>CM076073.1:6645000-7242500 GCA_038088235.1 Zacco platypus
TATATTAAAATGACTAATGAATGAATCCGACATGATGAAATATTTACAAAATTTTATAGATATTTTCCTAAAAATGAAAAAAATGTTCTCCTAAAAATTCATGTTTTGGGTTTTACAGAATAAATTAAGTCACTCAAGCTTTAAGTGAATGATGACCAAATTTTCTTTTTAACTGTATTGGATAAATTGTCCTTTTAAGAGAATGCCAATGATGGAATGTCAATAAAGCAGACCAGGTAGCCAAAAGCAGTCTTCACAGGCAACTATCACAGCGTGGCTCATTTTTGAAGCCTCTCTGGCTATTAAAATGCATAGCAGTCTATTAATGGAGGTTCTGTGTTGAGTAATGAGTGCAGAGACAGGGGAGAAATACCCAGGAGAGGCGGCCATCTTTTTAACCCACTTTTTAAAATTCACTCGGCCAGACGTGGGGAGTCTGCATACAGCCGACATCAGTGGTGAGAAAATGCCTGTCTAAGCTTAATGAAATCAGTAGGACTTCAACATCTGAATAAGAAAACAAAGCAGAACAGCAGCAGAAAGTGAGAAAGCCAAGATTTGAAAGGGGATTACAGTATTCCGACAGTCAGCAATACGTTGAGAGAGACGAGGAAAAACCTGGTAGAAGCACTTAATGACTTCTTTCTCTCATGACCAGCATGAACGCCTGAGGCAAAGCCAGTTTATGCATGTGTGGAAAATGGAAGTTACACTCGTATGTCAAGCTGCAAGAACTAAAAGCCACCGGCACGCTTTTCTGAGAAGTTCTGCTTGTAACTAAGCCACTTCACATCAACAGCATCCATCCATCCTGGCTTTCTTCACATATACGAGACGCGTTCACGCTGTTTACATGCTCCGCCAGAAGAAATGTATGTAATGGGTCAAAAAAGCCCTTGAGATAACATCTTCATTTAATCGCTGAAGCAAGAGCACATATCTGTGAATAAATTGCTATAGCACAAGAGAGGGAAGTTGACAGAGGAATGTTTTCTTTACCAACACAGCTGGTGATTCAACGAGTACAAAAGTCTTTTTCATGGGCTGTGTGTTAAAGAAGCAGATCAGAGCAAAGTACAGCTATATATTTTTCAAAAGATTTTTTTCATGACCAGGACAAGGCAAGTCTATATTGGCGCTTAAAAATTCACAGGAATAAATTACATTTAAAATATATTAATACAGAAAAAAAAGAAAACAAACAGAAAAAAACTGTTATTTTAAATTGTAATAATACTTCACAATATTAATGTTTTTACTACACTTTTTTATCAAATAAATGCATCCTTGAAGAGCATGAGACTTCTTTAAAACATACACAAAAAAACCCAAATGATTCTAAAATTTGGGCTCTACAAGATCCCAGATATATGGTCTTATCTGGCAAAACGATCTGTCATTTTCTTAAAAAAAATAAAAATAAAAAAAAATTAAATAAAATATATATATATATATATATATATATATACTTTTTAACCACCTAGGCTGACCTAGGCTACAACTCTTTTTCTGCTCCATCTTCAAAATCATCCGACATTTTGTTGTAAAGGCCGTTTGACTTAGTCTTTGCACATTTGCTTGCTCGGTACTTCCACCTACGTTACGAGTGACCTTTCCAGAGTGATTATGTAATGGGTGGTGCATCGCAGAGCTAGTGCAAGACGAGCATTTGTGGTTAAAAAGCATACAATTGTTTTTTGGGGTTTTTTTTAGAAAATGACAGATTTTTTCACTAGATAAGACCCTTATTCCTCAGCTGGGATCGTGTAGAGCCCTTTGAAGCTGCACTGAAACTGCAATTTGCACCTTCAATCCATTGGAAACTGTTGAAGTCCACTATATGGAGGAAAATCCTGGAATGCTTTCCTCAAAAACCTTAAATTCTTTTCGACTGAAGAAAGAAAGACAAACATTGGATGACCTGGGGATGAGTAAATTATCAGAAAATTTGAATTATGAAGTGAACTAATCCATGGATGGATGGATGGATAGGTGTAATTTTCAATCCTGTCTAACTGATGCCTCCAAGACCATCACAAGTCATTGTTTCGGCCTATACAAAAAAATGTTTCTATGCTAGCCAGCTAGATAAGATTAACATGGTGGAAAAAGTCAGTTAAGATCACAATAAAGTTCAGCAAATCAAATTAATAAGTTCGTATGACATAAAAACATGTAGATGATCAACAAATACAAATTTCAAAACGCTGTTTTTAATCTAAAAAATGTACGTCTTATGATTCATTCATGTATTTATGTGTCTTATTGTTACGTGTGTTGGTACAAAACACTCTAGATGCAGCAGCATACGGAAATGCAGACTTTACTTGAACAAACGCATGGGATCCAGGAAAACAAACGAGAACTGACAAGAAACAGAGGGCTTATATACAAGGAACACTAGGCGATAATGAGATAATCAATGATACACAGCTGACGACAATCAACTAATGAAGAACTCAAATCAGTAACCATAGAAACTAAGGAGTGGAGGGAAAAACTGAAAACAACCAGACATGTGAGAAAAGAAACCAGAACAGGCATACATGTGACACATGCGAATGAATTTATGATTCATAATGCATGCATGTAGAAGTTTGTGCACAGTAATTAAAAAGCTATGCTTTCCAGAAGCATTCCAGATCATTTTAACAGACGTTTTGAAGATGAATGTTCTAGAGATTTAGTGAGTGACAGAAACACTCTCACACTAGCTGTCAAGCAATCCATCCTTGTTGTTATATCCTGAAATATGATATCTTGAGAAAAAAAAATCAATGAATGAAATAACGCTTCTTGTTTTTTACCTCTGCATAGTCTTTTAAATATCGACCACAGCTTTTGACCTGACCAACTTCTGCAAAGTTTGCTCGCCAGAAGGAAGTTCACAGGGTCAGTCTATACTATCTGTCATTGTGTACTTTACAAAGCACATTCACGGTCTGACTCTATCTCTGCCAAGATATTGTGACAGCTATAGATAAGGACTGAAGGGCACATGATTACAAAATTCAGAGCATTTCATAAGAGTGATGTAAGTAAGAGGTTTATAGGCTGAATTCCTTGAAAAGGTGGGAGTATATTATTTTTCCAATTGTGCAGAAATTGCACACTTCAGCTTTAATGAGTGATGACTGACATCACATGCGCTGTGCAGCAACGGCAAATCAGACACGCTTCATATAAATTTCGCTGAAAAAGTCTCAAGTCGTCTCTCCAGTGAGATTATGTCACCAAAAAAAATCTTTAGAGACAAATTTGCATCCAAACTACTCAAAAAAATGACGCGTTTATACTCATGACAAAGGGCAAACGAAAGGCTAAATCTTCTGTAGTGTAAACAGCTGTGCCAATTTCTGACTTCTGTCAGGGAACATTTGTGATGAGACGAGATTTGCGAGGGTCGATGAGATTATAGGCTATGATCTTTATTTCTGCTGACGTGGAGTTGGACAGACTTTGTGAACACCATGTGATGACTGTGGGGATACGGCAGGGATGAAGTAAACACGATTAAATAACCCTTTTCTTCCATAAGAGGATGTAGGAAAAGGGTTAAGTTCATTATTTTGAGCAGGTCATCAAAAGAAGAAAGTTCTCTTGACAAAAGAACTGACCAATAGGATCCTGACAAAAACTCAACACACAATTTCATAGCAGGAACTTGATAAAAAAAAACATGTATGGATGTTATATATCAAATTAAACCTGCTACTATCACCTCAGATGGGTGGTGTTCATGTATGATGTGATTTTACTCCCTAATTCATCTCATTAGTTAAATAGATGGCAAACCCCGTGTTCCAACACTCCTCGCTCTCAAGAATGTAGTCATTATAATTAGCTTAATTTAAGAACAATAGCAGTTCAGTGGAGTTCCTCACAAGTGCACACAAGTTTGTGTGCACGCATGAGCTTGTGATGAGGGAGTGGGAATGACTTATTATAAGCAATTCAACAGAATTATGTGAAAATGACTGATAAAAGACTTATTTATAGTGCTCTGGGAGGCTGATCTTGAATGGATATGCTAATACACTACAAAAGGAAATTATGGAATGATAATTCAAACCTCTCCTTTGATGACACAAAAATACACTCTTGTGCATTAATATTCATATTGCTCCCTTAATATTCGACTTACATTTATGCACAAGCGTTTCATGCTAATTGGTAATGTGGCACTAAAACGATCTCTGCTTGCATGAACGCCAAAAGTAGCTCATAAGTTTTGTGAGTTCTGTGAAACTTTGTCATTTGCTTTGTTCAGAATCCAAAAGTATTGGTTTAGGCTATACTTTTATTTCATTCAGTATTGAAAAGCATTAGTAAAAAAAAAGTCCAGAACAATCAAAAATGTGATTACTTGATTTAGTTTTCGTAATCAAACTGTTCACTTTTAGCAACATGCTAACGTCAATCTCTATTACGATTAATTGCGTATGAGTATGATTTATGAGTATGAATTTTAATTGAATTGGCCACATCCCAAAGAAAGTTGAGTTGGAATTTGAATTGGAATGACAGGAAAAGGACTAATGAATTTTAATAGAGTACAGCAGGGATTTTGCATTTTTGTAGGCCAACATTTTTGGTTAAATGCCTGAAATAAGGTCTGTGGTGTCATAAAAGTTATGTTCATTTGTGAAGATTATCATGATGAACAAAATGTGTAAAGGCTTGTTCACAGCAAGAACAATAACTATAACTATATTAGCATCCACTCCAACGAATGATATTGTTCTGTTTATTATGAGCAGTTCTGTTTCTTGCCACTTTAAATGCTAAATTCTCTGATTCTGATTGGTTGTCAATCTTTTATTGTTTATCAGCTGGAAAAAAATCATTCTTTGTGTTGTTGGTTATAGTTGTGGTCTGGACTGTTATTCTTTTACATTTAGAGCCATTTACTGTTATCATTGGTGTGAATGGGCAAGCCACTTGAAGGCAATCCAGCAGGGTTAGCAAAAAAAGCGTAACGCCTGCTAACGCTGTGTTTTTTTTTAATGAATGTCAATGCAGAGGCTTTACTACACTGAATAAATTTTTGTGGGAAAACGGTTTATTTAATGGATCAACAACACATCGGTTAAGGCTATAATGTGATTAGTTATGAAGGCACATGTGATCTAGTTAGCCGTTATGCATTCTCCGATGGTAGATCCATTATCTCCCAATAATAGGACCATCTCTGGAACGGGCTTTAAGAATTTTAAACTTTTGTTGGATAGCTTATTTTCTGCAATAATCCAACAGCCAATGGAAATATCCTACTGGGATTTGTCAAGGGAACGTCCTGGTTGACCTACAAAAATGTCATCACTGTTAATGCATTCTGGGAAATGTGTTCTTATAACCTAGTCCACAAAAGCTATTACTTACGTATCTTAAAAAAAACGGTTACACTTTATTTTACAGTGCCGTAGTTACATTGTAATTACTCAAATAAGTAACTGACTATTATTAACTACATGTAATTACTATAGAATTACAGTTTGGGTTTGGTTTAGGGTAAGTTACTTGTAAATATGCATCATTTACTGTTGTTACTATAGTAAGTACATGTAGTAATGTGTAATTATGTCACTGTAAAATAAAGTGTTACCAAAAAAACTATTGAATTCAATTGAAATCCAGCAACTAAACTGGAATTTACACAAAATTCCCAATTCAATTCAGAACGACACATAAGTACGGTTTGAAACAGAGCTATTGTGAACTGTGCTTCCTATCCTATTTGTTGGAGGTGAGAGGCTAGATTGTCTCTCACTATGTGTCCTCTGCCCTCCCTGGTTTCCCTGTCACCTCATTCCTGATGAGTCTGTGTTGTTGATGTTTTCTGGAACTCATTTCGCCAGCCCTGGAGGTTAATTGTGTCTAGCTCCCTCATGTCTCTTATTGATTAAGAGCGTGGGCTGGAGCAGCTCGACTCATTGGCACAGATGCACATCTTCACCATGAGGCAGGGCCTTGAACCTCGTCACTCCAGGGATTACGGTTCCATCCTGGGCTTTCCCACAGGGACCCGAACCCCTGACCACCACCGGCACAAGCAATATCCTGTGTTGAACAGCCTGTGGAATTGCTCTAGGCTGGTCTTACTCACTGTGAAGAAAAAGGAGCAGGCCATGGGAAAAGTCATTCTCAGCCACAGCGGGCGTGAGAGACGCTGCTAGCCAGTGCTGTCCTACTCTCACTGTGAAGCTGTCAATCTCTCCAAGATGACACTCTGTGACGGGCCTGTCATAGTTCATCATCGCCAATTGAGACACAGGACCCTGAGCGCACATTACAGACAAGTCCAAGAACAAGTCTAGACCTAAAATGTTTGTCAGGCAAAGGCGAAAAAAGAAACAAGACGTAGCCCATAAGCACTGTCATCGTAAAGAATATTTCCCTTTTTTTCCTCGATAGAGGAGCAACCTTGCAGTAAATAAAAGAAAATGCAATTTATCTTCATGTTCAACATATTGGAGAGCGACCAACTGTCACGGAAAATACACAAACAAACCACAATGTTTTCCTCATTTCATCTCTCAGAATAGTTCATCCAAAAAATGAAAATTCTGCCATTATTTACTCATCTTCATGTCGTTTCAAACCTGTATGCTGATTTTCCGTGCAGAATCTTTAAGCTTTTTTTTCATACAACAATGGAATGTATGTCAAGGATCATACAAGTAGCCCATATGACTATATTCTTTGTGTAAGCAACAGACATAAAAATAACTACTAGTGTTTTATTTTATTTATATTATATATTATAATGTTATTATTTTAAAATTTTTATTATTTTATTTTATTTTATTTTATTTTATTTTATTTTATTTTATTTTCAATTTCCATGGAAAAAATAACAAAATACTGGTTTGGAACAACATGTGGTTGAGTAAATAATTAGTAAATAATACATTCTGGGTGAGTCATCCCTTTAAAAAAACTGGTTGAGCTGAACCAATCAGCACTAATTTATAATTCCAGTATGGGATGGAACCAACATTTCCATTGCTTTATCAGTAGACGCTATGAGGAGTTTTCTCACTACATTCAGTCTCTTTATAAAGCCTTGCTCCCTGTCCACCCACTGCCATCTGCTACGCTCATCTTTGGACACACAGCTTGGCATTTTGTCCGGGCTGGCAGCTCACCGTGGAAATATCCAAATGTACCCCTCTTCCTTACAGTTGTCAGAAAAACAGACATATATAAATGAGTGACAATCATGACAAGCGTGTTTGTGTGTGATGACAGAAGCAGAATAACACCTCACATTACTGCCATTCAAAACCAAAACTGTGATTCACGGTTGGGGGTATACTTTCACACAACAGAACTATAAACAAAAAGTAATATAGAGTAATTCACATTTAGATGGCCAGCTCTTGGTTAGTTTTCTAATTAAAAGAAAATAGTTTGATATTTACAAACCATTTTACAGGAATGTTTATGCAGAGAATACAGACAAGCATAAATATTACCACTTTTTGGATTAGAGGAGTCAAACAAACTACTTGAATAATGAACATTATATAGTATGTAGTACTTATTAAAGACTATATATATTATAAAAAAACGCATTTTAATATGCAGTAATATGCAGTAATGGACATTGCATACAACTAAACATTGTTTTGGAAGTTTGTAACGCCTCAGGAATGAGGAGAAAAACTGTTTGGAAACATTCTATAAATCTTTTTGTGACACTGATTTTACTAAAGCTTTTTTTTCCCAGACAGATTGTATTACAGATAGCGACATGGATGGCTTACCAAGCCAATGCTCTCCTGTTATCTTGCCAAATCCTTCACGATAGGCTTCCCAGTCACGGAAAAAGTTAACAGAGCCATCTTCTCTGCGCTGAATCACCTATAAAAACACAAGTTAACACAAATGTCATTGTTTTATAGTTAAACTCTTTTTTCTTTTTTTTTATCAAAAGTGTATCCATGCAGAGGTGACACATGGATTAGCCCCCTACAACAGGAAAATGAATGATTATTATTTTCACAGTGTTGATGAAAACTGGAACCTCCCCTGATTACTTATGCCTTCATAATGGTGTAGTTACAATATCAACCAGCAAGGGCTAATGCTAACTGATATCATGATATATCATTACCATATCAGATATCTTTAATTCATCAGAAGCAGATTATAATATATTATATTTAAATTATATATACATACAAATTATATATATGTATATATAAAATATAATTTGTATGTATATATAATATATAATATAATTATATATATATATATATAAACTGTGAGTGTGTATATACATACATATATACACACTATCTATATATATATATATATATATATATATATATATATATATATATATATATATATGATAAATATTGTGAAACAATATATAAACAATTGTTACAATAAACACACACACATTTATATATTTTAAGTTTTTTATATATCAGTTGATATCAAATACTAATTAGGCATGCCCATATTCTCTGTTTTTACATTTAGATTTGCCGTTTTTCTAACAATCACTTAAACTTAATCTTTAAAAAACATTCATAATTTAGTAATACTGATCATTTGAATCTCCCAAAATGAATATGCACATATTTTACAGAATGTTATAATTATGACATATATTATATAATTATAATTATTATTAATATATAATATTTTCATATGCTACATTATAATGATGTGATGCCTAAATGCACTTGTAGCATTTGAATTATTATTGCATTGTAGCATTTTATTTATTTATTTTATTATTTTTTAATGTTTTATTTTTAATTTATTCATACAAAATAGTACAAAATTTTACTATTAGCCATTCAGCCATAACATGAAAATAATTATCAGCCAATCTGTACCGGCCAGAATCAGTGGAGCTTTCAGTATTGAATAAAATACATACTTATACTTCACATTTCCCTAATCTTGTAAAAAAAAAAAAAAACACTCTGGGATTGGCTTTCCCATAAAGGATTTATGTGACACTGTCTTAGAATTTGGCCAAAATACATTTTGGAACACTATATGGGGTAAGTTGTCACAATCAAACCTGTTATTTAAATAGTAAATAACTGTAAAATGCAAAACAATTCATGCTGCAAGAACATTAAAGGCACAATATGTAATTTTTGCTGCTAGCGGTTGCTTATTTAAAATAAAGGCGTAGCTTGATGACGCCTTCATTTCGCGGGATCATGGGAGGTTTTGTCTTTACGTCTACAGCCGGTGGAAAAGAATTGGGACGGGACTGGAACTGCCTTTCTGACAAGAATGCACCTACAGTCTGATCCCTTAAAATGATGTCTAGGTAGGCAGCTCACTAGGTTTTGGAACATAAAGGTTTTGTGACCATTACCAGAAAGGGCAGTACAGCATCTTGTCATAATCTTATGCCAACTCTCTGTTCACTTCTACTTAAAAACAGAAACATAATGAATCCTAGAGCTTCAGTCTCTAGGTAGCTAACACACTGTCTCTTTCCTGCAGGTAGATCCTTTGTCTTTGGTATGCAGATGTATTCTTTACTCTGAGAAGAATGAAAGGGAAACATGTAAATTGACTGGAGATGGATATTTCAGGAGTGCGGTACAGAGGACGAGTGTAGAGAGGTCGGGGTCCTCAAGGGAAAGGTGACGCACACGTGGAATTCAAAGTGAAATTCAGACACTAATTGACTCCTGATCCCTTTATAGAAGATTAATCAGGCAGGCAGTGGATCAATGGCTGTTGAAAATGCCAGCAAAGGAGAAGTCTTGCCATCAATGTAAATGAGCCAAGCACAGTGCCCTCCTCACATGCTCACCAGTGCTTGCCAAGACAAAAACACACATGCCTCTAGGGACCGTTCCCAGAGGAACATCCCCACCTAAACAAGATGGGAACGATTCCACACTCGAGGAAATCCACCTTCCGACCTCAGTTAGAAATATTACAATCATCTACCTGTTTATGAGATGGCGAGATGTCAATGTGTTTCTTTCAAATAATGCAACTCACCCTCATGTCGTTCCAAACTTGTAAGAATTTCTTTTTTATGCAGAATACAAAAGGTGACCCTCAACACACACACACAATGACTTGATCGGATATATTTAAAGATATTTTATTATTTTTCCATTTTAAGTATATATATATATATATATATATATATATAGCTATTAACTATGTTACGCTTTTTTATTATTATTAATATTTCATAAATGTATCATATCCTTAGAAGTAAACTATTCCACACACAAGGAAAACCACCTTCCAACCTCAATTAGAAATATTACAGTCTTTATTCATTATTTTTTTTGGCTTGATCTGATATATTTTTATAAAGATGTTGTGATTTTTAAATATTAAATATTATATTGTTCTTAAATTATATATATATATATATATATATATATATATATATATATATTATGGAACAGCTATATGCAATATAACATGCAGTAACATGCAATATTATATATTGCATATTATTATTAGTGAATATTATTATATATAATATTTGATATTTTCTGAGGAACACAGAGGGTGGCTTTTTACCAAGCAATTCCATTTTGTGAACAAATACAGTAAATCAACAATTTTATAATTAAAATAATTATTAACTGTCACAATTAGTTTTAAATAATAAATATTTGTCATTTTTTGGTATTTTTAAATATTGTAATTTTGATTAATTATTTCAAGATAGCAATAAATAAACACAGAACTGACAATTCCCCCTGACCTCTGAACGGCCCCTATTAAATGCAACATGTACTTTGTGCACTGCGCTATGAATTGCTATGACGCGTGAAAATCAAGTTTGTGCAGCTAGAAGCGCATGCACTGACGTACTTGCGTAGGAGTATGTATCAGGCCTGAATGTACCAAAGGTGTTTTTTCCTCGTTAGAGTTTATGTTTAGCTAAGGGGTTTTTATGTGTGATGACAAACAACATATAGATTCTGAAGAAAAGACCTTTGAGTTGGACCTCCCGGGCATGTGATCTTGGAAAACACAGGCGCTCTCTCAATAAAACATGCCAACACTCTGTGCAGGTGCTTTGGGCTGCATTCAAAATTAATGGATGTGGCTTGACTCTGAATAAATCCTTTCATTGGCTCTTCTTCCAACCCACAGAGCAACCAAAAAGAGTTTAATTATTCACCATAATCTCTGTAAATGAACACTGAGTCACCTTTCAGCAGTGGGCTCACTTAATCTTTATTGTACCTCGAGTATAAAACAGGTAATTAAAATACAGGGAAATTTTCATGTTCCGATAAATATTTCATAAGACCCTGCTTTGAATATTCCCACCGGCGCAGCATGAGCAGACTTCAAGCGAGGCAGCGTTTAGGTGTTGGAAAATCAGTTGCATATTTCAGGTGGGCACATCCCGGGCCATTCCCTGGGTTCAGAGAGGGGATACTCAGGGGGGGGGGGGGATTGATACCTTTAGGACAATTGTGTTACGGCACAGTGGAACAGCAGACTAAATACTTACTATACATTTAAAAATAAGCAAAGAAGAACAGAGCTGTCAATTAATTTTTGTGTAAGGCATATCAGGGAAGGCTGTCACACTACATGGGGTAAGTTGTCACAATCGAACCTTCCATTTAAATAGTAAAAACTATAAAATGCAAATCAATTCATGATGCAGCAAGAAAGTTAAAGGATTAGTTCACTTCAGAATTCAAATTTCCTGATAATTTACTCACCTCTATGTCATCCAAAATGTTTTTGACTGAAGAAAGAAAGACAAAGAAATTAAGGTTTTTGAGTAAAACATTCCAAGGTTTTTCTCCATATAGTGGACTTCAATGGGTTGAAGGTCCAAATTGCAGTTTCAGTGCTGCTTCAAAGGGCTCTACATGATCCCAGACGAGGAATAAGGGTCTTATCTGGAGAAACGATCTGTCATTTTCTAAAAAAAATGTAACATCTATACACTTTTGAACCACAAATGCTCGTCTTGCACTGCTCAGCGACGCACCATGCATCACGTAATCACGTTTGGAAAGATGTGACGTAGACGGAAGTACCGAGGTATAGAGCGAAAAACTCTCATTCTCTGCTCCAACAAAATAGTCCGACATCATTGTTTTACCTTTTTTTTGTAAAGGGCGTTTGACTTAGTCTTTGCACGTTCACTTTGTAGTCACTAGATCTGTATTTCCGCCTACGTCACGCGTGACCTTTCCAAACGTGATTACGTATTGCGTGGTGCATCGCAGAGCTAGTGCACAATGAGCATTTGTGGTTAAAAAGCATATAAAATTTTATTTATTTTAGAAAAGGACCGATCATTTCGCTAGATGAAACGCTTATTCCTCGGCTGGGATTGTGTAGAGCCCTTTGAAGCTGCATTTAAATTACAGTTTAGACCTTCGACCTGTTGAACCCTGTTGAAGTCCACTATATAAAGAAAAATCCTGGAATGTTCCTCAAAAACCTTAATTTCGTTTTGACTGAAGAAAGAAAGGCATATACATAGAGGTGAGTAAATTATCAGGAAATCTGAATTCTGAAATGAATAAATACATGTATATGATAATTATATTATAATGCCTAATATCATTTTATTATAATATCATACACTTTATATCTATGATTGTTTTCCCATTATATATATTATTATTTTTATTACTATATATTATTTTTCAATAATAAGAAGAAGATTATTTTATTTTCATCATGAGAACTGTGTTCTACGCTTACTGCTGTGTTCCTCTTTGCATCCGTTTTCTAATTCTCTCCAGCTGATGTGTCCCAAAAGCAATTTCTCCTGTTACAATGAATCTCCAATGTCAGTAGAGCACACAACAGCAGACACGAGTCCTTCGACGCAGATGAGGCTCAGCTCCAGGTCGCTGCATTGGGCCATGGGCGGTCGCGCACTTTGTCTGACGGACTAACGCAGACGGATGACCTTGTTCCACAAGAGACGAGATGTTGTTCTGTTTCACAATTGCCAAAGAAGACTCCGTATGTGCAATTCAGAGAGAAAATGAGCCGGACAATCTTACCTCCTTAAGACAGTTCACTTGAGTCATGTGCTCAGATGGAAAAGCAGCCTTAAGAATCGTCTTGTTATCTCTTAATTATCTACGCTTTGATTTGCGGCACTACGGCAGACGGCACACAGCGAGGCCCGGGGGAGTTCTGAAACACCTCTAGTGAGCTGGTAAAAATTAATAATTGTTCTCAAATGCTGAACCTCCCTCATATTAGCTGAAGTATTTCATTTGCAGTCCATGTAAGAGAGGGAGTGTGTGAAAGATTAAAAGGAAAATGAAAATTGTGTTGAATATTCAGAAATGGAGTGTTTTGGCTCCCTTGAGCGAATTAGATTACAAATTTATTTCACCGTTTTGAAGCCGGTGGCTAGGTTTAACTCTAAAGAAAAGGAAAAGAAGCGAGAGTTTATTGGTCTAACAACAGTTCAATAATAACTGATTTATCTTTTGGAGTGCAGGTAATGACCTCTGTAATTTCTCAGGAGATATCCTTTGTAATCTTCCTCATTTTTCATTGTTTTGCCATGTTGGTTCGAGGTGAGAGCTAATTCAATTGTTCACAGGATAACCACAGGCTAGATAAGACATTGGGGAGACCAGGGCTTGTTGTCACAATTTTCTCGCAGATGAATATTTTTCATTGGTTCATTATTGAAAAAAAAGAGGGGAAAAAAGCCAGTTTCTGTTCAGGCACATTAAAGTCTTAAAGACATCTGAACATTTCCGCTCATAATAATGCCAAGGGGTAATAGATACAGCAGGGCATGTTGTCACAGTATAAGGGGTAAGTTCCCACAATAAAACCTGTCATTAAAAATAGGCTTTCAAGCTCAATTAAAACAGCAAAATAACCATGATACATGTCTGATATTTGAAATTACAAAATATGAAAATGATTGAAATTACAGCGCATAAAACGCAACATGTGACAACTTGCCCCAGTAAACACCTGACATGAAATAGTTGACTCTTATCTTATCAGTTGTGGTTGAAAAATAAATAGTAAATGTAAATAAATAATATAAAAATAATAATACTAATAATAATAATGTATTTTTTTATTATAAACCACAAAAAATAAAATATAAAATAATTTAAAAATTAATAATAATATAAATTACAACAAAACGTATAACTTATGAGACCACTTCCATTTGTGACAACGAACTATTAAAGAAATGATAGAATTCTGAATGCAATTGTTGCGGTTTCATCAGCATCTGCAGAAAGCAGACATCAACACAAATAAAAAAGCGTTTTGACCAAACACCTTGGCACCATCTTTGATCAAGATCACAGCCGATGACAATCGGCATTCAAAATAAAACGCATCAACGACATGAGCCATGTATATTTTAGCCGCCTAAATGAAATGCATAAAAACACTTTGTATGCCAAATTGGTTCTTTAATATCCATCGAGTGACAGCAAAAACAGAAAGAAACCAAAGACCTTTTATTTGTAGAGAAGATAACACCTGAAGTTAAAAATATCCTAAACTTCAATGAAACGCTTTTCTCCCATCTATTTACCTCACGTGCGGCAAAACATAAGAATAATGTCACTCCTTTAGGTAAACAGGCTTTCCGAGCTTATAGTGGAGCATTTGTGGGCTATAAATGCTGCAGCAGTGTGGGCTGTTTTTCACCGGAGAGTCGCTAGGTACTGGCAGGTTTGGTTTCATATTGCTGAGAGCAGAGAAAACAACCCTGCTGCAAAAATAACTGAAATCAAATCATGTTGTTCGCTCATATTCCCCATTGAGACCCCTCCCGCAGCCAGCAGTTGCACAACAGACCGTTGGTAACAATCTGCTGGGCTGGAACAAGAGAAGACATTCAGTGCCAAAAAACACAACCTCCTCCTGTCACTCTGACAGAAAACAGAGTCTGACCACACACAGGGCAAAGGGGAGGAGGATCTGACATTGGTCTCCCCGAGGGCTGTCAATCAACCGAGCCGTAAACTTGTTGCGTCCATACCTCTGGATGTACTAGCGGAGGGACAGAGACGGTGATTGAACTCGCTTGGGGCTCCACAGATGCGTTCTCTTTTTAGAACAGCAATATTGTCTCCATATTGATTCAAAACTAAAAAAAATTGATGGCGGTACATTCCGTGACAGAATTCATCAGAGCAGCTGAATAATTAGTGTAGGGCTGCGACAACTAATCGACAACGAATTTGATTATCGATTAGTCGCGTCGGTAAGCATTAGCCGGTCACGTCGCTTAAAACAAGCCACCCATTTCTATGGTCACGCATATGGAAAATAGCGGAGGACAGAGAGCGAGCTGCTGAGGGAAAGGAACATGATTCATGTTATCCGAAACATGCTTCGAACAAAAGCAAGCATTTACTGTGTCTTGCCCTGTGATGCGTGTGCCGTTTAATGCATCTGGCACGTGCATAACTTACATTTTATGGTTTTATCCTGATCTGTAGATGTTAGAAAGTCCTGTAAGCGAGTATTGTTAAACTTCGCTGACTTCAATGCGCATACGTGTCAAACAGACGTGGCGCAATAGAATGAGAGAGCAAAAAGAGACATTTTGCTCGAATATTTTTTGTTAGAAATTAAGTGTAGGTTTAAAATTCTATATGTAAACAAAGTAATCATATTAATGAGAGCAGTAACAGTAAAGACACTATTGTTGGAATAGTGTATTAATGTAATATAACACTATTCAGATGAGGGAATGTGTGTACTTCATACCTTGTACAAGTTAACATTTTGTGCTTTTGTTTTTATTTAGAATCATTTTTTATTTAGTCGTTTTAATTTCTGCTTTAAAATAGCAGGCAATCAGTTGTTTTTAGGATTAGAATGTAATGTTTGTATTTTAAGTCTTTTTTTGGGCCTATATAAGATATATTACAGAGATATATTCGCTATATTTGATTTCATAGGCTTTATATTACACACTGTTTGGAGGACATTGGGAAGGATGTGGAATAACAGGTTAGATGAAAATAATTTTTTAATTAAAAATAAATTGTTTGTGTAATAATTGTATTTTAACTTGTACTTTTAAAGTGTAATAATTTTCAGATTTTTCATCCGATTAATCCGAAAAATATTCGACAGATGAATCGATTATCAATATAATCATCAGTTGCAGCCCTAAATTTGTGTCTTGTCACCGCCTATATGTTGATACAAAATATTTTGCTTTCTTTATATTTATTTATTTATTAGACCCTGGGTTAAGGTCCTTATTTGCATGTTTGCCATGTCAGCGTCATTCATTGGATGAACGCAGCACGTGACCTGCTCTAACACTGCACATCCTCATATTACACATTGCCATCTATGATATTAAGTTTTTTTCTGAATGGACATTTTGGACTATAATGAAACGTTCTCTTCACTCCAATTTACCCTTCGCAAAGACCCGCCCCCTTTAGTTACTGTTGCTATGTCCGACAAGCCATGCGCTCTCACGCCACACATCATGTTCTCACGAATTGAAAAAGACACCGCGGAGCAAAGAGGACACTGACAACAAGTCGACAGACAAGACAGAGCAGGTTACGTTTGATATGAAACAGTTTCATATTTAAAATTTGAACAGTTTAAACATCTCTTCATACTAGTTAATTTATAGCATCAAATAAATATTAATGAACATCATCAAGATCGAGTTCACCAACGTTAATCTACTAACTTCCCTGACTGCTTTGTTGGACAAAATGGTTATGATTGGTTAGATCGCCTGTCAATCAAACTGCCGGTGAAGGGTCAATTGGCAAGTTTACATCGCCATTTGATATTTTTCCCATCAAACTGTTTAAATCCAATGCACAGTGTTTCCTTTACTGTACAATGCATGTGAATACGAGGCATGTGATTGGTTGATGGGTGCTAAGCATCTGCATTGTTTCACACTGCACACGTTTGGCACCACAATGCAGGGGTTTAACACGGCAAAAGTGGTGCTAGCTCTGCTTCAGAGCAGGGTTTCATCACCCGGGGTAAAAAGAGGTGCTAACCTGCTTCTAAATTACGAGTATGAAATGTTCCTTTAACCGGGTTTAAAAATGAGGTCAAAAATGGTGATAGCCAAGGTTAAGTGGAGTGTAAAAAGCAGCAGAAAGGCACAAGTATCGCCTCTTTATATGGACTATCCTGCCCCCTCAGTCAAGATGAATGTGAAAGTGGATTTTATTAATGAAATATAATTGCGTATTTAAAAAGAAATCACAATTGTCAAGTGCATAGGCTTTCTAGCATTAATATTAAGCGAATATAGCAAAATTTTAATTAAGGACAATCACAGTTTGATTGGCACATTTGACCCATTAATTGATGAACTTCCAGTGCAATGCGGCACTGATGCTGCTTTAATATGTTGTAAATATAGTGCAGTTTAAAGATATATATTTTTTTAAAATTTAAAATATATTCAGTTTAAACCTTCAAATACAAAATAATATTACAAGAAGCAATAACATACAATTTCCAATATCAAAATACATTTTAGGTAAAAACAAATTGTATTTTTTAAAATATATTTTGGATAATATAAATATATTTAGAATTATATTATTTTAAAATGGCAAAAATATATGAAAAAATATAACTAAACTAAAATCCAACGAATCCAATCTTTCAAATAGGACCAGATGATTTAAAGTGATGGTTCAAAAAATAAATCTAGTTCTAATAAAAACCTAGAATAATTTGTTTACATATGCCAGTGTGACTTTAGTGTGCAATTGTTTTTTGGAGCCACCGTATGCTTATTTCAACTGACATTGCACTATTTGAAAGTACAAAATATGATCTAGTTTCACTTGTGCAACTAAAATAAAGAGATTGAATTCATAAAAGAGGCATAACAGAATGAATGCTAAAAATCCCTGTTTTTTCTTCAGTT
This sequence comes from Zacco platypus, assembly GCA_038088235.1. Lineage (NCBI taxonomy): Eukaryota > Metazoa > Chordata > Actinopteri > Cypriniformes > Xenocyprididae > Zacco > Zacco platypus. Next base: position 6,662,879 of record CM076073.1, read on the forward strand.
TATGGAGCAGATTCTGCCTCTTTCTAGACTCATGCAGAGTTCAAATGGCGCATGACGTTTGCTGCATAACTAGAATTTACCATGAATGAAAAAATCTTTTCACAAACCGAAAGCCAATCTTCGAGACACTTCTCTATAAAAGGCTTGCAACAGTCTGACACCAAGTCATTTGAGATGACGTCAAGAGTGAGTGTAGGTCACACTTTGAGTGCTGACCCTTTCCTTCTCTGCTTCTCACTTACACCAGCTCTCCAAATTACAGAGAAATCACCAGGAATGAAAACCAGCCGCACTGTCATTTTCAAATAGATCATATAGTATCTATACTGAACAGCTGTTTTATTCTTTATCAAGGCAGATACACAGCCTGGCTCCCACAGTCCTGAAAAAAATGAATGAAAGACAAACAAAATGTAGCATTTCTTCATGCATCACAAAGGACATGATTAAACAAATTGAAGGGGTGGATTTCAGAGCACTAAATGTTCTTACTGGTGAATAAATACTCAAGAATGTATTCAAGACTGTTAATGTTGTAATATCCTTGTGTATTCTGGCATTTTTTATTGTAGACTTAGACTGATCCTTTTTTGTATATTCGTTTCAGTTTGTGAAGTTGCTGTGAAATGGTTTGTAAAAACAAAAATTGTTATTATTTGCTCCCTACTACAGTATGTCATTCCATAAAAGCCAAGCAAAAAACAAACATCAAAATACCACAGAAATAGTTCATTTGGCTAGAATGCAATATTCAAAGTCTTCTGAAGACGTATGACAATACAGCAAAAATATATGTATTTTTTTTCTAGCCAAAACAAAAATATGCTGTAAATATTGCAGTTTAAAGAACTATATTTATCAAATTGAAAATATATTATGTTTAAACATTCGAAATAAAAAATAAGTAAATAAAATAATGTATATATATGTGTGTGTGTGTGTGTGTGTGTGTGTGGGCGGGTATTCCCTACGTTATGGGGACCAAATGTCCCCACAAGTATAGTAATACTAGTAAATTTTGATCTTGTGGGGACATTTTTTTGGTCCCCATGAGGAAACAAGCTTATAAATCATACAGAATTATCTTTTTTGAAAATCTAAAATAGCATAACATTTTCTGTGATGGGTAGGTTTAGGGGTAGGGGGACAGAATATACAGTTTGTACAGTATAAAAACCATTAAGCCTATGGAATGTCCCCATAAAACATGAAAACACAACGTGTGTGTGTGTGTGTATTAAAAAAAAAAAAATAAATAAAATAAAATAAAATGAAATGAAATTAAAAATAAAATAACATGGGTTCGGAACAACATAGTGAGAAAATAATGACTTTTGAATTATAATTACTGGGGCCCGTTGCATAAACTGCTAAGACAAGTCTTACAAGATAGTCATCAAATTTTTTTCTGTAAGACTGTTCATATCTTTTTTAAATCAGTTACATAAAAACTTGGATTGGCCTAATTTGATACCGAAAAGTAAGACTGATTACTCCAAACTAACTGTTAGTTGGTCATACTAGTTCTTAAGACACAGTCTTAATATGATGTCTATGTTTATGCCACTGGCCCCTGATAGTATCCCAGTGTTTGGGAGCACACATAACCTTAAAAATATGTGGGTATTATCAGTATTGTTTCAACGACATACAACATAGACTTACTTATATGTGTCTAATCTGTGTCACCGGTTGCTCGTGACCCTGATTCTCACTCAGAGGCTTCAGGTCAAGCAGTTAAGCTGTTTGGATTACCCTTCATGTCATGAAGTTTAAGCACATGGAATGAACAGGTTCTTAAACGATCGACGCCACCTGTGAGGGACCATGCTTCTTACCTCCACAATTTACAGCCATGTAATCCTGTCAGTGCTGATAAACTCACAAACAAATACCTCTAACCCGATCAGAGCCAAGCTGTACTTAAAGACCCAAAGCTCACTTCTGATTGGCTGCTAAGTTTATTATCAATCTGCTAGCTCACACAGTGTGCCAACTGTGTCACTGTTGCTCATGAGATCAGGGTTGTTGCCACATGACTGAGAATGTTCACTTTTGAGGCGTCGTGTTCTGGCAAAGAACCAGCAGTACACAATGAGGAAAAGGCTGAGGAAAAGCTTTCAGCTACCTTTTACAAGAAGTCAGGTTTTGACCTATGCTGCAGTCTCTTTTAGACATAAATGATCAAACTGAAACACAGTGAAAAAAGTACTCTACTGCAATGCAAGACACGGCTGTTTGAGTCAGATGTCTGAATTCTCTTTTGAGACACGCAATGGAAAATGTCCTTCAAGTGAAAGAGAGGGAAGGAGAGAGAGAACATATTCTTTTTTCTTTTGGTTTAATGTCAACCCGCATTAGGGTCACTCCAATTATACAGTATATTTTCATGTCCCCGTCATATAAAGTTAATATACCGGATGAAATATTGAATTCACATTTTTAAAAGATGGAAATCATACTACTTGGTTTTCTTTCATCACAATTTCACCGTTAAATGAACATACAGGGTGAATTTTAAATACTTTGGTTTGAGCAGATGTTGGAAATGACATGGTTTTCGTGGGAAAACAACAGCACGAACATCGGTCATAATTTTAAAATAGATGCTGAAAATATATATTGTAAATATATATTGTAAAATGTACTACAATACAATTTCCAATCTTAAAATATTTTTGGGTAAAAGCAAAATGTATTTTTTAAATATTTTTTTGGATAATATAAATATTTTTGGAAAAATATTTGTAAAATATCCAAAAAATATATGAGAAAATATAACTAAGAAAAAAGGAATTGAAAATATTTATCTATTATATTCTTGTATTTCACAATATATATATACAGAACAAACTGAAATTAGTTTGCTGCATAAATATAATTTAGATTTTTTCCTAAAATATATAAAATAAAATAAATAAAAAAAATTAAATAAAATAAAAACAGCACACTAATTTGGATCAACATTAATTCTGGAACGGTATTAGTTGCCAAAATTTAAGCAGCTGGAAATTTGGCAAAAAATGCCATTCAACATGAAAATAAGGAGAGAAAATATGCAAAAAATATGAAACACAACTAACATATCGTATACCAGAAATGTTGAGGTGGTTATAATGAGGTTTAGCAAATTATCCAAGTCAACTTATAATTAATCTAAACAGACTGATAGTATTTAAAGGGTTAGTTCCCCCAAAAATGAAAATTCTGTCATTAATTACTCACCCTCATGTCGTTCCACATCCGTAAGACCTTCATTCATCTTCGGAACATAAATTAAGATATTTTTTAATTAACCCTATAATAAATTGCCAAAGCAGCATCTTACCGTAAATTCAAAGTATACACTTTTCCATAGAATCAAATCTACTCAGAGTCAAATACCTCAGAGGCATGATCTACTGGTTGAGCTGCCAAAATCTGTTCAAACCAACAACATTTTAAAAATTAAAATTCACTTAGATATTGATATCAATCAATCAATCAATCAATCAGTCAATACCACACCTCAGAGTTTCACTGTCCCATCTGACACCCAATTAAACGGCAAAAAACAGAGCAGTCGAATTCATCTAACCCTAACCCTAACCCCTATTTTTTTACAGTTTAAAGTGAGCATCGGGTCAAAACAATGGAACAGTTCACACCACAAGTGCTCAGGGTAGTTTAATGAACTTTTGGTGCTACATCCTCCAATATTTTTATCTAGAGCCAAACGCTTCCTTCAAGCCTTTCTGTTCCGTGCGCATTGCTCACGCTAAAGACGCTAAAACACCACATTAAGAACTGCAGATGATAGTTATTTTAACAACAGTAGAGAAACACGGTGATTAGAAAAATAGATTCTTCTGCAAAAACACAGCAGAAAACGAGAATGCCGCAAAAACATTATTTTCATCTTTCTTACAAAAGACTCTGACCGTTCAACTAGGTTTGTGACAAGTTAACGCATGGCGCCTTTAGACGTTTTCTTTATTCATACATTTAAAAGTGAAAGTGATATGACATGTGGCCAAGTATGGTGTCCCATACTCGGAATTTGTGCTCTGCATTTCACCCATCCAAGTGCACACATACAGTAGTGAGCAGATGTTTTTGCTGCGGCGCCCGTTTAGGTGCCTTGCTCAAGGACACCTCCATTGTGGGTAATGAGAGTCGAAGAGTGCACTGTTCATTCCCTCCCCCTATCTACATTTCCTGCCGGTACTGAGACTCAAACCCGTGACCTTTGGGTTACAAATCCAACTCTAGGCCACAGCATTATTAATCAACATATAAAGAGCATTTTATAACAAACAAAGTTATAATTTGGAAAATTATTTAGAGAGGAAAGTATTGTTATTATAAAAAAGTATTGTCCAGACCTCCATTGGGAAGGAAATATAGAGACCAGGCCTCTTGGAACTTTAATTGAATACCCCTGCTCTAGGGCGTCATGACACTCCATCTAGTGTAAACCACAGAATAAAAAAAAGTTCCTGGCATCTAAGATGTAATACCAGACAGAGTAAAGTCAGCCATTCTTGTCCCATTGTCTTTCACTGTGAGAGTGTAAATTGATCCAAACACACAATACTGTCCAGAAAATCCACTGACACTTCAAAGGGCCGGGCTCTCGCAGGCCAAAGAGCCATTTCACACCTAATCAAGTCAGCCCTTAATCCGAGCTGGGCCTGTGCAGATAACACACTTTGAAGTAAGGAGGTCCACTGACGGGAAAACTCACAAGTCTGAAAAAAGGATTCCTTCATTCAGGCTCATACGTGCTTATTCCGCTTTGCTTCATGGTTCAAGTTTGTCAGGCTGCAGTGTCATCATTGAAATGTCCCTTTTTCTTCAAATTCAAACTGTTCTAAACAAAATTGCGGTTTAATTTCGGCCCTGTTTACACCATGTATTAACATCAGTCACGGGTGATATAATTACACTGGTCAGCCAATCAGGCACGCTTCTCAAACGTGTCTCCTGTGACTACTTAAGAAACCAGAGACCTTCCCCTTGACATACAGTATATATAAACAGATCTTTAGGACGTTAGAGTAGACCACCACTGAAAAAGCTTTTCATCTGGATCAAACTGTGACACACTACGGCCGTTTAACCCTGCATTTTGCGCTTTCCGTTTGTGATCATCGAAGCTGGAATTATAATACGAGATATAAATGAGGGCTAATGAATGGTTCAATCTTTAAGAGCCAGACGTGCCGTCATTTCAAGTAATTTCAAACTAATTTTCAATTTAAAACTTTGGCAGTAAACATCTAGTAAATTGCTAAAAAGGTTGATAAACTCCAGGCATCATTTTGCAAATACACATTAATGACGTTTAATATGCAGATTGTGCGGTTAAATCAGAAGAGAGTTGAGTCTCCATTAAAATCAATGGGACCATCTGCAACCCATCAGCGATTTTACACCCTCTAATGTGGTTCAAATTGAACTGTGGCACTGGACATTCAGACTCCCAACACCAGAGAATCAATAAACGGCAGTCGTGCCGTGAAGGATTGCACAGATAGCATCTGTGACAAACTCTTGTTCGGATTCCAGCTGTGCCGTGCACCGCTTTCCAGCCCCTACTTAATAAAGCACCACAACTATCGCAATATATGTGCGATACAGAAGACACGTAAAGAGTGTGAGCAGTGCAGCCGAGGAGTTTGATATGCCTAAAATGTGTTCTAAGACTAAATATCTCAGGTGAAGGTTGTGTAGCCAAACAGGGTATCTGTAAAGCGCAGCGAATGGGGCCAGATTTCAAGGGCTTACCCTCCAATTCTCAAGGTTAACATAGGCGTTCTCCTGTTATCTGGATCACATTAATCATTATATGAGATGTGAGCTATATTAGGAGAATCATTGTGTGCTTGAACATTACTGCAAGAGGAATTTTTAAAATTCTTTTTATGAATTAGAGAGGCAAATACAACTGGGATTAGCACTGGATTAAGTTTTGTTAGAATCACATGAAAAGGCAATGAATATATATATATATATATATATATATATATATATAGGAATGTTGGTTGAAATGCATATTTTAAAGTTATTTACATAATTTATCACTGATTAAAAATAAATTGGTTTACACACACTTCACGCTAAATGTATGTGGACAACAAATACATTACACGGCCATATTAGAACAACATTAGAGGGTGTAAAATTGCTGGTGGATTTCAGATGCTACCATTAATTTTAATGAACCCTCACTCTCTTATTTAGCATCATGATCTAAATATTAAACGTCATTTAATTTAGTATTTTACAATCAGACAGATAGATGACAGATTTTGAAAAAATGGGTTGAGTGAATGTTTCAATGGCTGAATGAATTCAAATCATTCACTCATTAAGATTGTGTCATTTGTTACCATCTACTGGCATATCATTTTTACCATAACCTTGGAGGGGATATGTTCGGTTCACTTAGTCTTGTCATGGGAGTGAGATAATGCGCTGTGGCTACAAGATATTAATTTGTGAGAACGTAATATGTCATGATAAACATATATGATATGGCTATGCATTATATATAGACTATTAAAGGTCCATTATTGTGATATATATGGTTTATTAAAAGATGTGGAATTTGTTGACTAATCGCTTAAATGAACGAGTACTAATCGACTAGAAAAAAAAAATATATATAGTTTGAGTAGTTTGAACTCTATTCATATAATGTTAGTATGTAAGAGTCAAACACATTAACCGCAGAGAGAAGAGAGAGAAAACTTAACAGTATTGTAGAAACATCCTGAAGAGCCAAAGTTTTTAGAGAACATGTTAATAAGCAGCAAATGTTTAAAGGCAAATACATAAAACATCGGTCCCGATGGGAACGCATTCAGAGCTTGAAGAAAGCCAATCAATTGCATGTAAATTTACGTGGCCCATGTAATAACCTTAACCCAGAAAAAAAAAAAAAAACACACAAACAGCATGCTGTCTGATTCGCTTTACAGAAGAGGTAAATATTTCAACGGAACCACTTCATGTGCCATCCTCTGGCCATGTATAATAGATAAAGCATTTCATTTCACCTGGCCACTTTTAAAAAATAGGAAATTATACAGCAAATAATGCTTTTTCAAGAGTGTTGTGATTACACTTGAAATTTCAGAAAAGGCCGGCACAATCTGCACGAGAAATAATGCATTTTTCTTTCTCCGTTGAGACCAGCTTTACAATTCCAGCCTGTCTGTAATCATGAGAAATCATTACTCTCTGCTAAGATCAATGCCAGCGAGAAACCGTCTGCCGCTGTGGTGTGCGGCACCCGGCCATTTTGAAACAACCTAGGGGTAGCGCTAGCTGCTGGAATATAAATAGAGCAACCGCAAGAATCGTTAGACCTCCAGACCTTTAGTGGTCATGCAAAATTCAAACCGTCAAAGATGGAAAAAGAAAAAGAAAGATATGCTGAGACTATTCCCCCTCTGGCAATAATGTTACTTTCAACTTTCATCACCTTTTAAGATCTGCCATCAAAAACCAACCCCCTTTTTCCCTCCCTCCAGAGTTGCTTCTTGAAAGTTACAAGTGGAGAAAAATACAGCAATTAGTGGAGGACCAAAAATGGCAGAGAAGGAACGATTAAGCTGTGGGAGTTTGGAAGTGGGCAGCGGTGCTCCGGCTGAAACTTTTCTGGGTTTAAATTGAAATTAGATGGATATATTTCATTCCCCTGTCATGCCAACAAAGTAAGATGCCATCGCTGGTGCAATTTCCCCTCAGATGCTTTGACTGCTGCCGTGTCAGGCCATCTTTCAAAGAGCTTTCTCTTGATGGACTCCCTCGACTGAAGTCTGTCTTTAGAAAAGAAAAAAAAAAAACGATTCACGAACCGTGCCGAGACTGCTTCTAGGTCTGCTCTAGTTTCTTCAATCGCTCTGGTGGTGGGTTCTAACTCTTACATGGTTAAATAAAAAACAACTAATGTCCAATATGCTGCCTCGGGTTCAAACAAACTCAAAATTCAATCTAGCGACAGAAAATATCACTGTGTCCACAGCCTCAAGTCATTCCCAACCCATGTGAGAGAGGTAGGGGTGCCAGATTGATGGATGAATCATTCCTTTGACTTTTGACATTCTTTTAGATCGTTTCAAAAAATTGATCAATTCAGATCACAAAAATGATCTGAATGACTCTTTTATAAATCTGATTCACTGACTTAATTAACATAACAGCTCACTGGAGAAGATCATCAGTAAATAATGATTTCATTTTTATGTATTCTGAATCATATATGAATATAGTGCACAAGTTATATGGTCATGGAGCTTTTACAAGTTTGAACGCTCCAGACCCCGTCCTTTGTGACTCCATGGACCACATATTATTTATATAAATTGGACAAAATATTAAATTTCTATGTTTGTGTTCCATTCAACAAAAACATTTGGATGTACAGGGTGAGCAAATGATGACATTTTCTCTTAAAAGCATCTCAAAAGTCTTGATTAAAAAGGGCACATAAAATAATAATGAAAAACAACAGAAATGCATCCAGAGCATTTTTATGGGTCTTCTAAAAATAAAAGCAATTCATTATGTGTCCCAAAAAACAAAAAGCAAAAATACAGGGGAGGATAGCACTACTTAGTAAAATGCTTCGGGGGACTCGCAATATTTGATTTTTTTTTTTTTACGGAAGTGCATTGTTATTTTTGATGAATAGTACTACGAGAAAGCTTTTGACAGGGGGGAAAAATATTACACAAAGAAACAAATCAATCCATTCAAGCGCAAAATAATCAGAATTTCTTGAAAAAGTGCTAGGGGGGTAATTGTGGAGGAAACAGTATGCAACCTTCGGTGTTAAATGAGCTTTGAAGATCCAAATGTCAGTGCGAATGTGATCACTAGTTATTGGGAAACCAGTGATGAGTTGTTGATCATTGGGAATCCAAAATCAGGTCCATTTTTTAAAACATTTGATTTTCAGTTCTGTTTTATGGTACTTTCTTATCTGTATATGGAACACTGTACTACACTACTCTTGACAGCGTTTCCTGCACTGTATATATAGTGCCTTGGTAAAAGAAATGACATTTTAGCTGAGCTGTAAGTTTTAGATAGCAGTTTGAATTGGTTGTGATAAGAGAGTAAGACTGGCTGCTGCAAAACAATACATGGAAAACTTCTTTCAAAAGCATTTAAAAAAAATGTCTTTATCAAAATTGATCAAAAATAAATAAATAAATAACCTAACTTTATGTATTCCTGTATGACAAAGCTGATTTTTCAGCATCATTACTCCAGTCTTTGGTGTCACATGACCCTTTAGAAATCATTCTAATATGCTGATAAATGTTGAAAACAGTTGTGCTGTTATTTTCAGGACTCGTTGGTGAATTGAAACTTTGAAAGAAGAGAATTTATTTGATATATATTTTTTTGCAACATTATAAATCTTTACCCACACTTATGATCAATTTAATGTGTCCTTGCTAAATAAATAATGTTTCCTGGTGTGCACCTATTGTCAAAATTTAGAAATAAAAGGCATTTTAGCCCTCTTATTTGAACGCTCTGTTTTAAGGGGCTGTGAGACTTCAGAGTAAACGCCCACTGCTGTGAATGGATGACATCTTTGCATACGGAAATAGCTAAGTATTGCTCTCTAAATTTTTACTATTGCAACTCTCAAGGTTAACTAATCGTGAAAAGCATTACATTTACATATACGGCATTATATTTAGAACAAGGTATGAAAGTTATAAACGTAGCTAATCACAGACATGTTGTTGGGTGCATGAAAGCAGTGATCAACTCAATTTCTGCACTGTAACGAAAGGTTTCATAATAACTAAACACGATTAAACTAAGAGATTTGTTGAATAAAACGGGAGTTTTGGTGCGAATCCAGAACTCAGTCACTGATAAACACATGCAGTTTGATTGACAGCTCCAGCGACTGTAAAGGGAGCGTTCGTTGATCGCTTTCTATATATAATTTAATCACCATTTAAATAACAGATTATTTTCTACTATCCTAGAATCCTACAAGAGAAACAATGAGAAGTTGACTGTTAAGTCACTGGTTTAGTCACTTATGGTAATAACTGGGTAATAACTAGGTACTAACCCTGAACCTACCCCTAAACCTAACCCATGTAATTACTTTATGTTACCAGTACTTTCTTAGTTAAAGGGATAATTCACCCAAAAATATAAATTCATCATTTACTCCCCCTCAAGTAGTTCCAAACCTGTATGACTGTCTTTGTTCAGCTGAACACAGAGGAAAATATTTGGAATAATGTCAGGAACCAAACAGATCTCACCCTCCATTGATTCCCATTGTATTTATTTTTCCTACTATTGTAGTCAATGGGGGGTAAGATCTGTTTGGTTACTGAAATTCTTCCAAATATCTTCCTTTGTGTTCAGCAGAACAAAGAAATTCATAGAGGTTTGGAACTACTTGAAGGGGAGTAAATGATGACAGAATTTTCATTTTTGGGTGAACTATCCCTTTAAGTATACTGTAAGTGCAAATTACCTACAAAAAATCCTTTAAACACAGTCATTGCATAATTCACAAACTCAGCATGGATGCTTTCAAGTGTCAAAACAGTTAATCAATTCATTCAAATGTAAACAACAGGGTATATGAAAATACCCAGCATGCAGACAGGTGCTAGTTTTGCAAGCTGATAGAATGTGTGAGGATGTGAAGTTCATGTCACTTCACTTCTCCGTTTCCTCACTTCTGAGTAGACATTGACATTCTGTTCACAAGCTTCCAACAGTGGTTCACATCAACCTGGCTCATGTCACATTTTTTTTTTTTCCAACCAGTATGCTGAGAGAAAGACTTTTGGGGTGAAGATTATGTAGCAGATCATGTTAATCTGATGAAAACATACAAACCAAAACAAACGCCCAAGACTGCAATTCTCTGCCTCTTTGCTGTTGGTCAATTTAACAGAGTATTTAGGAAAGTGGTGTTCAGGAACGCTGTTTGGGGGGTGGTGGGGGGGGGGAATGCACCTGTGTGCTGACGGAGGTAGAACGGGGACATTATTCCAGACATGGCTGACAGCCACAGCTGCCTTCCAGATGTTTATACATCTGATTACTGCATAAATGAAGTATCTGCTCCAATTAACCACAGTTTGCCATCGTTATTTGTTCAGAAGATTCTGGATTTTTTTTACCCCCATGTGCACTTTCTCCCCCTGACCCTCTCTGAATGTCTTTCTTTCGATTTCTACATGTATATGAGAGCAAAAATTGAACTGATCGCATTTAAAGATTTAAAAATGTAAAACTGTGTCGTTATTTTCAGCTTTCAAGCTCAAAAAGGTCCATATTGCTCACAAGGAACGATTCTAATAAGCCAGTTGTTTTAAATCAGTCTTAAACATATGGATTTGAGTCAATCTAAAGACTCACTATAAATAGTATGCTTCTTTTGATATTCGGAAATAAATCAGTTAAAAATCATTGGTCTGATTCAGTGCAAATGGATGATGCTTCAAGGCCAGGTCTTTTATATTGAATTGGCTAAAAAGATTCAAATTCAGCCTTGAAATTTTAATGTATTGATCTGAAACAGTGTAATGAGTTACTGCAAACATATGATTCCTATGAGAACATTTTTTTTTTTTTTAAATAACCTGCTTAAAAAGAGTCAAAACGTTCATGAACTTTTGAGTTATTGGTCTGAATCAGTGTAAGGACTCACAGTGAAAGGATGATTTTTCTGGGCCAGGACTTTTATTCGATACAAGAATAAAAAAAATGACTAGAATGATTTCAACTAGTGTGAAGTTCTTTTAAATGAACTGTTAAAAAAATCACTCAAAATCCCTCTTAAACATACGGATTTGAATCCATGTAAAGACTCAGCGCATCCTATGATTCTTATGAATGAATCGGTTAAAAAGAGCCAAAAGTCGCAAACAAATAAGTTATTGGTCAGAATCAGTGTAAGGACTCATTAGAAATGGATGATGCTTCTGGGTCAGGCCGTTTACACTGAACTGGATAAAAAAGAATCAAAATCAGTATTGAACATTTAAATTATTGATCTGAATCAGTGCAAATGTATAATTAAAAAAATCTCTTATATGAATTGGTTAAAAAGATTCAAAAAAGAGCAGTCTTGAATTATTGATCTAAATAAGTGTAACAATCGTATGGCAAACAAATGATTCTTCAGGGCCAGGTGTTATGAGTTAGTTAGAAAGATTCAAAAATCAGTTCTTGATTCGAATATATAGAGGAACTATATTCTAAATCTTCTTAATTCATACAATAGCTTTTTGGAAGAAAGACACTAAAATTTAAGTCTACAGCACACAAAATTTCCTGATGCTTTTCATTTTGTTTTTTGTTCCTTTCAGAGCTTGACACACATAACCATTGTGAACTGTTGTTGAATAAAAAGGGCTAAATAAAAATCCTTTCTTCTTCAACGGAAAAAAATAACACCATGTGGGTTTGGAATGACATGAGGGTGAGTAAATAATGACAGAATTTCAATTCTGGCTGAACTATTGCTTTAATAGAACACCAGAGACCAAGCGTTTGGAGAGGCGGAGAGAGGACAGCTCATTCCACCGTTAACTGGGAATGTCCATGGCAGGGATTGTGTGCATGTCCGAGCATGTGAAATTACAACCCCCTCCCCGAGCACCCTTCTCCGTGACCTGCCTGAACTCAGCCTGATCTACTCCGGTACCGGCAGAAAAGCCCCATATCCTCATCAAAAACCGCTGGAGGCTGCAGATGATGAATAGGGGTGCTGGATCTATTAATTCCATGTAACAGTTCCTTTCTGCCTCTTCAGATTTCCAGCGCTCCCGGCACGCTAAGCTAATGCTCTCGCAGTCACAAAGCAGCTTTGACTGTAATCAGGGAGTACAACATGTCACCCTTTTCAACACCATGTATGTTATCCAGTGAGAGCAAATATGAAAATACATGTTCTGGCACTTGTAACAGGCAACTGTATGTCTTTGTTCATAACACAAGGTCAACTCTGGCGCGTCCTGTCCTCTCCGCCTCTACCACTGACCTTAACGAAACACATTCAGAGACTGATGACCATAAAGACGGTGTGTCATCAAATATCTTCTTCCCTTTTACTGCAGATGTCAGCCTGGCCCCCACTGTGTCTTTATCAGGATGCTCAAAGTCTTAGTAATACCATCTGTTATTTGAAACATCTTCTTTCATTGCAATAGCCTTGCATAGACAAAGATGGACTTACATAAAGCTTGATGTTCCCCAAGAATTGTTCAAAGAATCTCCTCGGAGGACACCGAACAAATGAGGATACGGCAGCAACTGCGTTCTTTCAATTGTTCATCATCAGATACGTTTCACATAGTCCAATCAGTTAGCCTTGCAAATAACGGCACTAAATTAAATTAAAACAAAGGGTTATTTTCTGTTTCATATGTTTAAAGGATTGAAAATGTTGAATAGATCTGAAGCCACGTGTTTATAAAGGAGGATGTTATCCAACAACAACCATACAAAGTCATCCCTGTGAACTGAATAGACCATTCTTACTTTGAATCAATCACAGTGTTTCACTATAATTGCTGTTTCACAAACTGTCTTTAATAATGGTGATAGAAAAACAATGTTAAAGTTATTAAATACCTGTCATATTTGTAGTGTTCAGCATTATCAGAACCTCATATCACTGTTTTGAGTAATATTACACGGGCAAAAACGAACGTTCACATGTTGATATTGTTATGAACTAAAATAATAACTATTAAAAACAATTTAATTAATTGAAATGAAGCTGAAATAAAATAAAACAATATATAAACATTAGATAAAAAACTTTAAAAATGCGAGTTCATAAACGTGAACGACGAATCTGCGTCATCGCTAACCTGTTCTGTTGCTTTTTCATCTTTTTTTTCCCCTTAGACACCTTGTCTCATTTTGCAACTGTTGTAACACCTTTCATATATCTGCAGAAATGTCAATAGGTAATGCAGTCACATGGTATAAAAGCTCTCTGCAAAAGCCTGCATTCTTACATGCACAGGAAACAAATGAAAGCAAAGACAACTTAGTAAAAGTTCTACATCTGCATCTCTTTCGAAAGTGCACGGAAGTCGTGATAAATGATCCTGCAATGAATACAAGATTCTGATATATACTGCTATAATATAAAATATCATTTTAAATGATTAAAAATTATTATTACAGTCCATGATTAAACATGCCTCTCTGTTAAGAACAAAGCAGCAGCTTGGACAGAAGTCCAGTATCAGACTAATCCACAATCTAATCCTGTCTACGTTCAATAAACCTGAGCTTGCAGACCTGTTGCTGACCTATGACAACAACTCCGAGATGAGCTTCGAAAGAACGGAATCATCAACAATGAAATCAAGATAAGATTATTCATAACAACTGAAGAAGTCAGTGCAAAACCACCAGAAACTAAATCACTCACACTATAACAAAAAAAAAAAAAACTGTCTACAGCAGAAGCGCCCTTCTGTGACACATTTTGCAGAGTACTTTATACTTTTCTGCTTGTCAGATTCTTTTAATGCATATAGCGCTGCATAAACGGCACAGCACTATCTTTACCGGTTGACACATTTCTATCGTTGCATGATATATACACTGCCAGTCCTACGTCTTATCTTTATTTTTATTCAAAAGACCATGAAATTAAAACTCTTCTGCGTGCGTCGAATGAGGAGGTAATGCTCTCGGAAAAGATAGTTTGCTCTGTCTATTTTGCATGCAGCTGCTGTAATGAACTGTACACTTGTGAAACATCGGTTTGAAGCGTGTTTGTGCATGCGAATGCATTCATGCGCGTATCTGTGACCTGCTTACTAATGCGTGGGAGCGTACGCTTAACAAGTCAATGCCTAATGGAGTGACTCATTACTAGTGATTTTCATTCCAATGGCTGTTGAGTTAATTCAGATATATTTAGCAAAAAAAAAAAAACAGCCCAGAGGTGACAGGAAACAACGTCCGAATATCGCCCCACCGTACTGTATGACGCTGACTTGGGAACTGATATTTGAACGACTCACCGTCCATCCGCCTCCATCAGTAGTCATGTCACAGAAGACCTGGAAGCCTGCTGGGTAATGTGTGGGGAACACGGAGTAGATACCATCCTCTCTTTGCCCGCTGGCATAGATGTCACTGCAGTCCCTAGGTCTGGAACCTGGCAGAAGATAGGAAACGCCAGCATTATCAAACCACATTACGTGGAAAGCCATTTTCATTTTTTGAGAAACCTGTTCAAGGTACGGTATGAAAAAAAAGAAAGCTTCCAAACTTCAAATCTGTCATCTTGCACATGCTGTCTAAGCAGTGGCATGTCTCTTTCACACTGCTAGAAAGCGTATGAGGGAATAGGTGTGAAACCATTCTAGGGCTCATTAGGGCTGGCTGGAGAGTTGTGAATATGTGGCTAATGAGGAGTTTTTTTACCCTCTCCACCGGCGCAGCCTTTGGGCCGGACGCTGCGCACCGGAGCCCTCTGCAGATCTGCCTTGAGACGGCTCTTGATGTTTCCAGTTTCCTTCTGCATGGAGCTGAGCGCATCACTCACCGAGTTCACCACTTTCACCATGTTGATCTGACTCTCTGACAGCAGCTGGAGAAAGAAAGCAAGGGAAAGTTTGAAGGACAGAGAATAACACAAACGATTCTGAATCTCTCAGAGATCTCTAACACTCACGTACTCACGTGTTTGAATCAGCCTGATGAATACTTTAGAGCACTAAAATGTTTGATACACAGTTGACACATTTTATTGGATTCACTTTGGAAAAAGAGCTTTGTGAAACTTTTCAAATGGGAAATAAAATATAAACATTTAAATGTTCAAACATTTTTATTTATAAATTAGAAATATAGAAATATAAATAATGATAATGAACATTAAACATCATTATTAAAATGAAAATTACCATTTCATTACAATATTTGAAATACTGTTTATCTGTATTGTAATATATATATATATATATATATATATATATATATATATATATACACACACACACATATAAAATACATTAAAAATATATCAAATAAAATAAAAAAATAAAAAAATATTATAAATATAAATATAAATATAAATTATATATATAGTTAATATACATAGTTATAAATTAATTATAAAAATATGATAATAATACATTTATAAATGTTTATTTATTTATTTAAATTAATTATGGTGTTTTAATAGTTTTTTAATTAAATTGAAAATCATAAATTTTAAATTAAAAATTAAATACTAAAATGGGTAACCAAAGCAGAATGAATATATATATATATATATATATATATATATATATATATATATATATATATATATATATATAAAACTGCTTCACAAACAAGGGTCAATTCAATGCTATATTTGCACTAAAGATTCACATGACGGCACATGCTAGTCGATGAGTTGAATCAACTCCACAGCAACTACATAATTTTATCCTCAAACCATTCAGAAACATCCAGTTGCATTCTTTCTAAAAGTACTTCCTGAATCTCTCCATCAGTGTACGACAGTGTAAGTCTGAGCACCATTACTGACAATCTTCATATTGGCTGCGTGAGATTCTCCAGCTTTGTTGTTGTTGTAATATATTTTAAAACGTAATTAATTTTTGTGTAACAAAGCAGAATTTTCAGCACCATTACTCCAGTCCAGCGTCACATAATCCTTCAAAAATCATTCTAATATGCTGATTTGCTGCTGAAGAAAATTATCAATGTTTCAATGTATGTCTCAATGTTGAAAACCATTTTTGCTGCTTAACATTTTTGTGTAAAAATTGCTTGCCGCTAAAATCATTCGGTTACATGATTTCTTGGCATTTCCATGCAATGATTTAGCCTTTCCTAAAAGCCTGGCTTTAACAATAATAACAATGAAGTCTCTGTATCAGCATGAGGTCCTGGGCACTGCATTAAAGTAACAGGTGCACTATGCTGCACAACACCGATAGTACTTCAGTTTAGTGGGCTCACGGCCAGTGGGTCTGGAAGCCGCTCGGTTTGAGTTTCCCAGACAGCTCTCTTTATTGCCTGCATCAGCAAAGCCGCTCAGGTCACCTCGATGGGGGAAAAAAAACTTGATTCTGCGTGAGGCAAACTGCGCCTTTCTGCAAGGACAGGTCTTCGTGCTGCAGACATCAAATATCATGAATCAACGTGGCACTCGGGCATGTAGGAATCTCAGTTGGCGATTAGCAAAAATTATCCCTAAAGTGAAGCCCTTTTCCTATGACACATGAAAGCGTAAAGCTCTCCTTTGGGGTGTGAACAAGCATCAAGTTCTTTGAGAGTGTGTCGCTAACAAGTCTGTGTGTGCACATATGTCGCTGTGACAACACTGCAAGCTAAGTGTGTTGGTGTGTGCGTGTACTCGCTTGAAGTTGATGATGGCTGACGCACTGTGTACTTTCTGTGTGGATGGTTGGGACATTATCACTCGCAGCTCTCGAGACACTGGTTCGCTCCGGCATGCTGCCATAGCAACAACACTTAAACGTCTATCATTACAAGGCCTGTCCAGCATCAAAAGAAAAATGGCACACGTATGAAAAAAACATAATGTCGCCAAAAGTACAATGGATGCCATACTCTAGCCTTTAACTAACCTTTTTGTTCAATGGCTTGAACCTCCTAGCATACACTCAACAGGAGACCTTAGTCACCACATCTACTCTAAACATTGCCTCCCTTTCATTAAAGAACACAGCAGGAAACAACCAATTAAAAGATACAGCCTTCAAAGCTACTATCAATTTCAATGGCTATGTTTTGAACAGAACAATACAACTTACTGAATATTATAAAGTATATATTGTATACAACATTCTATTTTTTTTTTCAGTTGTATGTGAAACAGCAGGCATTATGCCATGATGAATGTTTCAAAGTCTGTTTACATAAACAAGATAGTAATCAGGAAATTAATTTGCTCAGATTTGTATTGTAAACACTGTAAATCAATATTCCAGTCTGGCATCAACCTGTATTTATCAGAATTTTGGGGCATGGAAACACCTTATCTTGAATAATATTTATTATTATTATTATTATTATTATTATACATTTTATAAGAAGAAAAATAATAAAATTGAATTAGCTTATTATTATTATTATTATTATTATATGAATTTATTTATTGTTATTATTATTTACGGTAATAATATGGTTATTAAATACAACATTACAATTATAATTATTATTATTATTATTAATATTATTAATGTATTGAATAACCACATTATTATCATTATTATTAATAATAATAATAATAGTAATAATAATAATAATCATTATTATTATTATTATTATTATTGTGAATTTAATAATAGTTTTACTATCATTATTATTATTATTATTATTTTATTATTATTATTATCATTATTTTAATAATAATATTAAAACTATAATATTTTAAAATTATATGTTTAAAAATATGGTTATTCAATACAACATCAATAATACTTAAAAACTAATTATTATTATTATTGTTAGTAGTAGTAGTAGTATTACCATTTAATAAATATTATTTGTTTCTTTATTATTTTATTATTAATGATAATAATGTGGTTATTCAACACATTAATAATGGTAATGAAAAATAATGTTATTGTCATTATTATTATTTTTAGTAGTAGTAGTAGTAGTAGAATTACCATTTAATAAATATTATTTGTTTCTTTATTATTTATTATTAATGATAATAATGTGGTTATTCAATATATTAATAATGGTAATAATAATAATAATGTCATTGTTATTATTATTATTATTATTATTATTATTATTAATAATAATGACAATGTTGTTGTAAATGTAATCATTATTATTTGTTTCATTAAAATGAATTATTATCTTTATTTTTATTAATATCCACAGTAACAGAACATTCATTTTTATTTGTCCATGTCCAACCAAACATAATTGTAGGTAATTTTAGATGCAGACACTTGACAAGTCAAGCTATTGAATAGATGCTTTTTTTTCTTCTTTTTTTTTGAGTAAGGAGAATACTCAAACATTTTTTAAATATCAAAAGAAAGGTCATGGCTATCCAGCTCTTAAGACATGAATGAGAATTAATGAGTTAGCCAACAAACTGCTCAATATTATAGCAAAAATATATTGCAAAACTGCATAAGTATTTCCAGAAGAAACATGCAAGGACAAGAACAGAAGGAAAAGAGCATGCATGTCTTTATTATATTTATATTATGCTAAAAGATTATTATACTGGAAGACTCAATTTAATTCAATCAGAAAATGATATACATGTACACAAGGTCAAAGAGCAGTATGCTACTTTATCACTACATTGCATCTGTTATCATATTGGAAATACATTTTGTGTAACAATTTCTTAACAGTTGGTTATTCAATCAAACAGTGAGTCAAGATCATTTTGCTACTGGATCATGCATCACACTGTAAATGGAAGGTCAAGTCAAGTGCATTGCATTGTGGGATATCATATTCTTCACAGTAAACACTGGAATATGAGGTGAATGTAGCAGGTCATGCAGGTATTCTATGCGTACAGAACAATACTGTGCACATAATACATACCTGTACTACATACTGCAGAAATAGCAAGAGCAGTACATAGCCAATGTCACGGCATGGTACCGGGCACATTAGCGCCCACTGACTGCTCATCTACCCGAAGTCTGTCTACTTTAGTCGCGCTAAAACGTGTTAAGAGATGATAAAGGGAAATAAACTGAGGTTAAGAGTCCCATGCCAAAACATTTTAGCAGATAAAGAGACACAGATAGCCCCTCTTTTACATAAGTCCTGCCTGGACAATTTGTCATATCCAGGTTGGACCTGGACATCGATGGCATAAACATTTTTTAAAAGAATTTTGCTTCCTGTTTGAGGGGCTTTCATTAATCATAGACATATTCGAACACGCTTCCTCCGCAAAGACTCTGTATCATCAATAATCTCGCCAACAGAGTATGCGTCCAAGTTTGGAACACAGCTCTCAGTTTTGGAAATGACTGATGATAGATCAAAAGCGAAAGATTAATAAGCACAATCGAACAGGAGGAGACCAAAGGGAAAAATTGCTCTGCTTGCTGACACATCAAAACTTTCTTAGTATGCAAATGACGGAAAACAAGATTCTGCACTCTGAACTATTGCCATAGATTGTGAATTCATTTCCAAATCTCTGGTTCTACAACAACAGCATTCAAATAATGCTAAAGATATTTTAGACTTCATTTAAAAGTCAACATTTACATAAATTATAATATAAAATGGCCTTAAAGGTTTTATGTTTATATATTTATATACATAAAAAGTTTTGATACAATTATTTTTGACAAAACATCCCATGTTTCAGTCACGTCTGCACATTTTCGGTAGTGACAGTAATGTTTTGGTAGCGACCACAAAACATTCCAGAATTTTAACTAACATACTAAAAAACTACTAACACTTTATTTCCCCCGAATAAAGGATTGCGTGGTCCCTTTTGTCACTACCGAAACAATGATGTCATAACCGAAACTTCACCACGCTTCAGTCATGACTGTTAGGGTAGTGACCATTTTAGATACTTTTGAGCCTAGCTAAAAGATGCTAATCAGCACATGTTAGCTAAAACAGTTCTGAACAGTTGTACACACAATTAAATTTTATGGAATAACACTCAAAAAATAACATAAATCACCAAACAATTTCGGGATTTACAAAGAAAATATTAAATATTCTTTTGAATTTAAAAAACAACAATGGAAAAAAAATGGCAAAAATTCTTTCAATTTCATTTTCACAATAAATGATGATTATATATATATTGTGGGATTCAATAGAAGTATAACTGATGGATCTTAGTAAACATCTAAAAGCCAATTCACACTGTACCAACAATCACCAACATGCAAGTTGGCCGTTGAATTTAGAATTCTATGAGAAAAAACGGTCATGTTCACACTGCCCCAACAATCACAGACAAACGAGTCACAGAGAATCAAGTTTGACTGGGAAAAATTGAGATCGACAACTACATTACCCTGTTAACAATATTTTCAGGCAAGTTTATTAGGTTAATAATATAGTATCATATATATTTTCATTGTACTAAAGTACTGAGGCAAACATAAAAACACTAACCTGAAATCCGAATTCAATTCGAAAAACGAATTCATTTAAACATAAAATTTGGTTAAACCTGCATTGCTATCACGCTTATACCTCTCTCTTTCAGCACAAATCCAAATATTTCCATTTCGCAAAGTATTTGGATCCTATAGGCTAATTACTATTTATAATGTAAATTCCTTCACATGCGCTTTCCAGTATTGATAATACTAAAAAATAATCCTCTTCACATGAGCAAAAATGGCAACACTACAGTAGAGCAGTGCTTTTGTTGAACGGCACGGACTATTTAAATTGAGTATTGTAACTTTTATATGTTTTGACTGTATTTTATTTTTACAATGAACAAACACAATCAAACCGCAGTCTTTGCAAAGGACTTGCCTCACCGTCATTGGAACGGTTCGCAGCCAGGTCAGATTACGTCAGAGTTTGTCGGAGTTTGTTGGAAAACCATACCACACTGCTCAGACATTCCACGACCCAACAAACACCGATTAAACATGTTCAGTCGGGTGAAAACAGACTCCGACCAACTCCAACAGACGCCAACAGACACAGACAAGGGTTTCACACCGGTTCAACAAACTCCAACGGACGTGTTGGTTGGCATTTGTCGGTGCGGTGTGAATTGGCCTCAAGATTTGATTGCTTAATAGCTTTTTAAATGTCTTTTATGGTTTTGGGACAGCAGTTTGCACCAATTCTGTAGAATGACCCATATATATAGAATGGCCCATGTATATTTTTTCCCAAATTTTGTGTCACACAGGTTCAGTATGACACGAGAATGAGTAAATTACGACAAAATTTACATTTCTTAGAGGGTTCAAGCATAATTAAACATACAAATGACAACAATGTCATTATCCAGGCAAAAAGTGATCTTTCCATCCTAGCGTTTTGCAGCAGAAGACAGATGCAATTTTGCCAGGAGAAAAGGCGAAGTGTCAGCACGTATTAATTTCAAAGTCTGGCTGACAGATGAGTCAACATTTTCTTCCTCCTCCCACCTTTCAAAGCAAAAGGACAAAATAAAGTGGTGTCTTTGCCAAAAGTTTATTGTAAAGGAAGAAAGGCCGTGAGCTCCTCTCTTCACAGAGCAATCTCCCCGGCAACGGCTCTAATAAGTCTACGCTCATAATTAACAAGAGAGTTCTAATAAGGTCCTAGCAGGACTAATAAGTTCTCCAGAAGGACCAAATGGGTTTTTAAAAAGATGTAAGACCTGGTACCTGCCCTTTACTGTTTCAAGACACACTGAACATGGGTGTTAAGATGCTGTTAAAGTGCAATAGCGAGGCGCAAACTACTTCCCCAAATGCATGCCACTGATCTCCTGCCACCTCAGATGTGCTGCCAACTCTGCAGCCGTGGCAGTGACCTAGTTGTGAGCACTCCAGTCTAAACGAGGAGAGGAAGATCGCAGGTACTATGACAAATTATATCTACTGAAAGTAAATGTGCAACTGGTTAAAAAACAGATTTTTATTTAGTTTGAGCTGACTTCGCAATAGAAATAGAGAATAAAGTATGATTAACCATTGAATTTGATATATCATATGTAATGGTGTTCAAGAGTGAAAAAGTAAATTCTTTTGGACCTTATTGTATTTAACATTCAGACCAAAAGCATGAAAACTCATGCAATGTTACATAGTGTGGAAGTTATGCTATAAAAGTGGCATATTCACTCTAATGCATCACTATGTTTCCTGTGTTCTAGTTTCTCGGGAGCACTGAGGTGGGATAATGACTAAGGAGGCCTGGATTCAGCCAACCTCATTAATGATCCAGGGCTTTTGCCGAGTCAGATCGCTAGCACCTTGGGATCCACAAAAGAAACCTTTATCCATCCTTCAAAGAGACCCTAAGGATAGATTTACTTAGCATCTCAGCAATTCCTTTGTCACTGGAAGAAATAAACCTTCATTTGATCAAAGGTAAAGAGTCTGATTTCTGCACCACTAGTGGCAATAATCGGAACTGCATGTTCAGACTGTAAGTAAATGTGGCCCAAATCTTTTTTTTGCTCATATGTGACACATGACCATCTGAACAGCACAAAACACATCTGATCTTTTTGATTCCGATTTGGCCCACTTCCATATGTGGTCATAAATTGAATATAGCTCTGATGTTTTGCAATGTGACCTCAGTCTGAACAGTCATATCGGAATTCATGCGACTTTTACGTCATTCTAGATCGACCTTCGTCACAATTCACATTTTTTCAAACCCAAAGTTATCAAGACAGTTGAAAGTTAGTCTGTGAAGGACAGTGATGTGTCAGAGCTCATCGGTATGACAGCTCTATATACAAGCAAAACATTTATGAAATTTTTTCGCACCCTCGTCTTTGTTTTAAATATTGCCTGCTCACAAATTCGCTGGGTTACTCGGCAGATCACACTATTAAATAAATACATAATCGCTTACTTTAAGGTCCTCCGTGTGTACCGTATGACAGAATGCGGTGTGACATCTTTTATCGTTCTTTTGCACATGCGGGGCAGTTCAGGACCATGATCTGTTCACACCTGAATCTGATTTTGGCTACAGTTAAAACAACAATAGCTATGTTTCCATCCACCTATTTATATGTGCATCTTGGATATCACAAAAAAAAAATGCTGGATGGATATGCCAAGCTGCATATAAATTCTAAAAATGCACATAAAAAAACGTATAAGCTCAACTGAGTTAGATACATTTTTTATGCTATACGAAAACATGCGCATAAACTAGGATGGAAACACTTTCACAGAATAAATTCCTTGATGCAGATCAAAAAAGACGTGACTTTGAGATGGGAAGGCATAACATAACACTAAACTAACCAAAAAGCTCTAATTTGAAGCATAAAGTATCATTTTAATTCTATGATTGGATAAATTGCTAATCCAATGAGGAATTGTAAATGATATATATTCATTATATATATATATATATATATATATATATATATATATATATATATATATAAAATTAATGCCAAAATACTTCAGAGCAGTTTTTTGAAGCAATTTTTGACTTTTGAATGATTTTTTGTTTTTTTATGCTCATCAAAGACAAAATGTAAGAATTATAATCAATCAGAAAAATTTACCATAGTGGGTTCTTACACAAAAAACTGCATTTCTGAATAATACATTTGCCAAGTATTAAAAAAAGATTAACAATGTATTGAATACAAGTTAGAGTTAGTTATGATAAAAGAAAACATTATTTCCCCCCCCCCCCTGAGATTACTGCATAACTCTAATAAACTTTAACACACATTCACAAAAAAGATGCACAATTGTCTCTTCAATGTCACCGTAAGTATTTTTTTCTGAATATTTTGCATATACTTAAGTACACTATTACAAGGGTAGCATCTGTGTAATATTTTAAATGTGACTTATTTTATCTTGTTTGTTAATAAACATTTGTGTGGAAGGGACCAGACGACATTCCAATTAACGTTGTATAATGCCATCCATTTAAAAGACGCTGGAATAGATTTTCTGTTAATAAGATTTCTAACAAAGTGGTTATCGAATTTGTCCTCAAAAGTCAAAATCTCTTCTACTGAGAGAGAATTAGTTATAAAAGGAAATGGGATTAAAAGTTTGCTCCCCTTTCAGAAGATTTTTTTACCTCAGGGAATAGCATTATTCTTTTAATGAAGCTACAAAAAAAAGAGAAAAATTGTGAAAAGGAATTAAACTGACCATTGTCGTCTATCAACTGACTAACAAAAAGAATGTTATTTAAATACCATCTCTCAAAAAATAATGATTTATCTCTGCAAGAAACATTCTCAAGAGGAACTTAAATGCACAGTGATGATGAGCTGATGACAAACAGCTGTGGAAATTGATGAGTATCCATGACAACTAACAATTGGCAGGAAACTAGGAACAATGATAACATCTGACTGAAAACAAACCAACTAAAAGTCCATGAAAATTAAACTAACTAAACATAATTGTGACAATAACCATGATAATAAAGCCTGTTGGTGAAATGTTGCTAATTTAATGGGTAATTTACCAAGTGAGAAGGGGAACTGTAACAAAAATTAAATACCTCCAATTTTCTTAAAAATAAAATTAGGAAATGTGTCCCATATACAGTCTGCTTTTTTAATAAACCAATTTAATTTTAACACAGTTAAAGAGGGTAAAGTCAACAACGCCAAGACCATCACTAATTTTATTTCTCAGAACCTCCTTTTTCACTTTGTGTGATTTATTTTTCCATATGAAATTATATAATAATAGAAGAGATGAGAAACTCTTGACAGACCCTCTGCCTTTGACAATAAGACTCGACCAGCGAGAGATAAGTCTCTTGCTAGCCAAGAATTGAACTTCTTTCAAATCATGTCTTTAATAGGATTAAAATATATTCTGATATATACAAAAAGGCAATGAGAACCATTTATGTTACTGGATTCAGGTGATTACTAATGGATAGTTGTTCACTGGGAATTCGGCTATTAAACACAATTTTAAAAAAACGAATGGGATGTTTACTTCCAAAACCCTGTTGGCACTGCATTCTTCGGACAAACAGGTAATGTCGCCATATATCAGGCCACTCAAACAAAAGGAGCAATTTTCACTATAATGTTTGACTAATCGCTTACTTAGAGCCGTCTCTGCACATGAAAAAATTACCTTTGAAAAAGATCAATTTAATGATGCCTGTTATGATTTAATAGAGCTTACTTTATATAACATGATCGAATCCACTTTTTTCTAGTAAGCACTGGGCAGATATTGCATTTCATTTCATCTGTAGAGAGTAAGTAAACACAGGTTATAGACAGATCTAATCATATGAGCTGAGGATATCATGGTATACCTGTAATTAAGTTTTGAAATTACCCTTCAAAACTCTCGTTCGGTATTCTTGTAATTCCGCTCAATGGCCTCATATTTGCTTTCAGATTTATTCTGCGGTTTTCAAGGAGAGTGTGTACAAACCAGTTTATAGCTCCCATCAACTTAACCAAGACAAGCGTGTGTGTCCCTTGGGCTGAGAAATCCATCCATATCATGAAGTTATCTCTGACTCTGTGATAAATAATAAAAAGTTCCCATGATATTACCAGGCTATATAGTCTAAACTCCACAAGGCTGTGGAATACAACCCCTTCTTTCAACCCAATCATCCCTATTGATGGGGCAGTGTTTTTATTGTCTGGCCGAGGGAATGTAATGAAAGCATGGTCCTGGTTTACTGGCTGAATTCATAAAACGCTGATCTAAATGTAGGGGCCGCAGATCCCATCTGTCTCTCATTCTGTCTCCTGCTCTCCAGAGCCAAGTCTGAAATGATGCTATCACATATCAGACACACAGGACACCTACGGCACTTTGATAAATATTTTAAAAATCACAATTACGCCATAATTTATTCAATTTAACAAGGGATTTGACTGTTTAGATGTTTAGTAGATCATCAAGATATTCCTTTTACAAAAACGGTATTTAAATATTACTGAATTATTATGTGGTACTGGGAAAATTGTAATAGCTGTTTTGATCAAGTATAACAGTATATAATAAAAACATAAATACTGGGTTTTTCACATGTTTAGTTCTTGCTTTCAGCTTGTTTCCATAGTTTTTCCATGGAGTTGATTATCGTTTGCACCTGATGTTCATTTCGCTAATGAGTTTCTCTGTTTTGTCTCTGTGTTTTGATATATACATATATATACAGCATATATATATGCTGTCAATCGGTTAAAAAAATTAAATAATGAATCACACATTTTTTCTGTAATTAAATGTGATTATAATATTATTATAATATGTTTATATTATAATAATTTTACAGTTACTCTCTAAATTAATGTAGAAACAACTTAAAGACAGAATATATATTAAATATTAGTTTAATGGCATCTTTTTATGAATTAAGGCCAGTGTTGGTACTGATGTCTCTATGAAATTGATTAAAAAATGTTACAGAAATTCAACATTACAGTATAACTGAAAGCTAAAAATTTCAACATTTATCAGGTTTTTAAAAAATAACTTTTAATTTAAGTGAACTTAAAACAATCTTTACATAAATCCACTACAATAAATGTCATATTTACTTGTGGTCTAACAGGTAGGAAATATACAGAAATTGAATAATGTTATAAACACTTTACAGTCTTCAATGCATAAATTATAAACAAAATATAGATTAATCCTTATTAAAGCTACAACTTTCCCTGTTATCTTTGTTCTTTGATTAATATTAATGATCACAGCAACTGGTTTATTAGGCTACTGTCACTTTAAGAGCTGCCGCAGCCGAACATGATGCGGATCCACCTCATATTTTCACAACTCTTTAAGTTCAGTATTTGACTCATTTAAGACTACTCTTATGAGGATTCTCAAAAAAACTGGCATTTTGACATATTTCTGTGTTATTGTATGTTCAAGTCTGAAAGAGAACTTGATACTGGCGCGTCTTTCCGTGCACGAGTCATGATATTCACAGACGGCGTGTTCTTGTTTGTCTTGTGTTGCTTGAAATGGATTAAAAGTATTTGCGTAAATAAGAGCGAGATCATATAAATGAATGCTAGCCAAATTATGACGTAATAATGGACGCTGCATTAATTGCGATAAATAATTTTAACGCGTTAAACTGAAAAAATCAATCGCGAGCGTTAACGCAGTAATTTTGAAAGCACTAATATATATATATATATATATATATATATATATACTCTCACATGGAGATAACTATGTAATATATATTTTAGAATATTTTGGATATGAAATACAATCATATAATATTAATCTAATATATAATATGTAATGTAATGTAATGTAATATATATTTAATAATATTTTTGGATATAAACAGACAAATTTTAATAAAGAACATTTAAATGGGTCTATATCTCTTGTACATCATGTGGTCGACTGAATTCTTTGTTATAATGTCCTTGTGGTGTGCCACATCAAATAAAGTCCTCCACTGTTTAACCAGCTCCAATGCGTTTTGTCATCTCATCTTCAAATGCACAGTGAAAATGAGGTGTGTGCCTTGTGGGGATGTTGGCATACGGCTGCATAGTGTGAGCTCCATCACCCGCTAGTTCACGGGCGAGTCATTTCCCTCATGTTTCAATTAAAAAAAGAAAAGAGAATGAAATAAAGATGGAGCCGTTCATCACACGGAAAAAGCTCATAAAGAGCTTTAGTATGCCGACAACATATTGGCAGAAGAGAGAAATGTTATCTTGTAAACACTGGAAGATTTGTTGAATGTTTGAGAAACCTTAGTATTTCAGCCTCAAATTACTGTCAAGGATAAATAATCTCTCGTCTGCTGTAATCATCGAGTGTTACACTCATAAAAGGTCATAAAGTGGGAACTTGTGGGACATTGTGAGTAATGGTGCTTGTGATTTTCCTACACTCTTCCGTCTTGATGATCCAGACGGTGCTGATGAAGCTTTTTACAATAATGACACAGGTGAAGGAGAGGCAAGCAATATGGTACTTTAAAAATGCTATCGGTAAAAAGTTCAGCAAAAGGCAAAATCTGGTTTTCAAGAAGAAGGTGTCAAGGTCTGTTCACATGAAATCAGATGCCATTAAGCGACACAGAAGCACAATATATATCAAAGTTGGGCAATATCGAGAATTTGAGGAATTTGAATGTATAAAAATGTATCATGGTTTCCAAAAAAAATTAAGCAGCAAAAACTGTTTGATCATACTAAGAACCATTATTAATACTGAGCACTTATTAATAATTAAGCACCAAAACTTGATTTCTGAAGGATCATGGATACTAAAGACTGAGCAATATTTAGTGAAAATTCAGTTTTATTTTATAAATGGTTGGTGATTTTCTCCAGCATTTGAACAGTTCTGCTTAAAAACCTAGTTTTCGCTGGATAACCAAAAAACATCATTTTGAAAATAAATGCACTATAATAGCGATGCACCACGAGTATTTAAAATAAGCCACGGTCACTCTTTTCACCACAAAACACTTCCCTTTCTATCTTGCACTATTAATAACGCAGTGTTAAAGGAATAGTTCGCCCAAAAATGAAAACTCTGTCATCATTTACTCACCCTCAAGTTGTTCCAAACCTGTATGAATGTTTTTTTCAGTTGAACACAAAAGAAGTTATTTTGAAGAATATGGGTAAGCAAACAGTTGATGGGCACCATTGAGATGCATAGTATGAAGAGAAAAAAAAAGTACTTTGGAAGTCAAAGGGGCCCATCAACTGCTTGGTTACCGACATTCTTCAAAATATCTCTCCATGTTCAATAGATGAAAGAAAATCATTCAGGTTTGGAACAACTGTATGAGTAAATGATGACAGAATTTTCATTTTTGGATGAACTCTCCCTTTAACTCCACACTATTACTGCCTATGGATAGCAGATGGTAAACCACATTTAAAGAGTTGTTACATTATAACCAGGCATATATCCAGATGAGTGATGTAAAGTTCCGAATCTGGTACCTGGATAGCAGTAGCTGGGCAACGCCATAAAGTCCCAGCAAAGTGTGCCAGATCACACAGTGTGCAGCATTCAAACAACCTCATACTCAGAACCAGCCTGAAAGATGTGGTTGCATTTGTAAGTTTAACTAATTTGCATAATTCCTTTAGTGAATTGGCCGCTAAAACAGTGCAAAAACCACTATCAATGCTGCCATTCATTCTTCATGAACTCTCCCAGAATTGATGTATTTTAAAATCGTATTATGCAAGTTCTTCAAGCCAGAAATTCAGACTTGGTATGCACAGGAAATTGGCTTTGTGGATAATGCTACAATTCCAGGGACAAAATCATTTCAGGCTGATTCTTCAGAAGCACAAGTGACATTTCTCAAACTAACCTGGATAAGCCTGCCCTGTTCAGACTGCAGAGTGCTGAGCTCCTGTCCAATGTTGCCCTGGCCCTGTCTCAGAGCGTTGTACTCCATCTTCAGCTGACTGGCATGGGCGGACAGTTTGGCCACTTCCTCAGCCAGTTTAACGAGCAGAGCCCGGTCCTGCCCCTTCACTGACTTCAGATCAGTGTCGTGGTCGGTGAGAGAGTGCAGCAGAGAGGTTTGCACGCCCTCCAGACGCAGGAAGTTATTGTTGTAGTCGGGGCAATTGGGGTCAATGAAGATGTTGATGCGGGAGCCATCGCCTCTCTCGATGGTTACCAGGGCATTAGCCTCATCCTGGTTAGTGCTGATGAGAGGGGGGCCGTCAGGGCCGCTGGGCGCTTGGTAATGGTTCATCAGAAGGATGATCCCGGTTACCGTGACAGCCAGTAACACGGCAACAAAGAGCAGGATGGTGCACAGGAGATAGCTACAGCTCATCCTCTGTAGAGAGCGTGAAAAACAGACACAGAACGAGATGCATTAGTATACAACAATGAAAGACATGTCTCAAAAGAAGCATTAAAATGACCAGCACGTCATAGACAAACGGAAATGTGTTTTTTTTTTCCGCCCAATACATTTTAATCTTAAATACAACTCCGTAAAGCTGATACATAAGTAATATGCACTGATTAAACTTGCAGGAGGGCATATCAAATCTGACATATACCGATAACACAGATTCAAAAGTAGGTTTCCCACAACTGCTGCTTACAAATTTCTAAAAATCCCTGTTGAGCATTAAACATGGATGGAGATGCCTCTTGAAAGTTTAATCTGCTATTATGTAACACCTGAAGACTCCTGAATGCATAAATTCAGGCTTTTCACAAAGGTGTTTATAAAATACGGAAAAAGAAAATGTATTTGCCCGCTTGCCTAAGACCTAATCATCATCCCTTGCTCCAGATAATTTAAGTCAGGATGATAGTATTCACAGGACATAAATGCAACATCAACCAGCAGGAAACTCAAGATTTTCTCTAAGCTCAGACTTTCAGAATTGGGGACATTCTGATAAAAGAATCGTAGCGAAAGCAAACCGATATTGATTGTAATCACATTTTCATTTTGGGTGCACCAGGTACCTTATGAATCATTATAAAGCTAAAATGTGACTCATTTAGCTGGTTTAAGAAGCAAATAAACTATTGTCACTGTGAGATGACGAGAGTGATAAAAAAAATCAATTACTTATAATGTGTATTTTGTACCAGGGCTGATACATATTGTAAATATATGAAATTGCTCACATCATCAATATAACTTCTGGGAATTTAAATCAGTAAGTGTAAGTTTACATAGCCTTTACAGCATATGCAAGAGAAAATGGATCATCTATTATTTTTTCCCGCTGAAATTTTTCCCGTTATAGTTCCTACTGGATTTCGTCTTCCACATATAAGCTTGATAAAGCCCGAACCTCGTCGTCGGTCGTATTTTTTAATCTTAATTGTTGATTCAAATAGCAAACACCTCTTACTGCACGCATAGCAACAGAGTTTTAAAACTGGTGGTTGAAATAAAATGCTGCATGGAGTCAACCAATCAAAATGCTGCGTGAACTTAACCAGTCAGTCCCACTCCCGAAAGTTCAAAACTTTGAAAAAGTACCTCGGGAGCAGGGATTATCTCAGGGGGAAATATTTACCCCGAACTTCATTTAGACACTGGTCTCTGCGGTCGAACCACCCCAAAGTGGGGAAAGTTCCTGTGGTGGAAACGCAGCTTATGTTTTGTGATAATTGCTCATGAGTATCTTGTTTGTCCTGAGCGGTTAAACTGTCTACTGTTCTACTAAAAATTCATCCAGGTGTAACATCCTTCGGTTTTTCAGTATCCATGTATGCAGATCCATCTTTTCACAAAGAGGACAACCGATGGACTCAACCGATGGATACACAACTATTACAAAAAGGTAAAAAAATTTACCAATTCTAAAGAAAGGCAACAAGATCCATTAAGAACCAGGGGGTGTAAACTTTTGAACAGGATGGTGATGAGTAATTTTTTCTTATTCTGTTTAAAGATCATATATTTTTCATTTAGTACCTCACTTCAGAAGAACATAAGATATGTTTCCCAGAAAACAAAGTATGATACAATAATACAAATTACCCTGATCATCCCGATTAAAAAAAGCGGCCTGTGTATAGCCAACATATTTCCAGAACACTGAAAACACTTTATATTAGGGCTGTCGTTTGAGCTACAAATAAACGAATTAAATGATATTCTGATTAATAAATCAAATTAACCCCACACACATAAAAAAAACAATAATGTGGCAGACAAGTAAATCATTGAATAGACATTACAAAATAAGTAAGTTAACATAACTAACCTACAGTCCACAGCAATCAATTTTGCAGTAGATTTCGGGATACGATTAATTGCATTAATTTTTGTATCACAGTCTTCAGACATATCAAAAACATGTCTTGCTTCGTTTCACTTATTCACGCAAGCATTTCTTCCTCTTATTGTGCACTAAAACGTAGCAAAAATCCGGTGTACATTATGAGGAGGGGCGGCAGCAGCTAATTTGCGAACACTTTACACTGATTTCTGTGATTTCCCAGGGCCCGAGCGGTGGGCTGGAATATAAACGAAAAGATGAGCAGTGTTTTCGTTGAGGCTCTAGGAAGGCAAATCCCCACAGGGCAGAAGACTAGAAACCACAGACATAAGCCTTACAGCTCAATATTACGGTTTGGTTAAGTGCCCAGAGTTGACAACTCTCTCATCTACGCGAGTGTGTGCCAGCGTGCGGACGTGTGTGTGTGTGCGTACAGCAACAAACGCAGATATAACAACAAATGAAGTGAAGAACATTTGATGGGAAACTAGGGAATGCCACGCAGGCACTGGAGAGGGCTTGCTTATCATTTTGCTATGTCTTTTTATTCAGGGGGAGCATCGCTCGCCCCACTGTTATACAAGTGCCACTTCAAAACTCCACTTGACAGCGGGTGCCGCTCCCTCGCGCGAGCTTCGAGTACATTTTCTACATTTTTTTGTCGTACTTTTACATATATGCCAGAGTGACTTAATGTCTATGTGCCGTGGTGCCATTTATGATTGAAATTAAATCACTGACACTTCACATTTCTGCTCTCCTGGTCGGGCTAACTGTTCATATTTCTATTTGCCAACATATTCACTTGGCCCAGCACAAAAAAGGATTATAAATATCTACATTTTATGAATATATAGCATTTACATTCATAATTTAAAGTTTAAATGTTACAGTCAATATTAAATATTTACCTTCAAATTACTTATTATTAAATACATTTTTTTAATTATTTATTTAATTTATTTTATATAATTTTCTACATATTAAATGTTAAACTAGCTTTAAAAGAAAATAAAAATTGCATTGAAACCTGAATAGTTTATTATTGTAAAATTATTAGAATTATTAAAATAAATAAGCAAACATTTTTTGCTGGAAAAAATCATGACAAAACAATACTGACATGCTAGTGATTTTTAAACTATTCAAATAGATGCTGAAAAGTTTTAGTAAAAAAAACTCATCTATGTTAGCAACTTAATTTAATAATTTATAAGTATAAAAAGGGGTTTTTCGTCATAGAAGACCAAAGTTTGAGGGTTAGTTTACCCAAAACTGAAATTTCTGTCATTAATTACTCACCCTAATGTCGTTCTTCAGAACACCAATTAATATATTTTTGATGAAATTTGTGTTTTATCCCCCATAAAAACCAACGTTAATTGTCTTTACAGCGTAAACATCGTATGCGACTGACAGGGAAGAGACGAAATTGTTGAATAAAGTTGTTATTTTTGTTTTGTTTTTGTGCAAAAAAAGAATTCTTGTCACTTTATAAGACTATGTTGAACCACTGTTGTCACATGGAGTATTTTAAAGATATCTTGCAGTAATTATGTTCCTTTCTATGGGGGATAAAAAAAAAAAAACTCTCGGATTTCATCAAAAACATCTTAATTTGTTTCTGAAGATAAACGAAGGTCTTACAGGTTTGGAACGACATGAGGGTGAGCAATTCATGACAAATTCTGGGTGAACTAACCCTTTAAGACAAATTCAATATTTTGATGGAAAATTTAGGCAAGTCACAGTTCCATCAATTGGCCCAAAACTTTCTCACATTGGCCAACTTTACCAACTGAACAATAGTCATAAAACATAACGCTAGCAACACCAAGGTCATGGGTTTGGAAAGCGCATCACAGGAAACGCATGCACTGATAAAACATATAACTTGAATGCACTTCGGATAAAAGCATCTGCCAAGTAAGTCCGACATTTCAATGTGAAGTTAAATCACCAAGTGTTGTACACCTGCATATGCAAACACACTCACGGATGCAATAAAAAGACATATACCCTCTGAGAAGTTGATTTAACAGTCGCTACTGTGAATAATGGACCCTGCTCTCATGCAAAACTTCCAGTAAAACACATCTAAATTTACAATAGCTGTTGTCCCTGAGTCACGAATATATTATTCTGCAGAGGTTTTATATTGTATTTCTATACTTGTGTGATAAAGAATCTCTTTACAAGATACCTATGAACAAAAGCAAAAGTGGAGCCCGGTGAAGAGGGCCCTATTCCCGCAGTCCCACCGCATCGAGCGCAGGCATTGTCATATTTATTTTAAAGATAATTAATGTGCACAAAAGACTCCAGCCTACTTCATCATGCAGCACCAGTCGAGAGCGGCCTCAGATCAATTTGTTACAATAAAGCAACAATACCTGCTGTCTGCAGGAATTAGCCGGGTTTATATCTGACCCCTCCGCTGCGAGCATAACGCATACAGCCGCGTGACAACAAAGACGCGGGCGAGACCCGGCTTTTCCCTCCAGAGCAGCCCTGTGAGAAATCCTTACCGATACAATGAGGCAGCAAGCTCGTCTATTCTGTGTACGAGTGCCCCATCAATCTTGCTCTTCTTCATTGTGATAGAGGCTCTCTATGGGTGTTAAGGAGAAAAACCAGGGACACAAACATTGGGTCGCCATTCCATGACCTGCATCTTAACTAGACGACGGGCCGTAACTGTGACCGCCTTTGGAGGCGTCCACGCACCTTTTCTTCCCTCTCACAGTCTAGTGGGCAACAGGTATTCAGATGCCCCCTGAACAGACACAGGTTGAGATTAGAGGGCCACGCTCAGCTGAGCGCAGACAATATTTGATAAGGGCTTTTATCTGTCGTGCTGAGACGAGGCTCTTGAATGAGGAGAGGTGAAACAGAGGAGCTGAGGAACAAAAACAGCACCGCATTCTTTCCACCGCCCACCTTAGACCTCTAAGACCCACTGCAAATCGACACCGATACCAACCGCAGCAACTAAGAGGGAGGTCAAACGCGTTGACACGAAGGGAACGTCAGACGACAGAGCCGATGATTGCTTATTCGGGGAGGTGTCAGGTTCTCCTCTTGACATTGGCCTCCAACAAAAGAAGATGCACAACAGAGTAACCATCACCTTGCTATTAGAAATCACAGTGAGGTCTATATAATAGCTCAATGGTTTCTCCCTGACAGCAATGACATTAAATGGAAAGCAAATCAAGACCAGTGATGCAAAGTTTGAAATAGACCCCAAAAATCTCTGTCTCTTCCAGGGTTGTGGAAAATTAAGAATTGGCTCCTTTTGGTGAGGGAGTTGGGCTTGTAACCTGAAGGTTGCCGGTTCGATTCCCACACCAGCAGGAATTGAAGGTGGGGATTGTGAATGAAATACCATGACTAAGGTGCCCTTGAGCAAGGCATGAAACCCCTAATTGCTCCCCTTGTAAGTCGCTTTGGATAAAAGCGTCTGGCAAATGAATAAATGTAAGTTTATTTGAATTTTAATTCAAATTCAGGACTTTAATTGGAATTTAAAAGGCATTCTCAATTCAATTCTGAATGGTACAC
The DNA here is from genome assembly GCA_038088235.1 of Zacco platypus. NCBI lineage: Eukaryota > Metazoa > Chordata > Actinopteri > Cypriniformes > Xenocyprididae > Zacco > Zacco platypus. The sequence goes on from CM076073.1 coordinate 6,698,847, forward strand.
AACCTTGGTCTCCTCTAAACTTTCAGGACATATTGAAGAAGATCCTTCACACTGGAGGACAGAGGTGTTTATGGGAAATCATATCAGCTAACTACTTAGGCGCCTCGGGGTTCTTCTGTTTATTTCATAATGAAATTTAAGAGAAACAACTGAGAAAAAGTTAAAATATAATTGAAGAACTCCATTTAGTCTCCAGAGCTATGAAAAAGTAACCTCCAAGCAATAAAAATTTCCTCAGGGTGGGTTCGCTCACCATTAGTTTAATTGTAGGTTATATACGTTGAGATACCAAGGAAAATTGTCTATTGAATGGTCTTCTCTCTGTTCTTGAACAGCTAATTTTTAGAAGGGTCAGCATCTACCCTTGAGACACATATGGTTTAATCACTACTTTAAAAAAAAAGCCCTGAACCGCATTCATTGCGTTTGTGTGTCCTTCTAATCTTATGCAGCTTTGCTGAATATAAATCATGCTGTGAACCGCCTCAGGTTCATATTGGTTTTTCAATGAATGCATGTGCTCTGAGGGGTTTTCAATACAATGAACAGCCAGTGAGGTTGCAGGCATTTTCAACAGTGATTCACAGGCATAGCTTCTTTTTAATGCCAAATCTTTTAAAGTCATTTTTTCAGGTGTCACATGTTCTAATATGTGCAATAATGTTATTGCAAGTATGCCCTTGACACAAGGTATAAGTGAAAATTAAACAAAACTAAGCTTTTGAAAGTAAACGTTCATAGAAATATAAATCTAGGATATGTATGTCGCATGTGAGAAGACTACCATGTGAATACCAGAGATTTTTCAAAGGCTTAGCAGTCACTGTTAATTCTTTAGGCCTATAAAAAGATGTCATTTCTGATCTCAATGTGAAAACCAATATATCATGTACTTTTACATGTATTTATTGAACTGGTTCTTTTATCTATAGTGACAAATCTAAAGTAAATGTAACTGCATTGTGCTTCTGAGCATACAAAGTTGACTCTGAAATGTATTTTACCTTAGCATTTGTAGAAGTGGTCAGTTCACGTTCTACTTGGCAAAAAAAAAAAAAAAAAGTAACACAAGTATGTCAACATAAACAGACCGTTTGTTAATACATGTTATGGAGCACCGGCTTTGCAAGACTCTAAGTTGCTGTTAATATCCACAGTTAATGGATAAACAGATGGAAAACGGTTTAAACATAAAGACGTAATAATGTCTTCGTACATGCAAGAGTCAGAAGGACAGCACTCCCAATCAGCACCCGATAAAAGAGTTGAGGATGTGTACCACAACATTTGCTTTAGCTCAGAGGTCCCTTTATCTTGCAATATAAATCTACAGCTCCTGCTGAAATATTGGGGTGCCTCAAGGCTCTAATCTAGGGCCGACCTAATCTTCTTATAAGAGCTTAAGTTAGAAGAATGCTCTCCCAGCTGTGCACATACATTCAGAGGGTGAAATAAACAGGCTAGCAGTCAGACATATGTAGTTGTTTTCTTTTTCCCCAGAGGTACAGATCTCCCGGATTTAAGAGTGCTGGGTATTCATTAACTACTGTAAAGGTCTTGATGAGTGACCTTTTAATGTTCTCAATGCTTCAGCAGAAAACCAATCCCAAACAGATGAAAATGCATCTGCTAATGTGTATGTAACTTGACCTACTAATAGCATACATGCCGAATATAGGCTATTTATATTCATTAGGGTTGAGAGCCTAGAACGGGGTCTTATTCAAAACTGGTTCTATTCTCTTTTTTTCCCCCTTTTTTTTAAAGAAAAGAAAAAAGCTAAATGATTTCAATGAATTTTGGTTCTGCTAAAGGGTTTCAGGCATGCATTCCTTTACCAATGCAGAAAGTAACGTACCAAAATAATAATAATTATAATAATTAATAATTCGTTATATTTATATAGCGCTTTTCTGGGTACTCAAAGCGCTTTTACATATGGAAGGGAATCTCCTCATCCACCACCGATGTGCAACATCCACCTGGATGATGCGACGGCAGCCATATTGCGCCAGAACGCCCACCACACGCCAGCTTATTGGTGGAGAGGAGACAGAGTGATGAAGCCAATCAGTGTATGGGGATGATTAGGAGGCCATGATGAACAGAGGCCAGTGGGTAAATTTGGCCAGGATGTCGGGGTTACACCCCTACTCTTTTCGAAGGACATACTGGGATTTTTAACGACTACAGACCACTCATGCATACTCGTGCAACGATGTCGCAACACTACCACGGTTTTTACAAAGCCAAACATACAGCACAACTAGACTTCCAAACAATTGACTTTTTTTAACCGGATCTTTCTAGTGAATCAAAAACCATTCAGAATAGTCCAGTTCTCATACTCACTTACTGAGCTGCAATTTATAGACGACTTTCATCATATATGACTCAAAGAATGCTTTTTTAGAATTTTATTTTACTGAAGGCTTTTGACATAAATCAGTGGTTACTGACCGATTGACCGAGTTTTGTAATTATTAATGTTATTAAAATAAATGTCCCAAAAACTTGCATACATCACATTTTTAAAAAAGTCAACAGAGTTATTTTATACTGCACTCAGGTTAATGTTACTGCCACGGTTTAGATCAAGGTCTCATCTGAAGACCCCTAGAGCACTTTCAGACCCCTTTAAAAACACACGAGTCTTAAATGTGGTCAAGCTCCAGTTGTTTTACAAATTAGACACTTGTAAGGCCAAACGCCTGAAAGCATCGCCCGTCAACACGAATTAAGGGATCACTACGCCGTTCACTCTGAATTACACAGCAACCCGAGGCCTAAAAAAATATCTTGTGATACAACTTGAAAGCAGAAATCCCAACGAGTAAGTCTTAGTGCTTTGGGCAGACCAGATGTAGGGGATTATTCTTAATCTGCAAAATGGCCACACAACTCTAGCGCTTCTTCTCCAGTTCATTTATCACTAACGTCGCATGGCAGTAAGACGCGGGAACCAAAGCACTGACTCACTACGAGATCTACACTGCCGCATCCACACAAATCAAAACACACAAACCAGCACAATCTGCTGGCTCAGAATATGTGGCTTCATTAGCCGGTTTGAAATGATAAATAGTTTATTGTGCGTGGGGAGGGGCTGTGCCCGAGGCTGTCAAAAGCAGACTGTTCTACCAGCTCCACTGAGGCTATTAAAACGGCATCGCACTAAAGTGTGAACTGCTTTTCTGAGCCAATAGGTGATGACATCCTGAGAAGGGGCCCTCTGAGTATCTTTGAAATATCTCACGAGCATCTCCAAAGCAGATAGCAGCACCTCGCCTACAATCTGAGGAGTTACTGGTGGGTCAAAACACTGCGACATGCTCATTATAGCCTGAGGTGAGCGATAAAAATATTTCTACTTCCTGCATTGGGTGAGAGAGGTAAACAAGGCAGGGGAAATGAATTAGCATTTGTAGTGCACTTTGTAGTACTCGTAGTGTGCTTACAGTTAATTAAAACAAAAAAGAAACCATGGTTTTTCAAGCATAGAAACTTCAAACTGAGATCTACACAAGCGCAGGTCAAGAACAAACAATATTGCTGGGTTTTTGTGTAACAGCACTGTGTGATGTTTACCGAAGGCATTTGCATGAAGCGGCCATACTCTGAGCTCTGCGTCACCTTGAAGGAAATAAGCGAGGGCCACTCAGAACAGAGGAAATCAACACTTCAATCGTACATACTGCTTCATGAAATTGTGCTGCTAAAGTGGGTCTGAAAACTTGGCTATCAATTTTTAATCATAGTCCTCCTCCACTGACCCTAAACCTTCTTTCTTCAAACCTTAAATAACTTTGATTTGTGTGCATGACTGTGTGGAAATGTATGCCTGCTCTCTATGTTGAACATATCTTGCCTTTTAAGCTCATAATTGAGCTCTCTTTAATATCTCTAATATTATACTGTGAATAGTTCTCTAAAGACACTTATTCAAAAACAAAATTTGATTCAAGAATTTTTTCTTTATGAGAGAATCAATGAATCATTCACAGAACTAATTCATTCAAAACAGTTAATTCTGCTTTGGATTGTTTGGAAATATGTTGACGTAGCAATATAGTCTACAGCGTAAGTTACTTAATACCAAGATTTTCTTTAATGAACCATTGTATAAAAGTAATATCATACTCGTAATTGTGTGGCAAAATATCATAACCCCTTAAACCCGAAACAGGCCGGTAAGGGGTCGGCGGGGTGGGGGGGGGGGAGTTATCATATTATCATTACTTTTGTTTAACCAACCCAAAATAGGTGTCATTTTAAAGCTCAGAAGCTTGGCTTTACAGTGAATATAATGAATTTTCTTCAGTAAAAGCATTATATATATATATATATATATATATATATAAAACATAGTCTTGTCATATATTGTTTAAAAAGGTCTCAAGCAGAATACAAAAAGAATATGTGTCTTAATTTGAGACCAAAATATACAGAGTTTTTGTATAAAAAAAATCGACACAGACGCACATGTAAACCGTATACGCACTTGAGGGTTTTGTGTCGTGTTTTGGTTTATAAATTTGCTAAACATTAGTGAACCATATTAGATCACATATCTTTATTTAGAGCAGGTGGTCTTGATTCAAACGAGCCCACACACAACATAACACGATACGTAGATCGTGAGAAAATTCCAGTGTAAAAACATAACTTGTGTCTTGGCTAATGCATTTGGACTTCCAGGATCTGATCACGTCACGATCATGACGCAGTGTTGTCACTTGAAAGCTCAACTAATGTAAACTCGATCCCAGGTATGGTGGGAAGAGATGATGTGTCGAGACCAATCGGACACTGTTTTAAAGATGAAGCTTGCTTGGGTTGGACTGATTGTTCAGATTGACAGGTCTTTCTTTACCATGTGCCAAAGAAGTACAACTGAAAGTGCACTAGAAGATCATCAATTATCAACCAGGCTCTTAGTTTTTGTAGCTTGTTCTATGTAATAAGTATTTCTCATTTTTATTGTGGACTCTCCACATGTAAGTAGGTCTTATGTTCAGTAAAACACTTATTATCACTTATTTGGAGAGGTTTTTCAAACTTAATAAAAAGTTTACCTTGGCTCCAAATGTAACAATGATTGCTTTGAGACAACACAAAATTTCAAAATATCTGCATGAGCTACGCTAGAGTGACCTCTACAAAATAAACTTTGGGAATGTGCACAATCTCTCCAAGTCTATATACAACAGAAAGGGTTTACAACTGTAGTGTTTGTCCACTCAACTGACTGTTGACATGATTTAGCCTCAGCGTGTGGCGTGTGTGTGTGTGTGTGCGGCTTGTGTATGCGTAACTCGGCAGAGTGGCAAGCAGCAGTGACAGTGCCTTCCCTCTGCAGGCTTGCCTGTCAGTACACACCAAGGACAGGCAGCGATGTGTGCAGGCAGCGATTTGTCTTTCAGGCCTCTTCTGGGCTCCAGAGAGCTGCTTCTGCAGGGATGCCATAAGTCACCATTCACACTCCTCCTCTCCACTCCCTAATGGCCGACACACAGAAGTCAGTTCGGGCTTTGCTCTGACACGCTGGATCAAAACTGCAGGGGACAAAAGATCAGCTTGTACACACATGCATACACACACCCGGACCAACGGATGCCATATGAGTGAAAGCAAATGCATAAGATGTAAAAGCGCCTCTCATTTTTGTGACGCCAACAGTGAACAAACAGATCTCAAAATGTTATTTCGCCATGTTTGAGAAGCAAGTGAAATGTTGTTTCGAATGTCTTGTGCACAAGGAGAATATGAGTTCAACATTCTTCAAGCAAAAGTTCAAAGGAATGAGAAATTTTCAGGAGAGATGCATTTGTGACATTTAGTTTAGGTGTCTGAAATAAACAAGCTTCCAGAGGTGCTTTATATAATTTTACTGGAACATCACAGTGTGTCTCAAGTGCTTGGTTTAGTGGAAACTAGAGAAAAATAACATTTCATACCATCTTGGTAATTTTTGGACTAAGATAAACTGGCTCATTGGTTAATATTAGTTAATGTACTAAGATTAACTAACAGTAAGTAAAATTAACTAAAAATGAGAAATACATTTGTTGCTGTATTCATTGATCTTTGTTAGTTAAAAATATAGTGTGTTAATGTTAGTTCACAGCACATTAACTAATGTTAACAAAAACAACTTTTTATTTTAATAATATATTTGTAAATGTTGAAATTAACATTCATTAAGATGAATAAATCCTGTATATATTGTTCATTCTTAGTTGATGCAAGCCAGACATGGCATGCAGGAAAAAAAATAGTAGGCTAAATAGTACGCACGACTAATTTGTTCCCTCGACTTACTAAATAATGCACACGATTTACTATGTCGTTCCCGCGATTAATAAATTATGCGCATGATGTATAAATCGAGGGAATTAAATAGTAAATCGTGACAACTAACTAATGAAACCTTATTGTAAATTGTTACTGATAGAGTCGTCTAGTTGTTATTGTTAACTAAAACTAAAAGGAATAGAAATCATTTTTGTTAAAAATTGAAAATATAAATACTAGATGAAATTTAGAAATGTTGTCTAGGCAACTGAAATAAAATAAGTTGAAAGTTGAAATAATAAAAATATGAAAAAATCTAAAATGACGAAAGCCCACAAAAAAAAAATTACTATTAAAATCAAAAATATAATTTGAAATTACTTTAAAAAAATACTATAATAATACTAAATACTAAAATAATGCTGGTCGAATGGTTCGGATAGCGATTTTACTCATGCTTCATCGCCTAAGTAAATGTACAAAAATTTCCCTTTAGCTGGACCAGTACCGTCAAGGTATATCTATGTGCCGTACCTACCATTAATAGTGCATATTAATACCTCAACGACATGCGGGCGAGTAAAAAATGATGAGGTTTTATTCTGGGGGTAAACTATCCCTTTAAAATAACTATGTTGTCTGTTTATTGTATTTCTATATCATCACATTCATTTCAGACTATTACTTGTAGTACTACTTGACTACTACTCTTTTGAATAGGAAACATTATAATAGTTTTTCAGTATATATGTATAAATATATGCTATAATACAAGAGGCCAAAAAACTTCAAAAACCACAGGTGAGGCAAGATTTTAAAGTGCTAAAACTCAGCAATCGAGAAAGCAAAAGCAAATGGAAGAATTGTACCACTCATGGAAAGTCACAGCTTGTGGTAGTTAATAATGGTCATTTATTTCTGTTACAGAGAGACATTTTCCTCCAGAAAGCAGACTACTGTAGAGACTGCCAGGAAAAAGCACTGGGAGGAAATGTCTCGGTGAAAGATTTTGTGATAAATTTCCATAAAATGTTACGTATCATAAGGGTCAGACAAAATATTTTCAAGTCCCATTATTAAAAATACAAAACAGAAGGAACAGAAGGATACTGCCAATCGAAATCTTTTTAAAATTCAGGGTTTATGCGCAGACATTCAATATCGGAGCTTTCATACACTTATGAACACCATCACGAAATGCACTTCGCTTCAAAATGGGGACCTTCAAGAATTAGCCGGTAATTTGAGCACAAAACCCTCTGAATGGCGTGCGTTTTGAACCCTGGCATGTGCTGAGCATTTAAAATGACACAGCCGGTTAAGGCTTCACAGTGCAGAAACTAATTAGATTGTCCATAATGGATTCCATCTCACTTTATATGATGTGACTTGACAGCTGCCAAAGCTGTTGTGAAGTATGAAACTATTTTTTTGTGCGTGTGTCTGAGTGTAATAATTTGACCGCTCATTTCTGGCTTTCCACATATGATGTGTATATGCTTCTAAAATCCCTGTTAGTCGATGACCAGCTCTCCGCAGAGGTCAAATCCATTTGCGCCTCCTGCAGGTGGCATCACACCACAGGATAACCCCGGGGCAGAGCGGCACCGAAAACAGCCCTTTAAAAGCCATCAGAAATCCCAAGCCACATGCACAAACTCAAGGAAGTTATGTCAACATAAATGCACAGTAAAAGTGCAGTAAAAGGTGGGCTGGGGTGAAATAAGGCCACTTGTTCACCTAGTGACTAAAGCACACTGTCCAGATTTTGGTGCTCATGATCAGAATGAACCGACTGTAGTGACATGAAGATCCCATTTCTATTCGATTGCTTATATTTGCTGATCTTTTGTCAGTCATCTTTTGAAGATCGCCATTTAGAGCGTCGCATAGCATTTCCACTTGTGATATTTTCAACTTTTGGCAATCTGACACTCTCACTGTTTGCATTCTGCTATGCCTCATATACACAACGGACCAATCACTTCACAAGTGGGCCATTTAACAGGCCTGTTAGATGGTAAATATCCTATTAATGGTCCCAAAACAGTTTACTGAAATCTTTATGGTTGCTATTAAAAAAAAAAAAAAAAAAGACAATGTTTCCACAGCAATTTCTCAATGACGACAAGAGAAAGCAAGAGTTAAGAGAAAAAGCAATGCAGTACAAAGCAGGCACAAGTACTTCTCCTACTTGAATGAAGACCTGTAATCTCTCTCAAAGTGTGTGCCAAGATTAGATTTCATGTAACGTCACTAATGGCAAAAAAGAAAAAGTATAGTTTTCAGTAATATCACGGTGTGTATTTAGATGCATGGTTTGCATCTGAATGCAAACCATGATAAAATGACAATTTCTGGATTTGTAAGCAGGAATTTCCCAAAAGGAGAGTGATAATTGGCACAATCCAGTGGTTGATTTTGACTATAGGAGTCTCAATTCAGAAGATAAAGGGGATGATTTAGGAATGACAAAATAATGAAACTGCCCTTCATTACTTTCAATAGCTCTTGATAACTCTAAAGCAGGGTTTTTCAATATTTAAAGAGCTAGGGCCCTCGCACACAGACTCTCAGCCAACCTAGGGACCTTCAAAATTGTACTGCTATTGATAACATTGAAATGTGCAACTACTATTACCTTCTACAATGCAAAAATAGGAGGGGTTTTCTATCTTTACAAACCTACACCAACACCCCCCCCCCCATCTCATTCAGACTCTCAGCCAACCGATAATATTAAAGCTAGATTTTCTCTGTAATACTTCAATTATTAATACACACAATGTACAAAAAACATTTCAGAATATTACAAAAATTAAAAAACAAATGTAAAAAAAAAAAAGTAACATGTAACATGTATGTTAAAATATACATACACTGCCGTTTAAAAGTTTGGAGTCAATATATTTTTTGTATTTTTTACTTTTATTCAGCAAAGAAAAAAAAGTGACAGTAAAGACTTTTACATTGTTACAAAACAAATCAAATAACGTAAAATGTTTTAGCCTTTCTATTCATCCAGGAATTGGTCAATTTAATGCAGCCTTGGTGAAAGTATTTAGTCTATTAAAGCATATACATGCTTTATAAATCTCTGCCCACAGACCCCCTGAACGACCTTCTATTTCCAACAATCAGGTTAGAGTCATGTTTTGATGAGATGTGATATGGGGGCTACATTAGTCTGATTATTTTTCTTTCAGCGCAGTGAATCGAAGAAGGTTGTGGTTATGTTAGGTGTCACATTCCAGTAAGTCACTTGATATATCCGTGGTCACTGTAAAGTTGGTCTGCACTGGGTTTTGGCCAGGTTTTAGTGTCAAGTTTACAAGAGGCTCAAATAGATGAAGTAGTTCTGAAAATGCCTTGTTTCCTTGCTACTACTGACAGCACAGGTTTGGAGAAGTTATGGGAAAACATGAATGCGACACTACAGGGAATCTATAATGGCAGTCAGTGGGTGGTTGACAGAAAGCATGCAGCAGAGCAGGACCGTCGTAATGAGCAATGCATTAGATATAAAGGTCTGTGAGACATTATGCAGGCCAGAATGGCCATTAACATCCATTCGATGTGGCTTCAAGCAAAAAGGAGCCGTCAGCAAAGCCCCAGATTTCCAAACATAGACCCCATCATTACTGTTGAATCTGCAGAAAACCATCTCTTCTTCAGTTCATTATGAGAAAGAATGACTAAATGATTGTTCTGCTGGTGAGTTTTGTTTGACGTTGAAAAACCAAAAAGAGATTAAGCTAAAACAATGTATCTCAATATTTTTCTACCTATACTCGACACTATTCTACATATCGCCACTGTCGGGCCGAAACCTCATATCTCCAAAAATGCTACTTTTCAGAAAATTGAAAAAAAAAACAAATTTTTTTTAAATAGTTAAACACCATTTTGTCAAAGTTGACATTATGGCTTTATATATTACATTAATACTTTTGGTTAAATAGTTGCATAACCCACAGACAGACGTAAAGGTGACCGATAGTAATGATTTATGACACAATGTTTCTGCCCTACACAACATATACCTCAATATTTATGTATTTTCTATAAGTCTGTAAAAGGATATTTTCTATTTATTTGATTACCAATAATATAAAATAATATAATATAAAATTTATACTAAATTACTCTTTAAATACTCTTTTTTTTACATTTTAATTGATGAAAAATGCTACACAGGAACTTTTGGCCATATTTTTCGAGTGATGATGCATCACAAGGAGTATTGACACAAATTTTAGGAAACTGAATGGCTAAAAACACACATGAACAACATTGCAATATTCACAATCTTCATTTTATATAGGCGTTGATATTTTTTAATATGTAGCCCTGCTTTTTATAAGATAAAAATCTATGCGAGCGCCTGGATGTGGAACTTTATTTCTTCTACGTGATATAATCCCCCTACAATTGTTTCCTTAATTTTATATTGTGAATATACAATATGTATTTCATCCAGACCTAGGGCATATGTTTTTTTTTTCCATGTGTAGCCCTATGTCTAGTAATGAGATCAGCCAATCTGGTGAGACGAAAATATGGGCACCAGAGGTTAAAAATGTACAAGGCTTCCGGGATTCATGGAGCTCAGAACAGCTGAGTCCTGTTTAATCTCCATCTTTCCTTTTTAAAACCACTCATCTTCAAAATGGCCACCAAAGTGACGGAGATCAGAAAAGCTGAGGTATCCTGCCTTGAATCATTATTGCTCAGTTGCACTTAGTCTTAAAAGACTGGTGATCTCTCACATTAACCGCACTTCCCCTGAGTGACTAAAACACCAATTTGTAAATCACACCAATTGACTGGCAGAAAACAAAATGTTCCTGTCCCACACACAAGTGATAATTATAATAGCGTTTATACCGAAATCAACTGAAAAGCCAAATGCACACTGATTTCCGAGACCGCCAGTCATGATAGTGGCCAATATAACTTCATTAGCCCACAGACCTACAAAACAACCACAAGATATTCACAACATTTCACTTACGACCGTAAGCCATAATGTCATGATCGTTTGCTGATAATAGCAAGAAAACTAGTTGAACCACAGCCTGAATACAGCAACAGAACTGTCAGGGACAACTTTGCCCCGAGTGTCACTGGGACTAAAGACATTCTGAAAGGCATGAACAGAAATCCAAACAGGATTTGCACTGATGGGTCTGATATATATATAAACCCACACATATAGTTAATGCATGACCCACTACAGTCTTTTATCAGTGTTACTGACATTAACACATCAGCCTTCCAGGAAAATTCCCTCACGCAACGACACTGAGAAACTGGTGAATGTTTCAGAAAGCTCAACACTATACAGGTCTCAGATGAATTTACCTGAATCAATCTGATAAAGATGCACATCCGCTCTGTGAATTCCTTGCAGACCGTGTGCAGTATGAGCAAATGGACGTGCGTTTTTATCGCTGTAGAAACTATCTTTATCTGTGTTATCGCTGTCTGTTATTGCTGCACAAAAGTGCAAGAGTGGAAGGCTACTCAAGGGTCAATTTGAACAACAGCAAAAATTGCCTGCTCTGACCTTCCCATACATTGAACAAATCTCTACCAGCCATTGTCACATCCAAATCCCTCATCCTGCCAGATTCAATCCACCTAGATCCTAATCTGTCCACCCCAATTGGCTTCAACAGGAGATTCTGTCTCCTAATAACACAATCCACCACATTTAAAATCAGCTTTTATTCCCCTGACAGCAAACAAAGAACTGACCGCCTTACGCACTTATGCTTTATGATTATCTATCCTCTAATACATTAGTCTAATAGGCTTTGTGGCTATAATTTTCACACTCCCCTGCTCATAACAATAGAGCAAATGCCACTCGGTTTGTATTTATTCTACCTTATGTGGCTGTTTATTGGATTGGTTAATGTGTAAAGTTGTCAGATGTAATGTTCTATTTAGTATTTGTCTTATAATGCGTCATATTAACCTTTTTAATGTTGCTGTTCTATGGCTTTTTCCATTAGGTTCATTTATTTATTTATTTTAATAAAAATTTTAAAGAGAAACACAAACACCTCAAGGCCCAATAAAAGCATTGAAATATTACAGAATTAAGCAAGTGTGAGAAAAAAAAAAGAAAATAAGCTAAATAAATGCATATAAACAATCACAATAATATAAACACATACACATATAAACATCTAAATAAAGAAAGGAGGCATAAAAAAGTGAGAGCTTGTCTCCTTGAAATAATCTAAGAATGGGCTCCAACATTTTTTGAAAAGATCGGCTTTCATTCTAATTTCAAATTTCATCTTTTCAAGTTTGAGGGCAAAAAGTAGGTCAAAAACCCACTGATGATAGGTTGGAGGATATGGCAGCTTCCAGTTAATTAAAAAGGCTTCTAGTCAACAGTATACAAAGTGCAGTATTATCCATCTCTAAAGCTGACAGTTTAACATTTTCTGGAAGAATCCCAAGTAAAGCTGTTAAAAGGTTGGGGTCTATTACTATGGCAAACTACCTGAAAAACAATTAAAATTCTCCCCCAAAACCTTAATAACTTTGAACAAAATGAATGAAACAGAGAGGTTGGCTCTACACTACAGCGTGGACTGGAGGGGTCTAAATCAGGAAATATTTTACAGAGTTGCAGTGAATACGATGCACCACCTTAAACACCTTATGTCTAGAGCTAACTGTAGAAGTATGTATCCTTTTTAAAATGATATCTCAAGTTTCATTTTCTAAAATAACATTTAAGTCTGTTTTATGGCACAACAGCCACACAAAAATGTGACAGTAACATACGTATTTACGTACGTAATTTACGTATGTAAAACAGTAAAGCAATGTATGCACTGAATTATTATTGCAAAATATTAAATCGAGTGGCATTCATTATAAAAGCAAATGTCACAAAAATAAGCTTGTTGGCTCAAAAATGTTAAAATAACTGATATGCAGTTAAGTTAAATTATTAATATACTGAATTAAAAAATAAAATAAACATTATTTAAAAAAATATATGTTATGTCCCATAGTAATGGTATGGTATATATATATATATATATACCATGGCACACATGCGGCAGACAAGTTGAGCTGTGGTCCTCGTGGGAGATCCAGGTCTGCCTCCTGTTCCCCTTTTCTTCCCACTAATTCCTTGTCACCTTTCTACTGCCTCTGTCAATAAAAATAGCACAAACTCCAAAAATAAAAGCTGTAAAAACTGCTGACTCTTGAAGACGACTGGTCAAGCAACATCTGTGGTCTGGTGAGAGCTATATTGTGCTGCAGAATAATAGTGCCACTTTGAAATAGTAATAAAATCTTGCTCTCCCTTGCAGTCGCCTGCTTACACCGATTCATCCTAAAGATTCTCACAAAAAGTCACTAAGAACAAATCTGTGCCGAACACTATTTGCAAGGTACAGTTTCCCATTGGAAAAGTGAACAAGATGCATGTTTTTGCACTGAAATACAGCGTGAAAAAGCGGTTTAATGAATTCAAATTAGTCAACTGTGTCTAAATATGTTCTGGAGCTGTTTTTGTTCAGCGATTTTTGTGTTATTCAGGTTGACTAAAGATTGATGTAACTCTTTTTTTTAGGCAATCTCAAAAGCGGAGAAGAAATGTCAAACACAAGATAAATACCAAAAGGTGTGTCTATAGTCCTGAATTAAATAAAGATGGCTTTTGCAAAATGTCAACAGATCTGACCCAAAGCAAATGAGATTGTTTACTTTTATACTTTGTCTTAAAAACCATTCCTCATTGTTGAAGGTGAGAGGAAAGAGACGCGTTGGGGATCATCCGAATTATGTCAGAGGTTAAACCAAATAACATTCGCTCCATCACACTGAAAAAACGATCCGTGACAGTGTGATATACAGACACCATCTAGGAGAGCCATTGATGGCCTATAATTATACAACTACTCTTAGAGCGAGCCCCTCGCCTGTGGGATTCCATATATCAGAATTCATACGCCCCCAAATAGCCCCACGATCCTGTGATGGATATCCAGCACAGATAACAGCAGAGAAGGGAAAGCCATATATCTGTAGGGACTTTATAGCTTTCAAATCCATCCACTGTCAATGTGCTACAACCAAGGCCAGAAAACTTTATTATGCATACAGGAGGGCTTGACGAGGAATGAGGTATGGTTGAAAGGATAGGGTTGAAAATTCTGATAGCATTTCTGGCCACAATAAACACCGAAACACCACAAGGATTGAAACTGAAAGGGTATTTTTTGAATTCAAGCCAAAGTTGATTGATTTACACTCTTTTTTCCCCCCTGGATCAAACATAAAATGCCATAACTGCTATTGTGAGGGGAAATGAATGGCTTTAAGCAGGGTTTTGTCATTAATACTGGCTGAAAAAGCACACTTCGTTATAAAATGGGGACCATTTTAAGTTGTCTACATTAATACGGTTACATTTGAAAGCTTATGTTTGTCTCTACATTTTGGCCTTTCATCCTCACCGCACAAACAGATGCCAACAAACGCAGACAATCAAGTTGGCCATTGGATTTAGAATTTTATTAAAAATAACTGTCATGTTCACACTGCCCTAACAGACACTGACAGACTTTGAGTCAGAATGTCTTTAAGTGTCATTTTTCACCTGTAAAGAGGGCGTACAAAACAAAAGAGGTCGTGGGTGATGCCGTGATTACTTGCTAAAGACGGAGCGCACGCTTGAATTTATGCAGAGAACTGCAGCTGATCCAGACAAACTGTTTCATTAGGAAGATTAAAAACTCCAGCTTCGATATTTATAAAATTCGGTTGCAGTGACAGTAATTTCTTAATCGACTGGTAACTTATATTTTGAAATGCATTCATATTCAGTCACATCTGCTGTGGTTATTTGTGTTCACACGGCTGCGCTGAACAGCGTCCGTTAGGGCTTTTAGTCCAAAAGTGTGCATACTTGGAGAAATATTGATATGTTTACACAAGCTAGTTTAACATTTATTAGACATAATCAAAATTTCTTCTCATAATCCATTGATTTATGCGCCCTGATGACCATTGGCAGCTTCCTGCGCTGTCTGTGTTTTCACTTCCCAGAGAAATTTTCTATGCATGAAACATGCAGTCAATAAACACACGATTATGATAGTATATGATTTGTATGGGATTTTCATGAAGTTTAAAGTACTTGCATGTCAATAAAGGATGATTACATTAGAGTCACTTGCACAAACATTGTGTTATCATAGTTACTTTGTACAATCTTCACATTACATTCCTACAAAGACGACAGAAAGTGTACTTGCAGCAGCTGTCCTGATTAAAAACATGAGGGAAATTGCATTTTAGGCCATACATGGAATGGCGATTGAGTGCGACCTGGATGCCTGGATGTTAGTGTGTGATATTTTGCTAATAAAATGATCACGCCGGAAGAGGCTGACCTCTCCATATCATCTCAGGGAGTTTTTATTATGTTTTATGCATGCGCAGTGAGATGATTTAAGTATTAAATGAAAATGTGAAACTTTTGGAAAACACTGGAAAACTATAGCATTTTGAAACGAAAACGTCGGATTAATACAGAAGTAGCTTTAAGGTCAGTTTCCACCAAGGACGATAACTATAACGATAACGGCACGGAGAAACAACATCATTTGAATCACTTTCACGATTTTTTCTCCAGCTGAAGAATGATAAAAACATTGACAGCCAATCAGAATCCATCCGGCTTTAAAGAGCTCGAGCATTTAAAGCGGCAGATGACATAATGCATAAATAGAACATTGTCTGTTGCTGTAGACACTAATATAGTTATTATAGTTATCTTTCTAGTTATACTACTTAGTTTGAACAGGCCTTTAGAGTCGGGGCATACTTATTAAGCTAGGGGACACGCCAGGTATCCAGTGTTTTATCCCGTACACACATAATGGCTATGTTCAGTCATGCGGTTACAGCTTTCATTACAGAACAGCAGGCTTCCAGGTTTTTGGAGGAGTGTTTAATTGGCAGCGCCGTGTTTGACAAGCATCCCGAAGAAATGAATTTCAGCCCACATGTTTGGACTTCCCATTCCCATTGTGTCCAGCACACAATTGGTAAACATCTCTCACATTGTCTTTGTTTGGCCATCTTGAATTGCCTTGTGCGCCGATGGGAGATTGCTGGACAGAAGGCAGACAACGGCTGGGCACAACTTCCCAGATTCTCTAAAGATTAACTCTAGAGATAAAGTATCTGGGCTTCCTCCGCATCTACACTTCATCCTGATGAAAAGCTACCCAGGCAGTCAGCAAGTCTGTTCAATTTGCAAATCCTAATAGCTACTACAACTTAAGCAGCTTGACACATTTGAGAGGAAAATGAATTGATAAAACTCTATTTAACTTTAGGAGGCTGCTATCATCCTGTGCTGAGATGAAACCTGCAAGTTATAATGGCCACTGCTCATTTTTCCAGCTCTACAGGATGGCAAATGTTTCTTACTGTCCTCAAAATCACCAATCCCTCCAACCCTTTATAGCTAAGGGCCTTTAAGTCAAAAAGCCAACAAGCAAATCAATTACCTGGTCTGAAGAACAATTCACAGATGTTTTACCCTGCAGTTTCATGGTTAAAAATACAGTAGCAGCTTAAAGAAACAGAGAGTTCACTCAAGAACGGAAATACTGTCATTCTTTACTCACCTTCATGACGTCCCACACCCCAATGAAAAGGAAAGGACATAATTGGCAGGATGTTCACGGTATTCTTTCCCATTCAATGACAGTGACCAAGGGCTGTCAAGCTCCAAAAATGACAAGACGGAAACACAAAAATTCATGAAAGCTTTATAAAAACAGTAGTCCATACAAACTGTGCACTATATTCCAAGTCACCTGAAGACATAAGAAAAATTCTAATCCATCTCAAACCTCATTTGTGTAATGTGAACATGTATATTATGGATACATCAAAATCAAAATATTTTACAGTAAACCTTTGAATATATGAGAACGAGAATTGAGACTTGATGAGGCTCGTTCACACCTAGACCGATAACTATTTTAGCATCTACACCAATGGACAATAACATTCTGTTTATTATACAATAAGCACGTGCTGCAGTAATGTCATTTGTGGCTTTAAATGTCCAAGTTCTTTAAGGTCAGGTGGATTATGATTGGCTGTCAATGTTTTTATCATTACCAGCTGGAAAAATCATTCTGAAAGTGATTCCAATGATATTGTGTTATCATTATAACTGTGGTGTGGACTTACAATCTTAAAAATAAAGATTTCAAATAGCTTTTTGCTTTGTCATAGAATGCCATTGAAGAACCATTTTGGTTTTTCCACAGAATCGTTCAATGAAAAGGGTTAGTTAATTTCTGTCAATTATTTACTCACCCGATCCCGTGATACCTTTGTTCATCTCCGGAACACAAATTAAGATAGTTTTGATGAAATCTAAGAGGGTCCTCAATAGAAAGTAATGAAATTCAAGGTCCATAAAAGTAGTAAAAACATCATTAAAATAGTCCATGTGACTACAGTGGTTCAACCTTAATGTTATGAAGCGTCGAGAATGCTTTTTGTGCACAAAAACAACAAAATTAACAACATTATTCAACAAATTCGTCTCTACCCCGTCATTCTTCGTTGCATGGCTTCCGTGTTCTACGTCAGAACGCTGGCTCGTTATTGGCCGATGGTGTTCACATGAGCAGCACGACGTGTGATGTTGACGCAGGAGCCGGCCAATACTGAGCTGGCGTTCGGACTTAAACACGGAAGCGCTGAACTGTGTTCACTGCGTCAACTGCATACGAGTCTGACAGGGTAGAGAAAAAAATCATTGATTGAACTCGTTATTTTTGTTTTGTTTTTGCTAATAAAAAGTATTCTTGTCACTTCGTAACAATGAGGTTGAACCACTGTATTGTACGTTGACTATTTTAACAATATCTTTAGTACCTTTCTGGGCCTTGAATGACAGTAATTACATTGCTTTCTATTGAGAATGAAAAAAAACCTCTTGTATTTCATCAAAAATACCTTAATTTGTTCCAAAGATGAACGAAGGTCTTACGAGTTTGGAACGACATGAGGGTGAGTACTTAATGACAGAAAATTCATTTTTGGGTGAAATAATCCTTTAAAATAACCTTTTTACACTATAAAGAACACTTTGTACAATGGAAAGTTTCCATGGATATTAAAGGTTGAACCATAAATGACAAAAAAACCTTTTAAGAGTGCGACTTCTTATTAAAATCATAATTATCGGCCTTAGTGTGAATGGCCCTTTTGATTATAGTGCACAATTTGTGTGGGCTATTTTTATGGCCCTTTTGGTGACCATTCACTTTCATTGCATGCAAAATAGCAATTTCAACTTCTAAATATCTCTTCTCGTGTTCGACAGAAGAAAGAAAATTTGGTTTGGAAACACAGGAAGGTCAGTAAATAAAGACAGGAAGAATTTTAAAAATCACTGCAGCTGTTTTTTTCCAGAGTGTGTGATCCTGTGTGTCTGCAGGGGTGGACCTTGAAGTATAGCACGGGTGGGTCGACGATGAAAAAAATACCCAGCATTTGAGGAACAAGGAGCTAATGAGTTCATCTGACCATACAATAATGTTACAGTGACTTGTGTGGCCTTTAAATAACACACACACAGCATACATCACATTGCTGAAGGCAAGCTAAAACATGCAAATCCTTATTTTACCTGTACGCCTGTCTGACAGGACCCTTAAGCCTATTTTTAACTCGTTTTTACAGCTGCACAACGGACCTCGGGCTTCACCTATTATACTCAACTGGAAAAATCAAGGCACAAAGAGCAGCATGAGGAATTACAAATCGTGTCCATCAAAGTCTGAACGCTCCAGCACAGCAGGTGAACGGTTTTATTCGTCCCATGAGATCCCACCCCTCCTCTCTCACTCCCGCTCCAAAACGGATATTTTATTAATAAACATCAGTCAGAAATGGATGGCAGATGAATTCACATTGATTAATTAACAACCCCTAAAATAACTTACACAGCACAAAGCAAACAAGCCCAGGCAGTTTGATAAACTGGCACGCCACTTTGGTTGTGCTGCGTGTTAAAATGACTCAGTTTCACGAGACAGGCAAATGAAAAACTGCCATTAAACCAAGCGGCTCGTGTTGATGTTGATGCTTCAAAAGCAGGGCTTGACATATTCCTGAAAGGGCATTGTATTATGCACACTTCACACTCCCGCTGAGAGAAGGTTAGAGGATGCCACGTGAGGATGATAGCAGTAATAAACAGCTGTTACGACCGTGATCCCATCCTTAAACCTCTATAATCAGGATTTCTATAAACAACGTGTTATGCACATTTCCCCCTAAATGCTCACAGCAGATTACAGTTGCAGGCAACGGCGAGATATAGATTTTTTCAAACAAGCTTTGAAAGAGACAAAGAGAGAGATAAAGAAATCAAAGATGCAACACCCTACAGCACGCCGATCTGTGATGTGCTCACTCCGCAGTGAATGCATGAACTTCCACCAGTCATGAGTGAAATTTTCTGGCAGACATGCAGTCGCTCATACATGGAGGGGCTGAGCTTAATCCCCGAGTTCTGTGTGAGCTGCATAATAGAAACAAATGTATTCCCTTGTGTGCAGAGGGCATGGAGAGAGGTATCATCTGACACTCGTACTATATCACTCTGAATGCTTGAGAACTTATTCCTTGCTGGCAATAAACTTGTAATAAGTCGATTAATCTGTCAATATTTGGGTACTGTCAGCATCCACCGGTGATTAACAGAAGCGAGTGTTGGTTCCAAAATTAATAGCCTCGTCAGTGGATTTTCAAGTCATTTTTTGGTAAATATTGTGTGAAGTAAGTGCTCCTTTGAATTCATATACTTTTGTACATTTTATTTGGCGCTAAATTGTACTGCATACTGTTTGTCAGCACCAGTACTGACCACTCTGATCCTAGATAGCAATATCTTTAGATAGATAGGTAGATAGGTAGATAGATAGATGGATAGATGGATAGATAGATAGATGGATAGATAGATAGATAGATAGATAGTACATTTTTAATTTAATTTTCCCCACAAAATTTTGGCCAATTTATATATATAAAATTTGTATAATATATATATATATATATATATATATATATATATATATATAATTTGTAAATATATATATATATATATATATATATAAAATTTGTGTAAAATATATATATAATATATATAAAAATATATATAAAATTTGTATAATATATATATATATAATATATATATATATAAAATTTGTGTAAAATATATATATATAATATATATAAAAAATATATATATAAAATTTGTATAATATATATATATATATATATATATACGTGAAAAAAAGCAAAAGGCTATAATAAATGAGATGCACATACAAAAACAAGTCTATCAATAATATATATTCTTTTAAGTCATACTCTTTACATGTATTTCAAGGCAACACTTTCTGATCCAAAGCAATTATTTGGAAGGCACAGAATAGCCAAGATGACAAACAGCCTACTGAAATGTCTCAAATGATATTTGTTTCAACAAATATTCAACAATGTTCATGTATTTGGGGTTCGTGAATAGTGGCATCAAAATGTTCAGCTCCGAGTAATACCCCACTGATCTTTGGATTGTTTGCTATACAAAACGACGTTCGTTTGATCGTATTCATAGTTTTTTTGACCTGCCTGAGCATCACGAACGCTGAATAGCTCCTGACATGATGCGCGTGCAACATACCTGCGATTTATGCTGCTGTCCATCCTCGAGTTCTGAAACACTGTTCATGATTTTCCATCGATCATTTACCATTCTCTGGAATCCTTACCATCCGAGAGTTGTTTTCACGAGCATGAGGAGAGAACGGGACTGTCAGTCTTAAATTCCAGCATCCAAGAAAGAGGAAAAATGAAACAAACACAACAGTCTACGGGAACTAAAACTACTTCACAAAATCATTGGCACAAACCTACTGAAAACCGGGGCACAGAACTAGAGATCCACACTCATTTTGTAAATGAAAAATATACGTACTTCAAGGGACTTGTCCCTCACCCCAAAAAGAAACAAAACAAGAAAATGCAGTCCGAAAACAGATCCGAGCTCCTCAACGCACTCAAATACTGAGGCGAAGGTGTGACGGTTTGCAGATGATGCGTTCCGTTAGTTGGCAGGTATTCCTCCTCAGATATGAAACTTTCCCTATCCAGTCAGTGAGAAAGAAAAATAAATGCGGGTTTAGATAATAAAACACAAAGTTACGCAAAATAACTGTATGTTAAGCATCCGTTTGATTTGCTTCATTCCTGTGGTGTGATATCGCTCCTGAAATCCGCCCCACTATCTTGTGCTTACACCGTGTCTGCAAGCGATGTCCGATCCGTGAAGGAATCGTTCTTCTGAGTCGGATCTTTGCGATGAATCATTTGAACCGGTTTACCAAACAGGTCTCACGTATGGGACTGAACAATTCGATCACGAATCGGTTCGAGTGGATCTCGAGTGAACAACTCTGGAGTGTATCGAGGATTTGATTGATGGGGCGATTATCAGAAAAGTTAAAAAATAAACGGGCTTAATGTAAACGAATATGTTTGAAATGAATGAATGAAAAAAAAAAAAATCAGTTAAGAGAACAAGTTAATAAATGCATTGTTTATTGTAGGTATGTTATACGAACTTATAATCGTAGATGCTACAAACTTAATTTAGATATTAAATTACTATAAATGCAATTATTATAAATATTATAATTTCACAATTATTCATATTTAAAAATAACAATAATTTAAATAAATCTCGCAGGCAGTTTGATTGACAGGCGATCTGACCAATCATAACCCAGAATCCGCCATTTTGAACGAAACGATTCACGTAAGACGCCACTTTAACAGAACTGTAACGTTATCAGATATTAGCTTAACATTAACTTGACATGGAAAAAATATATACAGGTTTGATCATATTTAAATCCTGGATGGTCATATCTTACCCTAAAGAGTTGATAAGACCCACACAGAGAAATCCACAAGCACTAGCGTGACTCTGAAATCTGTCCCACTAAAGACGACTATGGAAAGCATATTGTGCATATTGCATAAATTAAGATTGCAAATTTATTTGACTTTATCAACGTGTGACGTCATTCAGCTGCTTTGAAATATAACAGCATATTTGCGCTTGCATTTTTCTTAGAAAACCTCTACAGTCTTATTAATAAAGTGTTAAGTGTTCTGGAACAGACTGTTCACATGCACTTGTCTGACCCTTGTATTTTACAGCAACACATCATTTCATGTCGTTGTGATTTACAGATGTAGAGTACAGATGTGCTTGTATCATCCAAAAAAAAAAAAAATTTAGGGTTATTTTGAGGTCATTGTGCTCTGCTGTTGTGTTTATCAAAAAAGCAGCATCTCTGTTTGAAAAGGAGTTTGTTTAAAGTCAGTGTTACACTGATCAACACTGACACATGCAACTGCACATGCACAGTGTTTTCATACAGTTTTCACAATATTTGGTCACTATGAAATTCTTGTTTTTATGGAATATTGCAGTATTTATTATAAAAGATTTATCCGTGCATGTGCCCTTGTAATCTTTAATCAAAATAACTTCCCCTCCCTCTTGCAGCGAGGTGTTTACTGGCATGAGGACGGGATAACCTGTCACTCACAAGGGATCACAGCAAAGGGATGCTGCAGGGGTGACGCATTTTTTAGGCCAAAACCCAGAAGCGAGTTTGCATTTAGCGCTTCCGGTTCCATCGTCCCAAAGTTAATGGGTTTTTTGAATAGGTTTTTGGTTAAATAGCCGAAATAAAGTCTGTGGTGAACACAAGCTCAAGATACTTTCACGTTACATACAATACATCATTACTCCACTTGTAATTTTTATAAGCTGTAACATGTTTTGAAAAAGGTGGTTGCTAACAAGTGGCACCAAGGCTGTTGGCAACATCAGCTAAACACAATCCATTTCCAATGGACAAATGTGCAAGTGACGATTGTCTGTCAACCAACCAACGTTCTCCACTCTTTTGGTACCGGTACTATTGGTACTATTGTGCTTAGAACCCCAACAGAAGGGTCCCAAAAAAGTGGTACGGTTTGGAATTAGGTTACCATTCACAACTTCTGACAATGGAAATGGCAAAAAATGCATATACCGTACTGTACTGAACCGTACCGCTCGGTGGAAACGAGCCATGAGAATGGTGTGAGTCAGTATGACAATGTTACCAGTAGGAAGGTAACAGACAAGCCACCAAAATGCAACTTGTTTGGATGTCAAGTGCTTAACAGGCAGGTTTGTTTGAGAAATCCACTTCGGGTAGTTTAAAAAATGAGAGCAAATATTCTGTCAGCTGGTAAACAAGCTGCCATTTGTATTGTGAAAACTATGCCAGGAGGTGTGCAGAAAACTCTGTTTGTCCTTCCTTTGCACTGCAACTATACAGTAAGTATTGGCACCCATGAGCTTTCCAAAAAAGCTATTGAATTTTCAGTCAAACAGAACTGCAAACAGCTAAAACATACTATGAACTGTCCTGTAACTATAATAATAGTGACATGGTCCAGAAGTGTTTTTGTTGCCTGCGGTATTATAATCATTCCAACTCCAAGAAAGGAGTTACGGCCCATTCACACTATAACAATAAAGACATAGCTCTAGAAATCATTCTAAATGTAAAATAGCAGAGTCCGCACCACAACTATAACGATAATTGTATAGATAAACAATACGGTTGGTATCACTTTCAGAATGATTTTTTCCAGCTGATGAAAGATTAAAAAAACAAATTGACAGCCAATCAGAATCCATCCCGCTTTAAGAGCATGAGCATTTAAAGTGGTGGACTGACAAATGTCAATGTTCCCGTAAAAAATATAGCATAATGAACATCCGTTCAAGCTTTTTTTCCCCCCAGCTATGTGTGCAGAGCAGGAACGAGGAACCGTAACCAGCTCAATCTGGCTCCTTCATATGTGAGGTTGTCAAACCAGCGAGTTAGCAGAGCCACAGCGATTTGCCCTCTGTCAAAAAACAGCCTTCTGCGGAATAAAGAGACTCTGAATAAGATACTCAAAATAGTGACGGCACCAACAGCGGCTTGGTAACACAGGCTACAACAAGATGCATGGCACTGACAACTCGGAAAAAAAAGCTGAAAACATTTTTTTTTTCTTACACTCTAAAGATAAAGATTCTTTAATGCAATCTACTGTTCCATGAAGAACTTTTAACACCAATGCAATCTTTCCCCTGCACAGAAGGTTCTTTATAGTGTAAAAGGTTTTTTAGGTTATTAGATGGATTTTCCTGGTTTGAAACATGATCTTGATAAATAGTTACAGCAATTCTATTTTTTCTCCATTGAAGTAGAAAAGAGCTGTATTGTACGGCTGGAAATAGCTGCCACGGGGTTGTTACAAATATGTTTGAATGGATTCGCCGTAAAAGGGATTTTGGTAAGTCTAAACAGAACTATAAACACAGAAAACCCCTATTAATTACCTCCATTACTTGCTGGGTCTATACAATGAAATATTCAGATCCAAGAGGCAGGACCTCAGCTGGAACAACTCTATTTTTTTCTGATTGGCTTTAATTAATTGTCATAGTTTTGTTCAAAGCACAAAGAATACATATCAAAACCGCTCATTATTATTTAGTAAAATGAAAAACATGATTAAAATTAATCAAAAGAGCAAACTTACTTAAGGCCAAATTCATTTTTTCAGTGCTGAAGGCAGACAAAAAATGAGCTTCTACTCCAGAAATAACCAAATTATAGTCTTAATTTATCAAAAGTCCTCAAGGGGTTTGGGTAAAAATCAGCGCTGGTAAAAGAATAATGGGAAACTCAAGAAACTAGCTAAAAAAAAAAAACACAATCAATCAAGCAGTCAATCAATAGACCAACCGCTTTGTCAATAACTTGTTTGTCTACCTGTCCATTTACCTCACATTTATCAGTCCACTACTTTCTGCTGTCACCAGAGTTCTGTTTTTCTCTCCTCCTCTTTCAACTCCATCTATCTATCTATCTATCTACCTCACAGTTTTTACTCCTTAGGCCTTATATTACAGATGCAAGTTACAGTGTTCAGTTCGCACTTGAGTCGCTCCTCCGCAGTCTAGACGTCAGATGTTGACAGCATGATTGGCAATTACTTGCCATTTTGCTTAGATCCACATCTTTAACCTTCCAATGCGTAACATTTACTGCAAGGTTATTTTACTCTGAATAGCAGTAAATATGAGGATGCATGATTTCTGTAGTAAATTATAACCTCAGAGTGGACAACAATAATGGCCTATCATGTCATCAGCCTTAACACGGATTTATCTTCACATGTCCTATTGTGAAATGGATAAGCCATTGAGGTCAAGGTGAAACAAGGGATCTCGACGGCACTAATACCCTTCTTGAAACTTAATATGAAGTAAATGTGCTTTAGGACACTCAACAAATGACTGTTATTGCAATTTGCTATTCATAATTAATGAATGAACGTATCTGTTGCTATTCAGGGCCTTTGGCTCTGTAATATAGTGCAAGATATTTCAATATTGATTTGAGTATGTGTGTGTGACATATATATATATATATATATATATATATATATATTTATATATATATATAATATAAATATTATAGGTTCCGTGTAGAGATGCACCAATACTAAATTTCTCCACCGATACGATAGCTGAATATTCAGAGTGATATCTGCCGATACCGATAGTTTGGGGGTTCTGCCTTTTATATCTTCTTTTAAATTAATGATAATTTCATTATAATTAATAATTATATTTTTGATTATCATATTTTGAAAGAAATGCAAATAAAAACTTTATTCTCTCCACCTCATCAACTTGTTTCAGAGAAACTAGTATCAGTTATAAACACACATTACTCAAATTAATATTAACACACATTAACTAAATTCTGAAAATTTGCTTTTATCGGCCGATACCGATTATTGATTATCTGCGCATCTCTAGTTCCACAAGTATAAAAATGTAATTATGACTTTTTTATATAGAAATTCAGACTTTATAACTCGCAATTGTGAGTTTATATCTCACAATTCTGAGAAAAAGAGATATAAAGTCAGAAAAAATCAGAATTGCAAATGTATATCTCAAAATCATGCCTTTTGTATAGTATCTAACATAAGCTCGCAATTCTGAGAAAAAGTCAGAATTGTGAGATAAAAATTCATTTTTATTTTTTTATTCCATGGCAGAAACAAGTTTCCATATTTACTATATATGTTATACATATGGACGCTCTAGCGCAAGTTCTGCCGGGAAGTCTCAAATGTTACGTCACTATGAGTTTAGATCTAACCAATCACTATCTAACACTAATATTACACATGTCTGAGTTCACAGATGCTGACGCCAACCTTCACCTATATCCTCCCCACCACCACCTGGATGGTCCCGGTCCATACCTCCCGGGGGTCGGCTACCCCCCAGCCTTCATCTTTAGACAGGAAATGCAGAGTCTGCAACCCTCAGGATGTAAGCTACAGATGGGGCCTACGCCAAAGAACTTTATCTTACCACTTTTGCTTGCTGATTGCTTATTAATATCATTGCTGCATTATCTTGCCTCCCGAGTCTTTCTGCCAGTTTTACACAAGGGTTTTATTGTTTGTGGTGTGCTGGTCACTTCATATGGCCATGATGGACTATGTTCTCACACCTCCCGTGACCTGCTAAATGAGAAGAGTCAAAAATAGACAAGATACCAATCAGCGATTTATTCCCCGTATAAATAATATGCTTCCCTGTAACACCCTGTCTACACCTGGTATAACATCTGACTTGTGTGATCCGCAGCTGAAACAGATTGCCTTTTACATGCATCTCTGGTGACCACTTTCATTAAGGGAAGTATTGTGGCTACACACTGACACTGTATATTAGATGTTTTGGAGAAATATAGTTGTTTTCTATTAAAGCAGAACCTGGCACAATTATTACATGTTTCGTGACTTTGGGGTCCTACAGTGCTGTCAAAGGCAAATTAGCATTTATATTACATATGCAATATGTCCATGACAACCTCCAAATACCGTTTCAGTGATCAGATCACAGTGCGTTTCCGAGACATCTGTATTTAGAGCTATCCACTAATTGACAAATGCTAATGCCAGGTGTAAATTTGGCATATGAGGAGCTGTTTAGGAAATGGAAGTAATGGAAGAAAGATTGTTAAGTTGTAGCAGGCCAAATCATATTATTTGTCATTAGTGTCAAAAGTATGTTGTGTTTTGAGTCCAGAGGACATACAATGTTCACTGATTTACCGCATTAGGCGATGGTAGAGTGACCAAAGCAACAGACAGTCCTGCACCGCCAGCCTGTTGTGCCGCCACCTGGGAATATCATAATGGTTCTGCGTTTCAGCTTCAGGTAGGGGGTTCAGAAAACAGCCAAATTGTGAAAATACCCATCTGTCATGTCCCTACATTTATCTGCCAGAGAACGAAAGAGGCTTAAGGAGTGCTGGAGAGAGATATTCAGGTAGAGAGGAGATAATAAAGCAAAAATTACAAGATAGACATGGGTGGGTTTTGGAACAGAACCACTGGATTACTCAGAGAATTAACTACTCGAGCAATGAGTATAATAGATCTTTTAGAGTGCTTCCTACAGCAGTTATAAGAGCTAATTCATGACCTATTAATGAACCATTAAACATTCAAGATTGAAAAATTGTGCTTCTGACAGAGAAAAGTGCCAGTCTCCAGACTTTTTCAAACAATTTTCACCATATAAATAAAAATTGCAAATGAGCAAGACAAATAGGCAAATGAAAATGGTAATATTCCATTAGGGAGGCTGTTGCAGACATTTCCAGAGTCAGATTTGGATTAATCGCTCATGGTAAGGGGAGAAATCAGTAAGCAGAGAGCACTGATAGTAGGTGGATATGGTGCATTTCACTGTTTCCCCGTCATTTAAGCTGAGAGGAAACCTTCCATTTGCAAGAATGGCATCCAGGAACAGACATGTACCCCTGATTTTTTTTTTTTTTTTGAGGGAAGGATGGTTAACATTTTTTGTGTCTTTAATAATAATAATAATAATAATAATTTTGTAAAATAATGGAAAAAGTCTGAAAATATTTTCTTTAATTGACTCTGTTGTACATAAAATGTTAGCTATGAAATGAACATTAGTAGTTGGCCATTTTATTGCAAAAATGTTTAAAATGACATTTCCACCACAAAATGTTATTAAACACAGTACAGATGTTATGGAAATGATATTGTAGTGGAAATGCTGCATGTTTAGGAAAAAGAACAAAAATTCGAAATTCTACCATTTTCGACTAAAAACTGTGAACTTTTTATGCATTTTGGCCGTTCATTCACACAACACAACATTTTGGGGGCGTGGAAATGCAAACTTTTGAAAACAGTTTTCAAAGTGTACGTTTTTGAAAATGACACCATTATTGTCTCCATGTAAGCAACAAAAACGTGAATTTGTGAAAAGGGTGCCGTCATGCGCATTACATGTTCAGTCTACATGAGAGTGGTGTTTCTTTACAAATTGACATCGCCAACTACTGGCCTTTTAACAGAACACAGCGATTTTAGTCGTTTTCACTGATCCGTGTGAATGAGGGATCGTTTTGACAACGTTGTTGTCTGTACGCGAAAAACACGAAGGAAAAACATTTCAATTTTTAGTACATTGTTGTTGTAACGATCATCAGATCATGGACTATCACACATTCACTAAGACTACATTTCCCAACCCCGTACCTAATAATTGATCACCTCACCAGCTGCAGCCTATCAGGGTTACTATTTAAGCTCAGCGTACACACACACACCTTTGCGAGGTCTTGTTATTTCGTAGTGTTTAACATTTCTAAGCGTTACATTCCTGTCATCCCTGCCTGTTTTCCCCGTCACTGTTGTTTATCTGCCTGCCCTCTGAACTTATTGCTTAGTGTTACTGGACTGTGTTGCTTTGCTGCCAGCCCCGATCCTTCTGCCTGTTCAACGTTTACGCCTCTGCCTGTTCCGTGATATTCCTGTTTGCTGGTATCCGACCATTGCCTGTTTCATCCCTTCTATTAATAAAAGCCTGCATTTGGATCTCACTCCGCTGACGCTTCATTACAGTTGTCATGTAAACGTACCCTAAATGGACAATTCTTATTTTTTTAATGGCATATTGCAGCATTTATTGTAAATATTTTCTACCGTTTTTAAGTTCACTTGTCACAATAGAGAATATAAAACAAATTGCAATATTCAATATTCCACGCTCTGCCTCACATATTTTGTCCGTACACCGAACACACCCTTTTGAAATAATAGTGTCTATGAAAGTTTTTGGGGTTGATTGAATCTGGGCCTTAAACTATTTTTCACAGTTTAAATTCAATGGCACAAATTACGCCCTCTAATATCCCAAAGGTGACAAGCAGGAAGACAAGAGAGAGACAGCGTAATGTGACAGTTGTGTGACAAGCGTGTGGGGTGACAGAAATCTCAAATAGGGTGGCGAAGGAGGACGCTGCTGGGCTCGCTGCAATACTGACAGGGTTGACACCGCCTCATCAGGCTTGCATTTTATACTCTATTTGTGCCGAAACACTTCAGTGGGTTTGTAAATAGGCAATTATTTCCGAAAGCAGACAGAGCCAAAGATTTTCACATTGACAGCTGCATTGAGTTTATCGAGTGTATTAATAGAGGAATGTCATGCAGTTGGTGTGATGTTCTGAGACGTCATAATGGCCGGAGTCTCACATTGGCTTCACCTCAGTCAGAGGCCTGAATAGATAACCAAAGGAGCGTTGGTGCTAATCTCACAGAGCAATGGTGCGATCATGAGAGGTTACATGGCACACAATCAACGAATGTGTCACCAATGCTTTCTAAGCTACAAGCTATTTTAAAACCTTTTTTGAAATGTAGCTACATAACAAAATGTAAGTAACAACATTGAAGCTATTACGGCAATATAGCTTGTTACTGGGAAAGCTGACACTTTTAGGAAAAGAGTTGAGCAACCATCACGCTTGAGATGAAATGAGAAAAAAAACAACGGTAAATATCTACCGTTCAAATGTTTGCGGTAATTTATTTGATATACACAGTAAAATCTATTATTGTGAAATATTATTCTCATTTAAAATAACATTTTTTAAAGATGTAATTTATTCCTCTGACGGCAAAGTCATTACATCACTCTTCGGTGTCACATGATCCTTCAGAAATCAGTCTAATATGCTGATTTGCTACTCAAGAAACGTTTCTTATTATTATCAATGTTGAAAACACATGTGAAAAAGCTCAAAGCTGAACTGAAAAATGTTGCCAAGCTTGTAGCATCGCTACTTTTGGACAGTTACGCCAGACTCTACATGTCACACAGTCTCGCTCTTATGCCTCAGGGCTTTGCTGGCCATGCATTACAAACACGCAAACCTAGTTCCCATTAATCTGCTATCGACAGATCCCATCTGTGAGAATTAAGACCTGCTCAAACTCTCATTATCGCATGAGACAGGGATTCCGGATGTTTGCGTGCATGCGCGTACATTCGCTCTCAACACTTTCAGTGTCTGTCTTCAGATCACTTCAACCAGGATACCTCACAAAGGAAATGTATCAAATCACCAACATATTCCCTTTGACAAGTGTCCACTGAAAGCCCCAGACCGCATTTAGTCATGCTGCAATGGAGATTAAGCATTAGATTGCACCACTGGATGTGGGGAATCTCATCATCTTCAGCATCTTTGATAAATAAATCGGGGAAAAGCCTACCATTGCAAAATCACAGCTGTTTGTAAACCAATAAGAGAAACTTCAGGAGATTAATGGCCTGGCTGGTATTCACGGCATTAAAGTCTGCACTTAAAAAAGTTAAATGCGGAGATGTTAAAGGTCATAACAGATATCAGACAGGAAATGACTTTGCAAAATCATTAGAATACACAGCTCTGTTTGGCACAAAGCACTTGTTGTCCGTAGATTACATTGTGTTCCTGTGAGGGGGAGATTATTGTAGGCAATAT
Organism: Zacco platypus; assembly: GCA_038088235.1. Lineage (NCBI taxonomy): Eukaryota > Metazoa > Chordata > Actinopteri > Cypriniformes > Xenocyprididae > Zacco > Zacco platypus. The sequence continues at coordinate 6,730,232 of CM076073.1, forward strand.
CAAAGAGATTTCTGGTCATAATAAAAACAAAAATAAAAAAAGAGACAAACAAAATGTCTGAACTGCAAATTCATGCAAGGAAGCCTTAAAATTTCTTAAAGGGATAGTTCACCCAAAGATGAAAATTTACTCGTGCTGCATTCACATCATGTAATTAGTGTAATTATGAGATGACAACATAAGATTTTGTATTCTGAGCCGTTCATGTTCTCGGAATTATGCTTTTCTATGGCGACACTAACAACAGCAAAATGAATCTGCAGCGGTCATTTGGTACAGTGCTCACAGTTGTAATTACAAGGTCGCTTTTTACAAGTTGGAATTATAGTAATTCTGACATGCCGTGATCGCACCCTCACACTCATGTTGTCCCAAACCCACACGTTATTTTTCCATGCAGCACAAGGGTTTTTAAAGGCACACTATGCAATTTTTCGCCGTTAGGGGTCGCCTATTCAAGCTTGATGACGCCAAGATTGAGCGTGGAATCTTGGGACATGTGGTCTTCACCTCACAGCCGGTGAAAAAGAATCAGGAAAAGAATCAGGCAGAAATCATGGTCATGGATGCGTTTATTAACGATAGTGTAGTATGAAGCAGAGCAGGACCGAGTGTTGTGGAGCTGAATGAGGTCCTGGAGCGATTGCTAATGAGAGACGAGTGCGACACAGCAGCTGAACTTTAATTATACAGTCGCCGCTTTCGTTTCTTCTGGTCAAAAGTAGGTGGAGTAACGCAGCGCACTTTACATACATTTGTGTGTTGAAAATGATGTTGTAACGTTTCTCTGAGCATTCGCTCGCCGACTGCTGTGAGACACTTGATGCACAATGCAGTAAGATAGATCGATGTTAGAATATCATATTAAATGCTGGATGGCTTGTGTTGATAAATGGCATGCAATTAATTTTAAAACATATTGTAAGATGGAGAAAATGCTGCATTAATGTTACTAAAAATAAAGCTGCTTCTGATTATGCTATAATAGTTTTTCTCTGAAGCATGGTGAAAACATACAATCGCAGAAAATTAGGAAAACGAGATTCAAACAATAAGATTAAACGTGGTGAGCTATGTAACAATAATTTGTTTTTATGATGTTATTTGTTAAAATTGCTTATTTCTCTGGATTAAAACATTCTTGGAAACACTGTTCTAGTGGTTTTTGGATTTTTAATCCAAAAATCTTACATATTGTGCCTTTAAGAAATCTTCACAAAAATGTATGTTTTTTTTTAAACAAATAATGTCAGTTCACAGTGACTATGGGTCATTAAGATCCAAAAAGAACGATCTAAAAGTATTATTTATGACATCTGTGCTATGTTAAAGGTGCCTTGATATTCTTTTTATTTGTTATAATTAATATCATTGCTGTTATTATTGGTTACACTTCATTAGTTACAATAGTCCACTTTAGACATTCTACTATAAGTAGTTTTGCAACTACATGTCAACTAGCTCATTAGAGTATTAGTAGACTGTTAGGATTAAGGTTAGTAGAATAAGTACTTGCAAAGTTACATAGTGTTGTAGAATGTCTAAAGTGGACTATCGAAATAAAGTGTTACCTGTTATTATTTTATTGTTTTTTTATCATATGGTTACAATGAAAAAAAAAAATCAAAATTCTATCTACACTTCATTGTCTTTATAACATTTGACAAAATGTTCTTGATAACTTGATAACTAATAATCTTCATTTCCTCTGTGGCTCGCAAATAAAATATGACTTGGCAACAGAAAAATAAAGATGTTTCTGTAGCTCAGTACAGAACATTACAGTACAATATAACAGTATAGCAATCGCACTAGCAACGCAAAGGTCATGGGTTTGATTCCCAGGAAATGCAACTAAAAAAATATTTCTCTGAATGAAGTTGCTTTGCTTAAACATCATAAATGTAAATGTTGATATTACTGATATCCAACTTGCAGCATAAGCACCATATTTGATTTGAGAGCAACAGTGAAGGTAAAGATTAACGAAGAATGATTTACAATAAATTTATTTAATTCCGCAGATGGAAATATATGAGGAGATTTAAAATATAGCTCATAACATCAGTCATATGGCATTTTTTGTCAGTTTTATTATTGTTGCAGAGGCAAAATCTGTTCTGGTGTGTGTGTCACACAGAGAATATCAGCACATGAGTTTGTGATTTTTCAAAGAAATTTTCAAAGTTTTCAATACATCAAAGAATTCTTAAAAAATGCCTCACGGTTTCCACAAAAATATAAAGCAGCTGTTTTCAATATTGATAATAAATAGAAATGTTTTAAACCCAGAATCATAGTTGTAGAAAAAAAAAATCATTTTTTTGTGTGTTTTTTGTGTCCAGATGTCACTGAGAAAAGCTGGTGCTGCTTTCTGTAAATGTATTCCATTGGTGCCCTATAGTAAAAACGGTGACAAAAGAAGAAAATTGTCTTGCAAATATATGTATTTTAAGTCAGACTTCTGACACCAGTAAATGACAGAGGACAATTGCTTACTCTCACAGAACTCTAATATCCATGAATATCTGTTTGAGACATTATCACATGAAGTAAAAAGGACTGAATAAGAATGACAACAGTACACAAAACCCACACACCGCTCTCAGGACCAATAAACACTGACCTGTAATTTACAGCCAATGGATGGGGGTGGAGAAACACAGCATCTGATGCTTATTTCACACGTATGGCTTGGATTCAATCTCAGGATGCCTAACAGCGAGCAGGATTGCCATAATTATATTTTCATTTCCCAGACAAAGAGCGTCTTTAAATGGCAGCAATTGAATCAGAGATCTTGTATTAATCTTCTTTTTGAAGTAAAGAAATGCACTCAAATAAAGAAATGCAATGCACGCTAAAAACGTTTAATAGATTAGACAGCACTATTTCCGGTTCATAAAGGATGAGATTGGCATTTTAACGCATTTGAGGCTGCTTACCTGTTGATAGAACATGGGAAGCGTTGGACTTTCAGCCCCCTACATGTAATGAGAGCGAACTAGCAGATGGTGCCCCAGATGGAGCTTCTCTGCACTGGACTGGACATTTCAGCAGGAGGGAGAGCATTTTGTGTCACCTGATGGCGCGTGAGAGAGAATACGACTCTGGAAGACATGTGCTGACACCACAACATTAGGCAGAGCATCTCAAAATAATGACAGGCCTTTCCATAATGGGTAGAGGCTGTCCTCGCATGTTCGAAATCATGAAAGTGTGGACATGAGAGGGTCATTTTTTAACAGAGCACAGGGCACTGGCACACACACACACACACACACACACAGCATGACATCATTCTGAAGAACGGCTGATGAGCAGTCACTCTATAATATTACAAAATATTCTTTCTGTTATAGTTGGTCTTTCAGTTCCTGTCCATTCAGTATGTTGGATGTAGAGACTACCATTAGTCTCCTATGCTCACAGGCTTCGTTTATTTGATCAAAATACACTAAAAATAGTAATATTGTGGAATTTTATTACAATTTACAATTTCTATTTTAATATATTTTAAAATATAATTTATTCCTGGGATGGCAAAAATTTTCAAAACATCATTACTCCAGCCTTCGGTGTCACATGATCCCTCAGAAATCATTCGAATATGCTGATTTTATGAACATTTATTAGTATTTCCAACATTGTGCAGCTTAATATTTTTGTGGAAACCGTGATGCATTTTTTCAGGATTCTTTGATGTAGACTTTATTTGAATATTTTGTAATATTATAGATATCTTTACTGCACTGTAAAGAAGAATTGTTGGTTTAACTTAAAAAAAAAGTAAGTTACCTGATTGCCTTAAAATGTTGAGTTCATTGAAATTAAAAATTTGAGTTAATACAATGAAGGCGATTAGTTTAATCAACAGAAACTCAAAATGTTATGTTATCTGAACCACATTAATTATTGAGGTGGATTTGACCACAAAAAAAAAAAAATTGTGATAACAAATCAGGAAAGTACAGTGACAGTGTGTCATTTTTGATCAACTTAATGCTTCATTGCTGATAAAATAAAAAAGATTTTACTCATTCCCAATTTGGTTAATAGACAATAGCTGTCTATGGATGTCACTAAGATGGCCACCGAGAGAAATGATCATTGACTTGCTAGCCTAACATCAATAATTCAATAATAATAATCAGTAATTACATGATGACAGTGGACAAATGGACAAACAAAACGATGCAAATCCGATCAAGATATAGTCTTGAATTTTTACCACTTAAACAGGGAAATGCATTTAGCAGTTCTTATCACGTCACCTGTTGTTATTATGTACCATTTTAACTGATAATGCATAACAAAAAATATTAAGACACTAGCATCATTAACACTATACATTCTGTTTTTCTGTTAGTGAGAAATGGATGAGCACTGCATTTAAAAGATATATAATTTTCACTTCTTGGTACAAAGCTGCACATCATACTTATCTTAAAAATCAAAACTGAAAAAGGGAAAAATTTAAAATTAGCCACAACCTTACAGCTTTTAAGCCACTACTGGAAAGTGACGCAGATTACATACATAATAGACAGGTAAGTTGCTAAAATGTCATTTGTAAGTGCTTTTGCTTGGAAGCTTTGCTTGGCATTGCAACAAAAATAACAATAGTGATCCTCATGAAATGCTAATCAAGACACGGATACAAAACTTGGAATATACCTTGCACGTAAACTCATTAAATTCTGCTTGCTGAATAATTTATTGCAAAACAATTAGAATAATTGCTTTTTCTGAACCCAAGAAACAAGGAAACGTTGGCCTCTGACTGCTAACGTCACACTGTCAGGTTAAAGGGGCTGAGAGCTGGGAGTTTCTAATATTTTTAACCATAGAAAACATGAATACATTTGAAAACATTTAATCTATCATTGTTCCTGGTGAAAGTGCAGCAGTATTATCTTAATATTATTATAACTCTTATTAGAAGATATAAAATAAAGTAATACATATATGTCCATATATAAGGTACTTTCCAATCAAGATGTCAGCTTTGAAACAATGATATTTGTGTCTTTCTAACAGATTGTTACGCATGGCTTAAACTTGTTAGAGGTTGCAGTGAGATGCTCTCTCCCACACATTTCGGCATACATAACCCAAGTCCTTGTAGACTCGGCTTGTGTATTTAGAGTGATTTGGAGTCTTTCTGTTTCAACTAAATGCCCAGGGGCCAGAAATGAGGACCGTAGGAGTCAGAGGCCATTGACGAGGGAGTATTATTCATTTTCTTCCCCATAATCACTGACACAAACAGCAGCCAGGGCTCCAATCTACATATTTAAAGTCTACAGTATGATGACAAGATGCTGTGTGTGTTCATATGAAGAATAGAGGCTTACGTCAATCCATGGTAAACACCGAAAAACATATGAGCCTTTGATTTTCACTGCTGTCCAAATAGGATTGGTGAATGAGGATGTGTAAGATTGAGTCAATAATGTTATTTAATTTAATGATGGAAAAAAGGACGATGCAATAAACCAGAGTAGTTTGTATTCATGTATTTACTAACAATAAAATGTATTACAAATAATTTGATAAATAAAATTTTATATAAATAATCAAAAATCAAAATCTATTTATAACAAATGTATTTAATTTTGTCGCAATTTTATCTATCTATCTATCTATCTATCTATCTATCTATCTATCTATCTATCTATCTATCTTTAAATTAAATTTAAATTGTATTTATTATATTTTTATTAAAAAAATTAAAACTTATCAAAAATTACTGACACTATTTTCTATTTATTAAAAGTTATTTGTAATATGTTTTATACTACAATTTTATAATACATTTTATCTAGCTAAATGTATTTTTAATAACTTTCAATTACACTGTTTATTTATTAAAAATTATTTGTAATATATTTTTTACTTCAGTTTTATTATTAATTTTATCAAGCTAAATGTATTTCTAATCATTTTAAAAAATGCATGATGCAGACAAATCGGAGTAGTATATTCATAAAAAATATTTATTTTACATATTTAATATAATATTTAAATATAATATAATATTTATTTTTATTTTATTTTATTTTATTTATTTTATATTTTATCAAAATCTATTTATAACAAATGTATTTAATTTTGTCGTATCTATCTAGACTATCTATCTATCTATCTATCAAAAAAATATATATTTTATACCACAATTTTTAATTCCTTTTATCTAGCTAAATGTATTTCTAATAATTTAATTCTTTCTTTTTTTGTATTTTTTTTTTATAAATGTATAATAAATCACCAAAATGTATTTAATAAATGTATCCAAATTTATTTGTCACATGTCTCTCTGTCTGACTCTTATGCAAGACTGTGTTTTAAAAAAATATGTATTTAAAAGAAGCATCACTTTGCTCACGGTTGGTATTATATTATTTGAATAGTGCAAAAAAGTATTATCAGGCATAATGCACAAATCACAGGACATATTTATGCACACTGTCAAGCATTCCTGCAGCATAAAACAGCTTCAGCCCACAACTGACCTTCAGCGTCTTTCTCTGCCTTGAGGTGTGAGCCATTTCACTGTATTTACATACTTCACAGAAGTCAGAAGGGAGCAACTGAGCAAGACAACACTTTCTCAGGTTGCCTTACCTCGGACAGGGGCTGAATATTCTCATGATTTGTTTTGAAAACAGAAGACCTTCTCCCGGCTCAGGATAAACTGCATAATTCGGTTTGGATGTCGACGCGGAGGTCTGGGAGGACAGAGGCAGCAGCTAAAATGACAAAGAGAGGAAAAGAAAACATTATACACGTTTATGACTCCACATAAGGACAGTAGAAAAGAGTGTTACATCACCACCGCTAAGGGTTTTAATGGCCGTGTCTGACACCAAACCGCACATTAACAGGTCGATGCAGTCAGCTTCGGCGCTAATAACGATGACATCGCAAATACAAACGACACACTCCGCTGTTATTGTTATCATCTACCTAATGAGTGTATAAGCAGACCCAATGCTTGGCAGCCAGAGCTGATATTTGAACACAGGAGCTGATTAAGTGCAATTCATACACAATCACTCAGTGGAACCAGAACCTTGTTTATGAGACGGAAATCTGTTCATCTATTTGTGCCAGTGGGAAGCAGAGCGCAGGAAACGCATCTCTGGAAGAGTCACGCAGATGCCACAGAGTGCTGGAATAATACAGCTGCAAATGGAATACAGAGTGTCCCTCGGAGAGCTCTTGTCACCGAGTCTTTATCTCGGAATAATCTGCTTGGATTGGAAGCGTTTCAGGGCCTCCCGCAGCTACGTGATGGAGAGAGAGTGGGGAGAGCGGAGGTTGACAATCAGCCACATGGCGCTCCCAGCAGTGGGCCGGTCTCCAGGGGAAGGCCTGGAGGGAGAGAACATGCACACACACTTGAGTTGCGTGCATTCTCACCCACTGCGGACGGAGAAGTCTCTCACAGCGGTGGTCTCCAAGTGGTCCATTTGTAAGTGGCTTTCCCAGGAGGGGGATATTTGACCAAAAGACCCGGGCTTTCAAGATCAACCAATCATCGCAGGGGTTCACGGGGCATCTTTCAGACAGAGCACGGTCACACTTTTAAGATGATGGAGAAAATGCATTATGGTGGTGTCAACAAAGTTAAATTGAGTAAAGTTCAGGGGCCAAAAGGCACAACTTTTCTCTGAAGCTGAACTAGGAAAAGGATTACAGACAAAAAAGGGATTAAAGGAATAATAAAAGTGTTCAAAAATATATAAACACCGTAAAAATTTACGGTAAAAAAACTGTTGGCAGAACATTACCGTAAAAAATACGGTAGCAACATTTTAGGATTTACGTGAGAGTTGTCAATTTTACAGTTCAAAACTGCTTAATTTAAAGGTTTATACTGTAATAATTACGGTTCATAAAAAAGATTCTGTTAAATTTACGGTAAGAATCATATTTCATTAACTGATATAATGTTAATTTAGCAACCTATTGAAGTACTAATATTTGTTTTGTACCTTTGTAATACAGTGATAACCACCAAACACAGTGGTGATGAGAGTCACATGATGAATCAAGCTCATCACCAGCAGCTTTTCCACAAGCTGAGAGGACAATAAGAAGGTGCACACAGTGTCATTCATGGTTAACATTTAGATTTAGTTTCAACATTAGATTTAACATAAAACCCTAATGTACATAACTGATTAGAAAAAACTAAGAAGAAAGAGTTATTTCAACAAAAAATACATCATCAAATGTGAGGTGTCACACAGGGAATTGTGGGAATGTCAATTTACAGTTTTTCACTGTAAATTATGACTTGTTATTTTTCACTTCCAAAAACTGTAATTTAATGGTATTTTACGGTAAAATTACATTCAATAAACCATTAGATCTGTTGCAGTTATTCACCATATATAGTACGGAAACATTTTGTAAACCAATTCATCGTAGCATTTTTACAGTCTTTTACCGTTAAAATCGTGGTCATTTTTTTTATAGTGAACTGTAACAATTTACAAAAATGTTTCATTAGTTAACTTTAGTTAAAAATATTAGTTAACACGAACTAACAATTGAACTTCTACAGCATTTATTTATCTTCATGTTAATCTCAACATCTAACAATACATTTTTAAAATCAAATTCTACATTAGTTAATGCACTGTGAGCGAATATTTTCATTAATTTACATTATCAAATTTTAATAAATGCTGTAAGAATGCATTGCTTGTTATTAATTCATAGTAGTTAAAGGTGGAATAGGTGATTCTCTACAGAGAATCATTTTTTGTGCAGATAAATATGCAATAATATTTGGTAGATTTTCTGATTATTAGGATTATTCAGGCAGCCAGGAATGGCGCAAGATTTGGCGAACGTTCCTGGCATTACTTTCACCTTTAGTTAAATAACAACTGTATAACAGTATTTCTCTCTCTTTGCCATTACTATGTCTAGCCGCAACAGGCCAAGAAGGTGATGATGTGTAAATGTATGGTGCAGAACGAGTCATTTTTTTGCAGCCAAGTTTCAATAAATATCTTTTGGACTTGAAAAGAGGATTTGAGTTCTGAAAGTTTTCGTGTTATATTGAGCTCTTTTATCTTAAAAGAGAAGAGAATTAGATTTTTCATGAATGACCCTGTTTAAATACAGCTGCTGAATGATACGCCATGGAAAATCAATGAAGACATATGAAATTACATAACAAGTGAATCTAAAAGACACTAAAACTCAATTCAGAGACACTAATGGCACTGACAGTAAGAAATATCTTGATTCTCGCGGTGCACTTAAGATGTTTGTCTGGTAGGACTAGTCTGTCTGGATGAAAACCCTCCATGTTACGCTGTGCTTTTACCGTGCTTATGGGCATGAATCATTAATCAGTGAAAATGCAATATTTTTCTTTGTTCAATAATATTTTTTCTGCCTTTTTTGCTAAAATATATATACACTATATGTGTTTTTCCTCTTGTGTATTCAGACATCAGATGCACTCAATGCAGTCTTCGGCAGCAGTAGCATGAAGTGCACATAATCTGCAAAGTTAGAAAGAATTTAGTCTAAGGTTTCTGAAATTCATAAACAGAATATTTACTATTCTAAAGTTTGAGGTCATTATTCTATTTTATTTTTTGAAAGAAATACTGTTTTCAGCCTGGATACATTAAATTGATCAAAAGTGACAGTACAGACATTTATAATCTTACAAAAGATTTATATTTAAAATAAATGCTTTTTTTATACTTTCTACTCATCAGAGTTATGAAAAAATTGTATCACGGTTGGTTGAGGTAGTCGTGGCCTAATGGTAAGGGAGTCGGGCTTGTAACCTGAAGGTTGCCTGAAGGTTGTAACCTGAAGGTTCGATTCCCATGCCGGCAGGAATTGAAAGTGGGGATTGTGAATGAACAAAAACCTTCCACCTTCGATACTATGACTAAGGTGCCCTTGAGCAAGGCACCCAACCCCTAATTGCTCCCCTTGTAAGTCGCTTTGGATAAAAAAGCGTCTGCTATATGACGTAAATGTAAAATGTTGTATATAATCGAACAAAGATGGAGAATCAATATGTCTTTAATGACAAAACTCTGTTTAAAAGAGTAGATTCTAAATTGCTAAAGTGTTCCAAACATCAAATGAGAGCAATTTGCATTTCAATGAGAAAGACCAATTAGAACGCAGCATGAAAAAAATAACAGTAAGTCATCGACGTCAGTTATATTTTGGAAGGTGAATATTCTATCAATGATTATAGAAAATCTTCAAATTATAATTCTGAGGTTTACAAAAGTACAAAGTTTGCAAAAAGCAAAAATAGATCTAGATGATCTACAAAGTGGTTTAAATTGAGTCCGGCAATTTGACTCTTCGCTGGGAGTTTGATTGACAGGCGATCTGACCAATCATAACCCTGAATCTGCCATTTTGTCCGACAAAGCAGTCAGTGGAGTAAGTAGATTAACGTTGGTGAATTTGAAAAATTGTATGTACTCACGTCTTTCCACGGTTGAAACAACATTCTTTCTGATGTTCATTCATGTTTATTTGATGCTATAAATGAACTAGTATGAAGAGATGATCGGTTCACGAGCCGCTTGAAGGAGCTACAGCGATCTGTCACGACACATTAAAGAGCCACTATACGCTAAACTTCTTTAAAAAAATTACAATATTTGAAATTAAGGAATAACAATACAGTGTAGCCTCATATAGCTTCAAAATAAACACATTCATGCTGAACAGATGTCTCAACAATGTACATATGCTATCAGAGGGATTCTGGCTAAAGCACAAACGTTACTAACCCATCACAAAACCCTGAAGCACATTTGCTGTTCATCAACTTGTATTTGATGTTGAACTGACCTCATACAATCTTCCCCATCACATTTACTCAGTCATAAAAGTGTAAAGGCTAATGGCTAATATGTGAACTAGCTTGTTCCCCGCTAACATTTCCTGACATCCTCATAATTGCAAATGCATCCAAGCAGATAACTTTCACAATTGGATTCTAGCCATTTGTTGACCACTGCAGTCACAGACTGTGACAAGAAAACAGTACTTTTCCTCATATGCAATACTAAGAAAGCCCTTTTTGTAAGAACAAGAGCATCTGCTAAATGACTTAAATGTTAATCCAAATGCAAATAGGACAGTATAATGTAACACAGAGACAATTACAAAAAGTTGCACACGCATATCTTACAATAAGGTTGAAGTTAATAAAAATATATCTACGGGGTCTGTCTGGGGCGGATGCGAGAGCAGCTAAATTTAGCATTAATGGAGCGCATCAGTGACGTTAAATGAAACCAAGATGATGTGCAAAGCTTAAACCACTTTGCATTCTGGTATATCATCCTCTGCTCTGCATAAGAAGAATTTTGATGTCTAAAAAGCTTTGGCAATACAAACCTGGAACAAAGCAATGGCATTTTGTTTGGGTCATTCAGGGTGAGACTCTCCATCAGATGGAACGGGCCTTTGTTTACCTCTTCAGAGTATCGGGTTTGAATAATTCATGCACATGCACGCAAGAATCATTTGGCTCATCAACAACATCGATTTGCCAAATAGAGCCAACCTAGAAGTATAAAACTCAAGGGCCAATCAAAATTCTAGGTAAGCATTTGGAGTAACCGGTTGAGATTTCTCTTGCGTTTGACCTGACAATCAGTATATCTGAACGTATATTGTGTGTGAAGTGAGCCTGTGGGTTTTGGCCTGTCTGTAACATGCTTCACATTTAGTCCTGGTTCTCTGCTGGTGGTTATTTGGTTGGCAAGTAACGTGCAACTGCCCTATAATTGTGCGCTTATATAAACCTGCATAATGAGGCAGGTGCATCGCCATCTCAATGCCAATCTCATTGTCAAATTAATAATACATTCTACAAATTCAATGCCACATCTACAATACCAATCAAAAGTTTGAAATAATTAACAATTTTAATGTGTTTGAAAGTCTCTTATGCTCTCAAAGTGTGCATTTACTTAATCAAAATACAGAAAAAAAACAGTAATATTTAGGGCTGTCAAGAGAGTAAAATCTTTTTTCAAATTACATTAATTAATTAATCACAATTTAATCGCACATCAATTTTGGCTGAGAAATTAACCCCAAAAGATCATTTTAAGTGATTATTGTGTAAAGCATCAAATAGCATTATTACAAAAAGCAGCTTCAGAAAGAAGAGAATTTATTACACATGAACTTTTGGACCATGAGGTTGAGTAAATGACAGCTGAAATTTCATTTTCTTCAGACTTCAGAATGAAACAAGACTTTTATGAATGGTCCTGAATCTTTGGTTTCCCTCGGTTCGTTCAAAACACGGATTCAGAAATGAAACACTGTTGTGCATTGCGCGGTAGTGATCAGTTTTGCTTTATCTTTATAGTTGGCAAAATGAAACAAAACAGACAATATTGTGTCTTAAATGCAATATTAATTTCTTATTTACTGAACTGTTGTATAAAATCATTAGGTTATCGTATTGGCACTCGTTATATTTGGGACAAAAACAGCACTCGTGTGATATTGCTTAACGCATATGATCTAAATATGAGACAAAATCTCATACAGGGGCATTTTTTGCCCAATATCTTTAATTTTATGGACTTTCTGACTGCATTCTACAGGTTCCATCACACAGTGAGTTGTTGCCCTGCATCGTATTCGTCATCAATCATCTGTATGAAATGTCCTACATAGGTCTGGGGTGGGGCAATTGCGTTAAATGCGTTAAGTTTAACGTGTTATTTCTTTTTACCATACTTAATTAATTAATCTAATTAATGCCTTAAATCGACAGCCCAAGAAATACTATTACAATATAGAAGAAATGCAAAGTTCTGTCACAAATCCCTGGATGGCACAGACTAACATGTCGTTATCTCAATCTTGCAATCAAATCATTCTCTATAGAGCACATCTGATTGGTTCCTGCTGTATCAGTAGCCAATGAGCTTGCTGCTCAATCTTCAAATGCTTGGTTAGCATTGCTGTAGCAGTTGCAGAGCGCTTTCAGATACCCTCCACCTTCCCCAGCTCCACCTGTTTAGATATGCTACAGGTAATTCAGGTATGCAATATTGTATAGCAGCAGCATGTCTTACTTGCTCACAGCAGCATGTCGTGTATGTATTGTCAGTAGCAGTATAACAGCAGCCGCATAGCAGATCTATTCCCCCAAGACCAAATATATTAACAAAGTCATATCCATTACAATGCATTACAGAGATGTCATGACAGAACTGTTTTCTACTGTAATATATTTTAATTTAATTTATTCATGTGACGGCAAAGCTGAATTTTCAGCAGTCATTACCCAGTCCTCAGTGTCACATGATCCTTTATAAATCTTTATGTATGTAGATGTTGCCCAAGGGCTGTGACCGAAGACATCCCACATCACAGGCTTCCTAATGTATTTTATTGATTTAGATATGTGACAAAGCAAACATCATCAAAACACTGTTTAAACGGAATAAAAAAAAAAAACGACAAGCTAGATTTAGAATGTGAGGAACAAGGTAATTAGACACAGGCAGAGCAGCGGACACCTGCTGCTGCGATCCCCGAGGTCCCTTCCGTATCTCTGTTTCTCTTTGATCCAGCGACAGTTCCCTGTGTGCTGACCGTACCGTGACACGTAAAACATACAAAGCTACCGAGCCAAAGGGGAGAAGGTCACACACTCCATGCACAGAATGCACAAAACAAACTCACATTAAAAACAACGTTTCATAGCATTGCATGATGCTTTTATTGAATAATTGAATGCGTCCCTGGAATGCAAATGTGCAAGTGCAGAATTAATTATCTCACTGCATTTCTGCTGTATCATGAATTCAGGAGTAATCTTGACTAATTAGTTTGTCTTAGGCTTCTGCGTGTTAGAGGAATAAATACTCCTCTATATCGACGTATAAAGTGCTGAATAATTCAGCAGCTGTATTTGGTTCGTGGCAATAGGTGAGGCCACAGGCTTAAGTATAAAAAAAAGCATTCATTGGCTAGTCAATGACATGAGCTACGATTCTGTATGTGTGTGTATATATATATATATATATATATATTTCTGGTAAAAGATAATTGTTGGAAAATGTACAGCACATATATTTACACTTGAGCATTACTCAGACTGCTAAAACAGACTTTTGCCAGTGGCAACACTCGGAAAGCATCAGATGATAATCATGTCATGAAAGTGTCAAATGTGCCACACATGGGAGAGCTTGGAATAGACACAATAGTGTACCTCAAAATATTATAATAAGGCAGAGAAATGTGTGTGCTCATTTTTTTAACCTGCTTGCCAGCTATAGAATATACTATACTTTTTAAATGACACAAAAATGCATCTTATATTCTACTGAAAAAGTCAACATGTTCCTTTGTATAGATATTGTTTCTGTATAGAATTTGTGTATGTGAATGTATATACATTTATTAATGTATAAATTATTTAAATACTACATATAGATACACACATATACACACAATGTTTAATGTATGTATACACACAGGTGAAGTATGTCATTATTATTCTGCAAATAAAACAAATGTCATAAATTAGACATATTATAAATAATTATATATATATATATGTATATATATATATATAATTTATGACATTTGTTTTATATATACACACATATAGACATACATATACATATATACACACACACACACACATATATACGTGTGTATATGTATGTATGTATGCATATTTATATATATATATATATATATATACACACACACACACATACACACACACACATATACATATACACACGTACATTCATAAATACATACATAGATAAAAGCGTAAATAAATTTTGGCGTGACCGAGATCCCAGCTTACGTGTACGACAAAATTAAGTTGATCCCCAGTTGACACAGGGGTCTCGAGGTCATCAGTAAAGCAAGACATCCTTGGAGCGCTCCGGGCTTTGCTGCCATACGGACAGCATGTTTGATTCAGTGACCTATGGTCCCCATCAGTCTTGGCAGAAGCTAAAGATTAGAAGCTGTGCGCAGCATTAATTAATAAGGCTTTATAGACAAATCCTTGTGTAAAACCCACATCTTTGATTAAATCCCTTGTTTAAAACTGAACCTGACAGCCCAGAGCCTCTCTGGACCAATTTAGCCACTCGTCCCTCTGCCGTGCCAACCTGCCGACGGCCTGAGCCCAGACCTCGGCCACAGCCAGGTGCGAAAGCCATTAGCCCGGCCTCGCAAGGCTCGTGTCCAGCAGAGCATCTTAAGACTCAGAGTGGCTGGCACGGACGTGGGACGTCTTTACTCACATTTGGCTCCACAGCTGTCAGAGTAATTATCTGTGTTTGAGCACAGGACATAGAAGCTTTAGTGGCACTTCTAAGAAGGATTCTGATTAAGACTCATAATCTGCAATGGAGAAATCACCAGTGACTAGAGAGGAATTTCTAGGACAAAGCCCTCAGGGGCTGCACGGATTCTGGGCAAGAGTTCAGGAAAGAATCCCAACAGACACCATTCACTTTCTCCTCATTATCACACCATGTTTCTTTTCAGAAAATGTTTAATTTTTCAATCAGCCGACCACAGAGACGAAAAATTCTTGCTGAAACACAACTGACAGGGTTTAAACAAATCGGTCTGAAGAGAGAAAGCGAGTCTCCGAGATGAAAACGAGCAATAAACAAAATGAAACTATGAATTTTAATCAGGGTGGTTATAACTTGGACTTAGAATCCATTTGTAGTGGTAAATCAGTATGTGTTTCAGGTGGAGAGTGGGTTTTATTCTTTACGACTCCAATTTGAGGGCAAAAATGTCTGTAAGAGAAACTTTACAGTTGCTTTAGAGCATGAATTACTGACACTTACCAAATTGAAGCTCATTTTATTAAAGCACTAGCAGAAAAATGTCCCTTCCTGTAGCATGCCAGTAAATTGCTCAAATGGAAAAAAATGCAAAGAGATAGATCCAGGAATATATGATGTTTACTGCTCAGGCTTTTAATGCTTATCCAGAAAATATATTAAAATGATTAGTGGAAGGCCACGCTATAGCAAGATTAAATGCATAACACAATTTGACAGGATGATTAAACGCTTGCATTTATACGACAGCGTTTGAGAACCTGAAAACCTGCATCTCTAATTTAAGAAACATGTAAGCTATTATTAGCTATAGCAAATACACATGTTGTATCACAACAATGACATATTTGTAGTGCTCAAATATGCTAATTTGGGTGATTAAACTAAACCAAATACAATGAACAGAATATTATGTGCTGAAAAAATGCTATGTAGATAAGCAAAGCATCACACTACGTTTTGAAGCACACCCACTGACGCCAAGCTGATTAACCATACGGTCACTTCAGTTTGTGTCAGTGTTGTGTGTATTAGTGTTTGACTTTTAGCACACCTTAAGCGTCAAATAGGTCAAAAGCTGATCATGTGAGAGGATTAAATAGGAGATCTCTTGCTCTTTAAAATCAGAGCAAGACAGATTGCGTCCTCCACAGGTGTTCAACCCACAGATTCATGCCAGGATCAACTCCACTGATACTTTAAGAATTAGTTACATTTTCTGTTGATTATTCAATCAAATTCATAGCAATTAAACAAACACATTGATGTTGAATCAATAGTGGTTAAAGTTTTTTTTATGATGCTGGCTAAAATAATTTTCCTCACTGTAAAATTGATTTTCTTACTCAGTATTTTTCTCTTCATTTAAGAATGATAAGATCATTTTATTGGAGAACGAGATACATTTACTTGAGAAGCAAAATGACATAAGATGTATATATATATATATATATATATAGTTCCTTTATTTCCGCAATTCAACTCAAATTGCGAAACTTGTGTATAAATTGTATAAATTCAATGCACACAGACTGAAATAGTTTAAGTCTTTGGTTATTTTAATTGTGGTGATTTTGGCTCACATTTAACAAAAACCCACCAATTCACTATCTCAACAAATTAGAATATGGTGACATGCAAATCAAATCAGCTAATCAACTCAAAACACCTGCAAAGGTTTCCTGAGCCTTCAAAATGGTCTCTCAGTTTGGTTTACTAGGCTACACAATCATGGGTAAGACTGCTGATCTAACAGTTGCCCAGAAGACAATCATTGACACCCTTCACAAGGAGGGTAAGCCACAAACATTCATTGCCAAAGTAGCTGGCTGTTCACAGAGTGCTGTATCCAAACATGTTAACAGAAAGTTGAGTGGAAGGAAAAAGTGTGGAAGAAAAAGATGCACAACCAACCGAGAGAACCGCAGCCTTATGAGTATTGTCAAGCAAAATTGATTCAAGAATTTGGGTGAACTTCACAAGGAATGGACTGAGGCTGGGGTCAAGGCATCAAGAGCCACCACACACAGACATGTCAATGAATTTGGCTACAGTTGTCATATTCCTTTTGTTAAAACACTCCTGAACCACAGACAACGTCAGAGGTGTCTTACCTGGGCTAGTGAGAAGAAGAACTGGACTGTTGCCCAGTGGTCCAAAGTCCTCTTTTCAGATTAGAGCAAGTTTTGTATTTCATTTGGAAACCAAGGTCCTAGAGTCTGGTGGAAGGGTGGAAAAGCTCATAGCTCAAGAAACTTGAAGTCCAGTGTTAAGTTTCCACAGTCTGTGATGATTTGAGGTGCTGCTGGTATTGGTCCATTGTGTTAGTCCAAAGTCACTTCACCCATTTACCAAGAAATTTTGGAGCACTTCATGCTTTTTTCAGCTGACCAGCCTATATATATATATATATATATATATATATATATATATATATATATATATACACAGTATATATGACACACACAAAAACTATACTATAAAATATTATGATTATTTATAACAAATGATGCTATCCATATATGTACGGAAACATACACATGCTTCAACTAAGTGATAAATGCTGTCTAATACTTTGCATTTGTTATGATATTTGCATTCAGTGTTTTTCCTCTGTAACAGTAAAGCCCTGAAGCTACACAGGAACATGTGTTCTTACAGATAAATTTAATTACAAGTATTCTGTCTTCTTTTCAATAAACTCCATCTATAATACAGTTCTTTTGCAAGATTTTTTATTCCTATAAATAAACAAGCTGTTAGTCTGTGGGTTAGTGTTCGTCCCTGATGCTCAGCCTTGGCACTTACATAACAGGACGTGGCGCACTTGGGCGAAAATTGAGTAGAAAAAATATATTGGCTGCTGATGATAAAGAAACCGTTTCAAGCATATCAGAGTCAAGCAGAAAACAAGCTTTAAGCTCCCTCAAAGTTGGATCATTCAAATTTCATGCCATATTAGAACAATTTGGGTTCTGGAAGACTCGCTGGTGTAACATTTAATCACATCAGCTATACGATGCTGTTTTTGGGTCGAACAGAGTGTGGAACTGACAGACCGTTGTGCAGTTGGTAAAACTTTATCTGAGGGTCAGGACAGCTGCTGGTAACATATGCTGAATTTTGAATATACAATTCATTTGAGAACAAGATGATATGATCTGGGCTTTGTCGATGCTTACCGCTTGTTGAGCATGTGGTTTAATGCATAATTGTGTATGATATGAATAAAATCACCCTATTTAGTAGAGCTCGGCGGTATGAAGGATGTCAAATGGTAGAGATTTTGATATATCTGAATGACAGCTGGCAGGACCGCTTTATATGCAATTACACTTGAGACCAACAAAGAATCAGAGTTTATCAATTTGAAGCATTAATAGAAAATTTTACTGGTATATCTGTCACAGATGTGCGTACATAAGATATTTTACAAGGACTCTGAATGAATCAGTATTTAGTTGAAATTATGTGCTTTATAATATTAGTTTCCCTGTTTTTTGTTTTTAACTTGTTTTTCTGTTTTGGTTTGCATCAATCTGGCAGCAAATAAAAGGAGAAAATAAAATTAGCTGAAGAAACTTTCGTTTGTAAAGTACGATCCAAAAATAGCTAAATAAAAAAATAAAAATATATATGTGACCCTGCACAAAATCAGTCATAAGGCTAATTTTTTGGAAATTGAGATTTATACATCATCCGAATCATTTGTTAGGATAGGACAAAACTTGGCCGAGCCAACAATTTGAAAATCTGGAATCTGAGGGTGCAAAATAATCTAAATATTGAGAAAATCACCTTTAAAGATGTCCAAATGAAATCCTTAGCAATGCATATCCACTCACAAAAATAATTTTTTGATATTTTTACGATAAGAAATTTACAAAATTTCTTCATGGAACATGATGTTTATTAATATCCTAATGATTTTTGGCATAAAAGAAAAATCGATAATTTTGACCCATACAATTTATTGTTGGCTATTGCTACAAATATACCAGTGTGGTATATATTCTCCAGGGTCACATATATAAAAGTAATTTTGGTAACACTTTACAATAAGGTTTCATTAGTTAACATGAACTGAGAATTAACAATACTTCTACAACATTTATTAATGTTAGTCAATGTTGATTTCAACATTTATTAATACATTATTAAAATCAAATGTTGAATTATTTAACATTAGTTCATGCACTGTGAACTTAAATGAAAAAAACATTGAACAGCTGGATTTGTATTAACAAAGATTAATAAACACTGTAACAAATGTATTGCTCATTGTTAGTTCGCTTGTTTGTTTTCCTCACTTGTAAGTCGCTTTGGATAAAAGCGTCTGCTAAATGACTAAATGTAAATGTAAATGTTAATTAATACACTAACAAATGAGACCTTACTGTAAAGTGTTACTGTAATTTTAATAGGTAAAAATAGGCAATAACAAAAAAAAGTGATATACCATTATTGTCAAAAAAGAGTTGCAAGACCACAGATCCAAAATAGAAAACTATTTTATTGCATGTTTTCACCACATGTGATGTTTTGTGCCATGTGGCTCCTCATCAATCTCAAAATGTCATATTCGGTGATAACATGCAACAAATTAGTTTTCTATTTTGGATCTGTGGTGTGCCAACCTCCTTTTTTTGTGGTTGAGCACCCGCTTTGAGCTTTTGGCCTGCTGCTGTGTGTACTTTTTGTCTGATTTAAACCATTAATGTGCAATTTATTTGAAAACAATCAGCTATGAGAAATGGATTATAATAGCGTTCTAGTCTGAAAGCACCCTAAAATAGTCTACAGGCTTACATACATGATCTCATGTTAATTTTTACTATATTTATAGGCGGTTCACATCCCTGAACTGAAATAACGCAGAGGTATTTTTCAACCAAGCCAACACTTTTTTTCTTTTTTGTCTTAGTGAGCAACCTGCCATGGGTAATTACAATAATAAAACCTCCACGCCGCTTTACCTGTGGGATGCTGTTCCCATAAAACGCCAACTTTAATGCAATGTCATGGGGGCCTGAGTTCGCTTATGAGCTGCCTGCTAGTTCTTTATTGGATCGATTGCCCACAACCCCTCCTATGCCCCAGACGGGCTGCTGCTCAATGCCCTCTGTCCAGGGTAGGGAGCTCTGGGATCTGGCACCCCCGCAATTTGGAGCTTTCTCCGCATGTGGGAGGGAGAATATGATGGGTCTGTAAACAAACAGTCTCCTGCTTCCTTTCTCTCTGTATCTCTCTCTTTCCTCACAGGCAAATAGCAAAGTCATTTAAGGCTTCCTAGAGGGATTTCTTTTACATGACCCACAAAATGAGCCGCAAATCAGTGGTTTTGCTTCAGGAGCCAGATTAACATTTGGCATCAAGTGGCGACCCAACACAAAACCCAATACAAAAATGATTCATTATACAAAAATAACCTTAAAACCAAACACTGAAATATTGTAATATTAGTCTGAACTGCATTGGCCAAAAAAAAAAATCTGCTATATTTTGACTAGTAAAATGTATTGTAAAATATATAAACAACAGAATACATTTTACCAGACTATATACTGTAGCTACCGAACTTGTTTTTTAATGTAATATGGGTTGTATTTTCTTTTATCATGGCTAGCTTCTACAAAACAGATGCCTTTTGGCATCAACAACGAATCATATTGCAAGCATTTGAATAATTGTGTTTATTTTGCTATATTAACTTTTCATGATTATTTGTTTACTTAAATTTAGGGATGTACTGATATTAAAATTCTGGCTAATACCCATAAGTTGATAATTATATCCATGGTTATGGACAATAACCACATTTAAGGACATTCTATATTTTGAATGTTAGATGACAGTAAAAATAATATAAATGCAAAAATAGAGAAAATGAGCATGCACAATTAAATACTGGATACTGGCAGATAAGGACTAATAAAATCAGTTGAATATCGTCTGATATACCGATATATCATGCATCTCTAGAAGCATTTTGTTTGTTGCATTCTGCATTGCTCCTTCCCAGCTGTTGTGCTGCAAAAGTGCAGACCTGCGATGCATTTTTACTGTAGGTCTTGACCCACCATTTCAGAAGCACTGCCTCGAATAATAGATGAAATTTCTAAAAGAATCATCCAGCTGTATCACTGTGGCAAGCAGGGCAATAGTTTCTGAGAGGTCAGGACAGCAAAGTCGAGTCACAGTTAACAAATTTGGTTATAAAATCAGAATCGCGCTGGACCGTTCTCTCTACAGACAGCTGAGTAAGCTACTCTGGCATCAAAATCCATTTTTACCCTCAAGCCTCGGAGACTATTCTTTAAACTGACAGACTACTTCTTCACAGCATAATAGGCAAAGCTGTCCTTCATAATATATTCGTCTGATTTAATGGGAAAAAGCACATCTGACTTTTGGAAGACAGAGAGAGAGAGAAAACTATGCAGACTAGGACGAAAAGAGAGTTAAAACTCTCTCTGAATGCAGATATTATACTCCGAAGTGTCACACACCCAGTTTTAATATATTTGAGTTGGCTTTTCTTCCTCTTTTGGGATATTATTAGAAAAAAATCTGAATAAATGAACATATATATATATAAGTAAAAGTAAATACATATGACAGGCAGCCAAATAAAAAAAAGACCTTTTACCTTATTTTGCGTTAGTCCTCCAAAACCGTGTGAGGCGTCAAGTGCTCTCCTGACATGAAGGATTTTTCAAAAGGTAAGTAACCTAATTATGGTGAGAGAAATGTTGATTATTAATATATACTTACATTTGACTCAACATTAATAAAGCATTTCTTCCATTCATTTTCCTCATAGGGATTTAAAAAAATCTTCTTTAAAGCAGTATAAGCCATGAACTAAGCCATTACAAACTTTGATTTGAAGCAAAAAATATTTGAAAATCGAACAAAAACACAAAAGATAAGAGACTGTACTTAATAGCTTTAGTGAAGGGAAGAACTGCAATCCCATGAAGCATTGCGAAAAGCATAATCAAATTAAAAATGAGTATAAAACTACGCTTTTAAATTGCTGATTATTTATGTAAAATGTTAAGTTTTATGTAAAATATGCATATACATTATATTTAAATATTTACGTATTTTGACAGCATAGGGAGCTCGACTTGATCGCGCGCGACTCGGCGTGAGCTAAAGAGCTCTTTTGGTGCGTTTAGCTTTTTTCAACTCTCTGATTGGTGGAATTGTCTGCACAGCATCATGGGTGACGTAGTTTTTATTTAACGAAAATAATTCCACAATTATTTTAAAAACAAGTTAAATATATGCAGACTGAGGTGGTTCAACAGATGCAGATATCATCGATTAACAACTTCGTAACTCACAGCAATGCTGTCTTTGAAATTTATTGTTAAAAATCAATTTCCCTTTGGAGAAAATGAATGTAGTTTTTACTTCCTGAACCGCTCTATTGCGAGTCATCATGATGACTCGTGCCTATGTAGAAATGCTTAAAAACAGTCAATTATGAGGATCCATTTTAATTAAAAGATTGCATACAAGGCAATGGGGCAGCTCACTAGGTTTTGTACTAGAGCTTTTGTGATTCCAGGCCATGTGTGCTATTGTCTCTAGGTTAAAAGATTCAGGCTAATATACTGTATAATTGAACTGTAATGATCTGTAGCATCCGAAAGATCACAGTGGCCATTTGCCAATTGATTAAGAAGTGCCATGCTGAGTCGGAATCACCCATGTCTGACAAATCAGAAGTCATTTGCATGAAGGGCATTCTCAGAGAGAGAGAGAGAGAGAGAGAGAGAGAGAGAGAGAGAGAGAGAGAGAGAGAGAGAGAGAGAGAGAGAGAGAGAGAGAGAGAGAGAGAGAGAGAGAGAGAGAGAGAGAACTCTCTCACCTGCTCGCTCTCAGAGGCTGCCCAGAACTGCTCTTTTTCATATCAGGCTAATTAGTTAATTCTGCGGATAATTGAATCCCATCCCTCCTTAAGCCAGAAGCAGCCAAAGAGGTTCTTTCGAGACATTTCGAGGACTCTTTTATTGGAGACCTTTCTTTCTGAAATTCACTAAGAATGATCTGCAGCTTCTGATAGCGTAGTTTATTTGCACATGCTCTCTGCATTTTTTTAGTACCCAATGTGCTTAAGGAATTATCTACAAAACATTCCCAGTCCAGGCACTGCAGTCCCGCATTTCATTAAAATGCTAATATAATATTATAATTCTATATACACTACCGTTCAAAAGTTTGGGGTCTGTATTTTTTTTCTGTGAGGATGCATTGAAATCGATTAAAGGTGATGGTAAAGACTTCTTACAAAAAAAATTCTATTTTGAATAAACTTTTCACCAAATCGGCATATCAGAATGATTTCTGAAGGATCATGTGACACTGAAGACTGGAGTAAGCCATCACAGAAATAAATTTTAAAATATATAAAAAAATTTAAATTGTAATATTATTTCACACTATTTTTATTTTTCCTGTATTTTTGATCAAATCAATGCAGCCATGTTGAGCATAACAGATTTCTCAAACAATTAAACGTTAAAAATATCTTACTAATCCCAAACTTTTCAATGATACTAAATCATTTCACATCAGGCAACAAATGGAGAAACTATAAAAACTAGGATCTTCTGTTTTTTACAGTTGAAATTCACCTATAACATGCAATCGTTTAGTGAATACACCCTTCCACCCAGATTGTGGAAATAATTGTGCTGTCAAGACAATACAGATAGCATCCAATTGTGAGTGACCTTTCTCTTTTATTTCTAACAATTCCAACCTAATATTCTGGGAAATGCAGAAACTTAATGTGTTATAAATTAGCCGGCAAAAATTACAAACCCAAGATGGGCTCAGACGCAGGACAAAAAAAAGATAACGATAAATAGAAAAGAAAAAATAAAATCAAGGTGCCTGATGAAGAACTGATCAGTCAAAATGTTGCACTGTTCATAAATAAATATATATACAGCTCTGGAAAAAATTAAGAGACCACTGCATATTTTTTGTTATTTTGACCAGTTGTTGCTTTTGGCAAATAAATGCTCTAAATTACAATATTTTTATTTGGAATTTGGGAAAAATGTCAGTAGTTTATAGAATAAAACAAAAATGTTAATTTTACCCAAACACATACCTATAAATAGTAAACCCAGAGAAACTGATAATTTTGCAGTGGTCTCTTAATTTTTTCCAGAGCTATATATATATATATATGGAGTTTTAAGACATCTAACCATGATCCTGTGGCATTATGAAAGGAAAATATCTATATAAACTCTCATCTTTCACCCTCACAAACAAACTCACAGACGTCTCCACAACTGTCCACCCAAGGACAGTTATGCCCCACTGGCTCTCATATTTATAGCTATAGAAGGGAAATCCTTGCTAAATCCCCACCATCTCTTAACCCTATTTGTTTTTCTTCTGCCTGGATTGTGGAAGTAATTTAATTGGATTTTGCCCACTGATGGTTTCAACAGTACAGCTATTTTCATGTGTATATTCTCCAGCCTCACACATATTGACTGATTGTCCCCAATGTGCGTTTTGCTTTAATTCACTGAATCGCTTCAACCCTACCTCCATTACAAATCAGTCAAAATCAAATCAATAGATATACGTGTGGCAGTTCAGATTTAATAGCTTTGTTGAATGACGCTGTGCAAAAGAAGCCTATACGGAATGAAACAGCTTTCATATTGAAACTATCCTGAGATCAGTGTTAATTCATTATTATTCTTCTCTAATTAGTTTACAATAAACACATTGCTTTCTCATTCCTGAATCTAATCAGCAGCTCATAATTGATCGCTTAGAGGTTTTACAAGGTGTTTTCAACAACAAAAAATCTGTGCCAATCTAAATTTGGGTGAGAAAGGCATTATGCTTCGTTTCAAAATAAGTGATATAATGATGTAATTAAATTAAAACCATGGAGAATAGAGAGAATTATATATTATTCCAAAGTTTATTACCCTGTTTGGGAGTGTTTTAATAGTTTGCAGGATCACTATCTGGGTTTTCATCCACATACTTTTATGCATATTTTTGGATATCACAATGTATCTAAATGCTAATTGCTTGGTAACAACAAAGACTTTATATACAGAAAGACGAAGCACGTGTGAGTGTGCAACGTGCAAAATGGCAGAATGAGGCAGAATAAGTCCCGCCTTCTAAACAAAAGAGCCAATCGCCGATTGGTAAAGTCATTGCGTCACTGCACCTGCTGTTAGACACTCCAGTTGCTCCAGCTGTCAGTGTTCTGAGACCAGCCTGAAAAATGCGTTTTTTGTCACTATTTGAGCGTTTAGAAACACAATTTATTTAGTTATTGACAGATTTCATTTGTGATTTCAAATATTTAATTATAAGCTTGGCAAACAGCTTGACAGTTTGATGTTTCCCCATTCAAAGCAATAGGAGCTGCACTTGCATGCCTGAGCAGCGTTTCAAAAATGGCCGCCGAGTAAAATGACTTGTCTTAAAAGGGACTTTTGTTGTATTCAGTAGACGTATGCAAGTAAGCAGTTACTCTAATAAATCAGAGTATTGACGAGGTAAATAAAATAACGTAACTTCTTTATTTAACACTAACACACAGACTCATATTAACCATAGCTGAGTCCGAAACCGCTCCCTATCCACTATATAGTGCACTATATCGGGTGTCGGCCATTTTGTAGTGCTGTCCGAATTCTGAGTGAATGACTGCATTCCCTACATTCGTTCACTGCTTTTACCCACAATCCTCTCTGATTTTGAGTGTACATTCGATGTACACTCGTTAAAGCGCCGTTACCCAAAATCCAACGCGATAAGACGATCGAGCGCGAAAGAAAAATAAATATGGCGGACGGCAATACGGGAAGCGACAACTTCTACAAATGTAAGTGTAATTTTTTATTAAGTTCAAGTTCAAGTTCAAGTTCAAGTTGAGCTTTATTGTCATTCCGCTACATGTGGGGACATACAGTGGAACGAAATGTCGTGCCTCACAGGACCACAGTGCTACATATATACATACAACAAAACCTATACATGGACTCCTACTGATTAAGCTATAAATATTCTCTATATAAAAAATCTATCTATATGTACACTAAGAAGCTAGAAAAATAAAATACAAACTATATAGACTATACAATGCTTCAGATAAGTACTGTACATGTGCAAAGAGAGACATTGTAAGTCGAGCAGCTGGTAGGGGAACAGTGCAGGATGGTTTATATGGTTTATAATTAGAACATCTTTGTAAAGATATTTTGAAGCGAAATGATACAGCTTTATATCATAATATATATACTTATTATCATATGATAATTTGGTCGATTTTTCTCATATGTTAGTGAACTGTTGTACAGTGTATTTAACCTACGTCTTAGAATATGATGTATTGACAAATTTTTATTTGCTTTAGGGACGGATGAGGATGTTGTCTCAATAAACATGACAAATAAACAGTAATATACAATTCATTAAGCTAAACAGGACATATTACAGATGGGTATAGGAAATGTTAATGACGAAATTGTCTGCGCTGTCTGGCGCATGCTATTAACGTCAGCGTCCGAATTCGCTCACTCATTTTCGTTCACTCTTTGCTGATATAGTGCGCTCAACTGCCATGCACTATATAGGGGTTAGTGAATGAGTGAACGTGTGGGCGGTTTCGGACCCAGCTCATGTCTATCCACTCACGTCCTTCTTCTTCTCTCCCTCTTCTCCTCTCCTAGTACTCACTAGTGCCCTCTAGTGCAATTACACAACACAACAACTTTGTTAACAATAAGGTTTCATTTGCTAACTTTACTTAACTATATTAGTTTACATGAACTAACAAAGAACATGAATTTTATAGCATTTTTTAGGCTTCGTAAAATGACCGCTTTAACATTACTAATACAGTATTAAAATCCAAAGTTGTGTTTATTAAGATTTGTTAATGCACTGTGAACTAACATGAACAAACATTGAACAAATGAAATAATGAATTTTTACTAAAGTCAACAAGATTAAAAGGGTCAAGACATGGATTTTTTTTAAAAATTATTTTAATATGTTCTTTGAGGTTCACTTATAATGCTAGTGACGTTTACACACACACACACACACACACGTTGTGTTTTTGTGTTTTGTGGGGACTTTCTATGGGCATAATGGTTTTTATACTGTACAAACTGTATATTCTGTCCCCCTACACTATCCCTACTCCTAAACCTACCCATCACAGAAAATGTTCTGCTATTTTAGATTTTCAAAAAAGATAATTCTGTATGATTTATAAGCTTGTTTCCTTGTGGGGACCAACAAAAGGTCAAGATTATGTTATGGGGACACAATGTAAGGAATACAAGTACACACACACACACACACACAACATTCTGACCCTCTGTCTGAAATTGTCCATTTTTAAGGGCGGGTCCTTTCAAGGCTTGTCAATAAATGGTCACTGTTATGATTGGCTAACGTCATTGCGTAGGTATCAATGCCTACGTGCTGTTGAAAACTTTATCCATATAAGACCGTCATTTACAGACAAAGCATATGAAATCATTTAGGCTACTTTGTGTTTGTGATGCAGCTGCAGTAGTTGGCTCCTTCATCTTTCATCAAAAGTTTCTTTGCGAACTCTCCATTACACTCTTGCCTCATTTACCAAAATAAACCAACTTGTTTTTGACAATAAGATCCTTCTGAAGTCTGTACAGAGAGGCACGCGTCCAAGTGAACCTTCTCTCTTCCATTTGTCCTATTGTCGCTATAGACTCAATCGTGGGAGTATGTTGAGAAACTGAACGTGCATCTGTTTACAGTATCTAGTGTAGACAGGGTCGGCGATTATAATGGGTTCTATTTCCTTTTGACGCAACGCAACACTCACATCCACTGTAGGCAAATGTCAGCCGTTGAGCTGCTGAATGCCAGTGGGCGGGGTCTGTGGTGCGATGACGTATAACTGTTCGTCTATGTCTTGCTCTGGAGGCAGTCATATGCAAAGTTATTTGCCAGTGTGACGTCACAGATCCCGCAATATCAAAACGAGACGTTTTTGGAGCATAATTAAATAAAAGCTTTGTTTATGAGGAGGATGTTTTAAGCTATGAAACTTGCAGGATGTTATAATGTTACAAAGGCATCTTATATGTCAAAAGATTAAGGAAAATTTGATTTCTCATGTCATGAGCCCTTTAACAAATGCTTTAAAAAACATATCGCTCACTGTTAGTTCATATTAGCTACAATATCGGCCACAATATCGGTATCGGCCGATATAGGGTCATTTTTTAATGTTATCGTTATCGGTCCGATGAGAAAATTATGCCGATATATTAAAGGCGATAAATAATGGAATATTTCCTTCAGCTGAGACACTTCAGTGCACTGTTCACAACGATGGTTTTGAATTGCTTGAAATATTATGGAAATCACTTCAAAAAGAAAAATAAAGTTAAGTGCGACATGTACTCTGAAAGTCAGTGATATAGGCTACATAAAATTATAATGAGAACATTATAATTGTGTGCTTGGGACATGGCTTTTAACGGAGAGATGGTTTTTTTTGTAATCAGGCTCTCAAAAATTACATAATTTGGATTTAGATTTATCGGCCTATATATCGGTTATTGGCTTTCAAATATAAAGAATTATCAGTTATCGTTATTGGCCAAAATTTTCATATCGGTGCATCCTTATTGGCTAATGCATTAACTAATGTTAACAAATTAAACCTTGTTGTGAAGTGTAAGTTTTCGTAATTTATTATTTTATTTTAAAAAAATAGAGTGGCTTCCCAGGTAACTGCAATTTTCATTACTATTTTGTTCCACATTTTCTTTGGAAGTGACGATTTTGTTCTTTTAATTTCTAAGCATGCGAGATACACTGGTTTATTCACAAATTATTTTTGTTATTTTCTGATTTGTCGCATTAAACAAATCAGCAACTTAGTTGAATAAATAGCTACCACTGACCTGCTATCCATATGATCTTTCCAGACAATATGGATAAATATTGGACTAAATACAAAATACTAACTGAATTTGTACTTAAATTGAGTGCCATTATATGATGGAACGACACTTAGCACATGCAAATGAATTCATTTATACTAAATGATACCAAGCTGCAAATAAAGCAGTAGCCAGTCATTTCAGTTCTTGTGGCTGTGCATTCAAATTGCCAAGATAACAGTGAGTCATTATGTCCTAAAGATTGAAAGGCACGGTCCTGAAGCTTATCATTCCTCCCTTTGCTGTGCTATGGTTCAAAAGTCAAATGTTTATTCAGTCCTTCTGTACTATGAAACAGCTGCATTGTCAATGCAAATCTGACAGATGGAAAAAATGCCGTGCTGTGATGTCTTTGATCCACGGCTGACTTGAATTCAGCAACAAAGACAGGCGGGAATGTGTAGATAGAAGCAGCAGACACGTTCATAGTGTCCTTGGAGCAACTGACTGCAGGAGCTTGGTCACTTGAGACATGTTTGTTAATGGGTGTTTGTAGACCCTATTTACTATATGGACAAATGTGTTTTGCAGCCCACCAGTAACTTCATTAAGATCTCTAAGGATATTTCCCTCTGAATCCTCTTTCTATCAGTTGTGAAAAACTGAAAAGTTTGTTATATAACATTCTTTAACTACCTTCACTCTAGTCAGTGCCAGACATGATCACAGGCGACACACGGCAGCAATGTTCGGCACAGAGCGCTGACCCTGCACACGGCTGTCACACACATTTCCCTCATCTGAACACTGTGAAATCACAAAATAAGAGGCAAAATACTACTGTTCAAAAGTTAGGGAGGAGTTTTTTGTAAGAATTAATACTTTTGTTCAGCAATTGACCAAAAGTGAATTAACTATAGACGCTTGTTCCTACCCATGAATGAAAAATAATAAAAAGTAAATGTGACTTTTTATTCTAGCAATTCTGACATATTTTCTCGATATTTGCGATATTTTTTTCCCCCAGAATTGGAATTCTCAGATAAGTCGTCAGAATGGCGAAATATACTGTAAACTCGCAATTGTGAGGAAAAAAAGTCCGAATTGTGAGATAAAAAGTCGCAATTATGTTTTATTTTTTTAATTCCGTGGCAGAGACAAGCTTCCATACGTAAGAAAAATTAAATGTACACGTTTCTTTGTTTTCAAAAGTAGTGTCATTGAAATAATCAGTACTTATTACACATTTTGCACTCATTCTGTCTGTTGTTTGTACAGCCTTTCACAAAGACAGCAGTAATATTGCTTAAATGAACTGCCATGATGTTGCATGCCAGTCTGTTATTACATTAACATCGATTTCAGATTTTCCCGCCCCTGAACGTCACATTAAAAAAAAAGTGTAATTTTACATGCCAGTTACACAACCCCTTCATGTCGAAATGGGTGGTTCTCGGCCATAATAAGCTTCAAGTTGCTAATCAAAAGACTTTCTCTGTTGATTGTAGGTTCAGGGTAAAGAGGCAGCTTCCACTCTGGTCATTTAAACTATTTAGGAGGAGAATTCCAGCTGCCATCTGCATCTGGCTCAGTGGGAAAGCATCGTTTCCCATAACACAGCTCTGTAATGAGCTTTTCAACTGTATTCCACATCGTAGTCAAGCAAGACTGCGCTGTTATTCATAAGGTTGCCGAGCAAGGCAGAGAAACAGTCTGTGTGGAAAATGACAAAAACATTTCAAAACAACACAGAAAATGATTATGGGTTGAAATGAATATAAACTGTGAACACTTTTTGCCCCAAAATTATTGAGCGTATGGGTGCGAAAAAAAACATGAGGGGTTATCTTTTCAGGGGAATTGTTGAGAACTAATCTAGATCCTTTATTTAGCCAAATAAAAATATAATATTTTTTTTAAATAAAGAAGACCTTTGAGCTTTGTCATACCCGTTCAATGAGAGTTTTTGCAGTTTTCACATTTACAAAACATTTGATCATGGGAAAGATCATTTGTGAATAAAAACTTAACAAACATTATCATGTTAAAGTTATTGCATTGATTTATAACATATGGAATATATGCTTTTGTAAGTCATACGAGTTCACAATGACATAAGGATGAGTTAATGACGACAGAATTTTTATTTTGGGATGAACTACAGGTCCGTTTCAGAATTAATATTTGGATGTACTTTTCTATCCTTTATCATCTGGTTTTCACACCTTTAAATATGATATTCCATAAATACGTCATCATCATACTTTATCAACTGCTTGTTTAGACCAAAATTGTTCATAATAATGATTTATTTACAATGAAGCGACACCCGTGGAGGTGATAGAAAAACACATTATATTAACAGATACTTCTAGTGATTACTTCAGCAGGACTGTCCAGAAATATTCCAATCAACAATATATATATATATATATATATATATTTAAATATCACACTGCATTTATTCAAAAATGTTTGTGTGAAGTAATTCCAGCTTTTAACAGATAAATAAATAAATAATACAAGCATCTTATCATGGCACTCGGCATAGCATTTACATCCCACAGGTCAAAGGGCGATTCCTTTGAAAATAGCAACGAGCACTCAGCAGTCCCTCATCTGGCAGTTCTGTGTCGGTACCAAAAGACTCTTGTAGCCTTGGCCAGTCTATGTTCTGTGCTTATGAATTCAGTGCATTTATAATGTAGAGAGGGTCACAGGGGCAAGGATGGGCTGTGCTTGCTAAGGACATCAAACATACTTCAGTGTCTTTCTCTCTTTGTGTCTTTGAGAGGTCCATGCATTTATTAAACAGCCATCAGGCATCAGTTTGTATTGAAGTGACTGGGAATTTAAATGAGGATGCAGGTCATCTGTTAAACTGTTGAAGGGATAGTTCACCCAAAAATGTAATCATTCACTAACCCTCATATCTTTCAAAACCTTCAAAAATCTTACAGTCCCTCCAAAGAGAGTTATTCTCTTTATCAGTTTCTGAACTCCCTGAAACGCCTCGATTGTAGTTTTCGGGAACGAACGCGACACAATATTCCTCATTTAAATCATTCTCACCGAGACACACAAGATAATTGATTGTGTTAGCTAGTAGTGTGTTAAAACTCACAGTTTCTGAAGCATGCTGGAAGCTGTTGACCAATCACATCACACTGGTCCAGGGACCAATCAGAGCGAATGTGCTTTTCGGACGGCGGGGCTTCATAGAGACAGGAACTAAACAGAGTGTCACAGTGTCACAGAGGTGCTGCAACAATATAAAAATACGTGAAAAATAATGAGCATTCAAGCATGAAAACCTAATCTAGTAGACTCCAACAACAAAATTAAGACTTTGTAAACGGGCATAATATGGCCTCTTTAAATTTAAACTAAGCTTTGTGTGAGGAACAGACTAAAATTTATCCTATAGCTTTATCATATAAGACTTGGAATATGGTGAAGAAGTCAACTTGGCAACGCCAGTCTCCATTCACTTTCACTGCAAATATTCTTCTGTAAAAGCCATTTCAGTGTGATTTCAACTCCAGCTTGATAATAATTATAATCATCCTCATCATAAATCATGTTTAACCATCTGTGATGAACTACACTACAAATAACAATGAAGATTTACTAAACAGAAGTCGATAAAAAGTCAGAAAAACCCAGTCCATGCATACACATATTGTATCTGAAAATTAGTTGTTATACTCATATGTTCAATGAAAACTATAATGAATGACTATAATTCATTTGCAGTACTTTATGGGATGAGCTCAGAAACACCTGTATTTTTTTTTTAACTTTTATATCGTAAGCTATATTCACTGTGTTATGAAATCAGTATGTTTGTGCTCACAACAAACTTCCACAATATATAATAAAATATATATATAATTATAAATTATAATTATTGAAAAAATATGTTTCTATATAAAAATATAACTATATAAAACTACTATATTAAAAAAGACAACAGAATTAACATCAACAGACACTTTTTTTTAAGAGTGACCTTCAGTATATTCAAATGTTGCATCAACAACAACTTTTAAAAAGCATTTATAGTGCAATTTTAAAACCATACTGAAAGTACTGCACTCCTAAGCAAATAATAATGTCAGCTGTGACTTTGAGTGAGATGAAAACTGTCACTAAGATTTTATTTCTCTTCTCAAAAACGTACTATGACCCTCTGATAGTACTCGGTATCAAGCCGAGAGAAAGCCATTTTGCGTCAACTCAAAAACGCTTGTCAGAGCTGACCGGATGAGTTGCCTCAACAGTCAGTGAGAACTAGCGTGGAATAAAAAGTGAGTTCATCCTCGAAAGCCAGAGGCTACAATTACGCGCTAGGAGAGCCCCTCTCAAAAAGCCCCAAAGGAAAGCAAGCGGATGTCATGTACAACTCAGAGTCTTGTGGAGATGAAAGGGGCCAAATGCCTAGTCAGTAGAATTAAGAGGTCAGCGATATCAAAGGAGTGTAGTATCTGGCTCGGAGCAGTTTGTGAAGACCTGGTGAAGGACTTGTTTGAATCAGAACTTGTTTACCTTTATCAATGTGAGAAGTGTCCCCTGAATGCACACTCGCGCTTGTTCACACAGCGTGTCCCCTTAAGGCCAACAGAAGAGAAACATATAGGATAAAGCTTCAAAGCAGAAGATTCACTTGTTGAAACAGCAATACCTACATGTACATCAAACACAGTAATAGAGCAGCTGTATGCATTTTGTGAGGAAGTGAATGGAGCTTACCTGTCCAAAAGCAGCTGTTATGATTTTATGGTGCTGTGGGTGGTTGCCAGGGTTTTGTTTTGCAGTTACTAAAGTGTTTTCAGTGTTTCAGTGTCAGTTTTTTTAGTAAGTTGCCATGCAGTTCCTAAAGTGTTCTAATTGTTTTTGAACATTGCTAAGGAGATGCGAGAGTGCCATGACTGATTGGCAAGATGTTGTAATTTGGACACTAAAATGCTTAGCACATTGCTATGCAGTTGCTAGGGTGTTATAGGTGATTGCCAGGGTGTCGCTATGTTGATAATAAAGTTGCCCAAGTGTTTAGTATTCATATTAAGTTGCCAGGGTATTGTTTTTCTATTACTAAACTGTTCAGAATGATAGTAGCCCATTGCTATGAGGTTGTCAGGGTGTTGCTATGCAGATGCTTAAGTGTTTAGATTGGTTGACGTCCAGAACAACCATCTGAGCAACCAAGAGTGGCCATTCAACCGAGACTGCGCTACTGTCTGTCACGGAATCCCTGCGAATTGCAAAGGCTGGTTCCAAATCATCTGTTCTCATTCTACTGGATCTATCTGCTGCCTTCGACACCGTAAACCATCAAATTCTTCTGTCCACCCTCTCGTCACTTGGCATCTCAAGTACTGCGCTTCAGTGGTTTGAGTCCTATCTCACAGGTAGGTCTTTCAGAGTCGCCTGGGGAGGGGAGGTATCCAAACCTCATCAACTGATCACTGGGGTTCCTCAGGGTTCAGTTCTTGGTCCCGTCCTATTCTCCATTTATACTACATCACTGGGTCCCATCATACAGGCACATGGTTTCTCCTACCACTGCTATGCTGATGACACACAACTCTACCTGTCCTTCCAACCAGATGATTCTACAGTAGCTGCACGGATCTCAGGCTGTCTGGCGGACATCTCGACGTGGATGGAAGATCACCACCTGCAGCTCAACCTGGCAAAGTCTGAGCTTTTAGTCTTCCCTGCCACTCCTACTCTACAACACGACATCAACATAGAGCTTGGTACAACCACCATTACCCCATCTAAGTCGGCCAGAAATCTTGGCGTTATCTTCGATGACAAACTGACCTTCAGAGACCACATCTCAAAGACGGCACGGTCATGCAGATTTGCACTTCACAACATCAGGAAAATCCAGCCCTTCCTGACTGAGCACGCAACACAACTTCTTGTCCAGGCCCTGGTCATTTCAAGGCTTGATTACTGCAAAGCTCTTCTGGCTGGACTGCCGTCTAGTGCAATTAAACCTCTTCAAATGATTTTTCACAAAACCTCTTCAAAAGCAGAACGCTGCTGCACGTCTTGTCTTCAACGAGCCTAAGAGAGCCCACATCACGCCCCTCTTCATCTCTCTGCACTGGCTACCCCTTGCTGCTCGCATCAAGTTCAAGACGCTGATGCTTGCTTACAGATCCACCACAGGCTCTGCACCTTCTTACCTCAACACACTGCTACAACGCCAGAAGCCTGCGATCACTAAAGGAACGAAGGCTTGTGGTACCGTCACAGAGAGGCACAAAATCACTCTCCAGAACATTCTCCTTCACTGCTCCCTGCTGGTGGAATGATCTCCCTACTTTCATCAGGAACGCAGAATCCCTGGCAATATTCAAGAGACAGCTGAAAACTCATCTCTTCCGTGAACACTTAATCCCTTCATAAAACAAAAAAAAACAACAAAAAAACCCTATCCTTCCCCTTTCCCTTCCTACTCTAGCTTATGGTACTGAGCAATGTATGAAACTTGTATTGTGAGCACTTCCTGTGTCTATTTGCCAATTCATGAAGAATCGCTTGTTTGTATTCCTCACTTGTAAGTCGCTTTGGATAAAAGCGTCTGCTAAATGACTAAATGTAAATGTAAATGTATTTAGCATGTTGCTATGTTTGGGCTTCCACCAACTTTCACTATTCGATTCGATTTCTATTCACATGCTTGCGATTTGGTTCAATTCGATTCCAATTCGATTCAATTTCGATTATTTTGGATGTATATCCCACACAGAACATGGCAAACTAATGCTGTAAACTACACATGGGAGTCAGTTGGTAGTACATTACTATAATACTGAAGGTTAAAATTAACTTATTTATGTACAAACACTAAAATTATGCTTTTTTAAAATAATAAATCAAGTTTAGAATTACATAATCATACTCATCTATCATTCCAATTCTCCAATTCGTTTTATATATATATATATATATATATATATATATATATATATATATAAACATTTAAATCATGGCTGTCATAACTTATTTATTCAAACATGCATTAAATATTGAAGAACATTAAAAATTATAATGAATACGTAAAGGTGCATATGTTTATCAGAATGCTCCTCTCTAGAGTTCATTTTTCTGGTTGACTAACGAGTTTATTGTCACTGAATATGGTTTTTCTGAGGTAAAAATGACGTTACATGACATTGTTTACAAGCTGTTATTAACATCTTTCCGAGGTTGAAACACTGATTGAGCGATTACATGTGACATGATTTCGGTAAATTGTACCATATCTTTTAACATACCTTCAGATGTTTATTCATGTTTATTTCGCGCTGTAACTGGAGGATAAGTTCACATGCACTTCTCTTTAATTGAGGCGCTCTGTCACACCACATTAAACAACGTCAAAACGGTATTCATTTTTTGAATCTCATAATAAGACTGACATAATTTGAAATCTGTGACTTTGCTTCATATCAAAAGTAACAAAGCACAAAATCATTGCGATTTATTGGATTCATTCATCAACTGAAAACAGGATAGACTAATCGATTCTTTGGATTTAAGAATTGACATCGGCTCGTAAAAATGAGAATCGATTAAAATCGAGAAATCGATCTTTTTTACCCAGCCCTAGTGTGTTGCTACGCAGATAATAAAGCATTCCCAGTGTTTTACGTGTTTCTATGCAGTTGCCAGGGTGTTGCTATGCGGTAACTAAACTGTTCAGAGTGATTTTAAGCCTGTTGGCATGCAGTTGCTAGGGTACTCTAATCTGGATGGCTGCTTTCTGGCCCAGGTCAAAAGAGCCGTCCCCTCAAGTCTAACCTTCCTTCAATGTCAGTCTTAAGAATGTCATATCATTAAAAGTCTGCTCACCTCTCCTTAAAAAGCAGAATTTGTGGTACTGTGCATGGGTGCAACAAACTCATTAAGCAAAATATACCAATTATTAATAAGAACAATGAAAGTTTAAAAAGAACCCATTAAAAAGGATTTTTCTTAGCATTACTTAGCAGGAGTGCAACATTTATATCCTGTGGCAGACAGTCCCATTCAAAAACAGCCTGAGCTCTGAAATGGAATAAAATCTGAACCCATAATTCATTCACTCTCATAAGCAGGGTATAATAGATGGTTCATTTCATGCTATCAAGCAACATTACACAGCTTTGTACCTAATATTCTTCCTGTGTTCTTCCTTCCTGCTGATCCTCAGAGTCAGGCAATGTAAACACTGGCAGTGAGGAAAGAGAAGAGAAAAAAAAACCAAGAAGCTGTCATATCAACAATCCAGGAAATGATACCCAGATTCAACTTGTGTTTGGGAAATGGGTATACGTGACAAGGTGCAGTGTGTTGATTCAGACAGGGATCTGAAAAAAGCATGCATCAGAAAGAGCTATTGACTGGTTTATTCGAAAGTCAAACCTTGACTCAGCCTGGAAAGAGTTGAAGTTTGTTGAAGTTTGCTGAAGACCTACTAGGGTGTAGCCAGACTTTTTAACTTCTTCTAGACAAAATCCACCCATTTATACTGGAAGGGTCAGACCGGCTGACACATAAAGTGACCAATCAGAGTTTGCTTTGATTTATGTAGGTCAAGGTTTACCTAAAATGATTGCACAGCAGAAGTTAGTGAAAATGCGTGTAGAATTGAATCAGAATTGCTATCCATCTAAAAGTAATAAGTACAGATTATCCGACATAGATGAACAAAAACAAAAGTATATCGTTCTGCTCATGAATATTCACATCTAACATTATCCATTCGTCCAATGCATCCAAAAGCATACTTATACTCTCTCTCTCTCTCTCCCTAAACACACACATATTTTCCCTATCCAGAAAAAACTAGAGGCTGTTTATTCCTCACTGAGATTTGGGAGCTGTGATTATCTGTTCTGTTCCTTTAATGAGCGAATGAAAGCTCAGATCGATACATTACCTCCAGCTACTCTGACACCCTGTGCTGCTTGTCTTCCAAAAGACCAGTCCTGAGCTAGTGTTGACTGACAGCTCGTAATTCCTGGATCTCAGAAGAAGGAACCTTCAACACAGATACAGAGAAATATGAGGGATCTTGTTTTTCTGTTTTCACTGGGTCCTCTTGATTGAGACCTCAGCGGGGATAAAGTGTCCATCTCCCCAGGTTCACAACAGAAATGAAACCACTTATACATGTTCAAACAGCTTTTAAGAAATTATTCTTGATTAATTACTTCATAAAGCCGTTGATCTATGACAAATAAGATCCATAAAACACATTTCTATCACAGCAGCACCAAATGGTATAAAGCACACAAATTCCATGGACCATTTTATGGTGCTTTTTGGAGCTTGACAGCATCCATCCTCATTCACTTTCAACATAATTTGTGTGTTACACAGAATTAAGAGAGACATACAGGTTTGGGACCACATAAAGATGAGTAAAATCCTGTCTATATTTCACTTTGGGTGAAATATGTATTTGATATATGAATCTGTGCCACGTATCATATTGAAATATGTCAAATAAACAGTTAATGTTCTATTCAAACAATCACAATTTACTTTATCGGTCAACAACATGCTACATGTCCAAGACATGTCCAACAAGCACCTTAAATGTTCTTTAATAGCTAATAACAATCCATTTAGTTAGCAACGGAGATTGTTTGAATGCACAGCCAGTGTTCAAAATGCATTATAGAGCTCCAAGCAAGCAATCTGGTGGAGAGAGACAAATCCATTCTCTGTTTAATTAATTAGCATGTTAAATATGGCCATTTAAATTTCACTTAAGTTCATTTCTGATGCTATGTGGTCTAGAATGAAACACTATTAAGTAGACCTTTAAATATTATTTTAATTGCAGTAGTAAAAGTGGCAAGTCAGTGGTAGTTACTGTATTGAAGTACTAGGGCTACTGGTGGGAGAGGAAATATTAAATTATGGCATTCATGATTATAAAATAAAAGCACTAGTTTGTTTTTATAATTGTAATATTATATATAACTCAGTTTGGTTTTGGTGAATATACACATTGAGCCAACATGAAATTTATTTTGCAACCAATGTCCCTTTGTAATTTATCATTATTACCATATTATTTATCATTGTTAACATACTGTATTAAGTCAACCATTTCATTTTATTTAGATTAATGTGCACCGATGAATAAATCACAATAAGAACAATATGTAAAAAGGCAAAGAGAATAAAGAAGTAAACTTTAAATTAAAACATGCAGGGTAGGAGGACTGAAATGTGCCTAATGAAAGCGCTGATTATAGTTTATTTGGTTTCTGGACCTTGATTGACCAAAAAAAAAAAAAATGCAAATCAGCTAACAACCCAATCTCAAGATATGCCTGTTATAACACTCTTCTCCATAAATATAGCAGCTACTACAATCAATAGAAAATTGTTTTCTGGATAGAGCACAAAAAAGATGTGGCACTATTGTTTGGTGAATTCACCCCATAATTTCTCTCTGTAGTTGGTCCTCAATGGAGAAAGTGTTTTATATTGTCAGTTGAGGTTCAATTTCAGAACAAAGAGCTACTGTGGTTGACACACTCAGCCTGATGGTAATAAAAAGTTTGTGGAATAAAATTCAGTCAAAATTATCTCTGAAAAAAAGACAATTGATGGCTACGCTAAGACGCTGTATCATCTTCGCTATACTTGAAGCTTAACAGTAGACATATGTTTTATTTTTTTATAGCGTACAGCTATTTGACTGTGCGATGTCAGCCTATCTGCCTCGTAGCATTGGCAGGCGTGTTATGATGTATGAGTGCCAAGGTCTGGATAGACAATAAACATTAAAAAAAGATCATAAGTACCTTTCACTGTTGCCATGCTGACTGAAAAAAAACCAAACAGATCATCGCTTGGCAGAGGCAGCCTCCATATGTTTGAATAAACTATCAGAAAAGTGTTTTGTACAGATAGGGTCAGGTGGAAAGAAGACAGACGAATCGTAGTACAAACTGTTCTAGCGATGGCAACAAGTATTGTTGTTTTAAAATACTCCAAGATACATGATGATACATCAAATACGCCCACAAAATCGGTAACAAGGCCGATTTCCCCTAAAGAGACAAAAACCAACAGAGCAAAAATAGTATATGCACTTTATACATATTACATCATTAATGTCATTAATGGTAAATAAGATTTGATGATTAAAATTATGCCTCGATTAGACAAATTGTATCAATTTCCAATGATTTGGAAGTCACAATTCTTGATATTTCAGAAAGTAGCTGCATTTATATTCACTCTAATCAGATTAGTAGCCTTGTCTGAATAAAAGGGTTTTTATGTAACCACGTCAATCAAAATAAACTGGCGAAATTTTAGAATTTTATGAAATAAACAGCTTGAACACACACTTTATCACTGGAAAAACCGAAATAACCTGTTAAAGGTGCAGTAAGCAATTTCTGATATTGGAAATTGAGCCAAATAAACACACCTCTCCCTTCATTGCTCCTCCCCCACAATGTCCGAATATGCAATGCAATGGATGTCTCTTTATCCTAGCTGGAGCAAAGCAAAATAGGCTTAATGCTTTGCAAAAAGTGTAGATGACGAATTAATGACAAGAACAAAAACTATAGTACACAACAGTATATACAAACAAGAGTTTGTTATTAGCTGCCAGCAGCACACCAGCTCCAGATAAACAATGACACTCAAAACTGTCCTGGTTTCGAAAACTTTTGAAAAATTTTTGATTTGTGAAAACCCAAGAAGTGTTTTTTGCCATTTTTGAACTGTCACTGTTGGCATACAATGAAACAAAGATTGCTAAAGTCAACAGATTTTACTAATAGATTTACCAATCTCGGTGTAAAAATAAATTAATGATGCTGCCATATTTCTAAAGTCATTTTTACACCTCTCTAATTTGGCTCCAAATCTCAGGTGAAAATTGTCATTTCTTACTCAGTAAATATTCATCTGTGATATTTAGTATTTTGATTTTCATCACTATTTATGTTTGTCTCTCTACAGAAAAAAATTTCACAAAATCAAAAATTTGAGCTGGGGACCTCTGGTTGAGTTGACACGGAATGACCCTATTGCTAAAATTACAACAACAGCATATCTTAGTTCTGTGAAACATAGCAAAACCAATGTTACTCACATATGGAGCAGAAACAATGCGACCTCAGTGTCCTTTTTCAGGCCTTAGGTCTCTCCAGCACTGGAAACTTTTCTAATATTAACGAAAACTCTTACCTGATCATAACCCTTCTTCATGCGAGACAAGACAGCACTTCCCCGTCACAGTGTTTGGCTGATTATTCCATCATTGTGATAATGCCCAAAAAAGATATGTTCTCAACACTGTAAAAAAGAATTTTAAGTAAGTTTAAGTAAGTTACCTGGAAATTTTGAGTTCATTGAAATTAAAAATTTGAGTTAATACAATGAAAGCG
Source organism: Zacco platypus (assembly GCA_038088235.1). Taxonomy (NCBI): domain Eukaryota; kingdom Metazoa; phylum Chordata; class Actinopteri; order Cypriniformes; family Xenocyprididae; genus Zacco; species Zacco platypus. The sequence goes on from CM076073.1 coordinate 6,771,992, forward strand.
ACCAACAGAAACTCGAAATATTGTTATCTGAACCACATTAATTACTGAAGTTGATCTGACAATAGAAAAAAATTTGTGACTTTGATTTGACTTGATTTTAATAAAATATGTAAATATATTCATAAAACTGTTCCATGTCATTTTCACATGGAAACATTATATGTAAATATCAATGTGCATTTATATTTGCATTACACACGTTACTTGCTGATTTGCATATATTATCATATCATGATGCCAGTCTTTCAGCCCTATTCATTTGCCTGAAGACTTCTTGGTAATCTAATTCTTTTTCAGACCTCAAATAGTATGACTAACTTGTTTTTGTAGTTCTGGCAGTGCAAGTGAAGCATGTCTTTCAATTACATTTGCAGGCTGGGAAATTACAAGTGCCAGTTCTAATCAATGCCAAATACTGCCCATTTAAAAACGTCCTGTTACTCGCATCGCCTACTATTTTGTCACCTTCAAAATTAATATGATTTTATTTCAAGAGCAAAAGATGAGTGTCTGTAGTGTGAGCTATAAACACATTCCCTTTAGGTTATTTTGTAATTATTGCACGTATGTAATAGATCCAAAAGACTACATTAATTATAAATTATATCATATTAAAATATATAAATGTAAGTTAAATTATATCTATATGAAATATCTTTCCTGTCTATAACCAACAAAAAAAACAATGATTATTCAGTATTCGTTTATTCCTCGCTTATAGTGTACTTTGTTGCTCTGTAGCTTTGAAAAACAATGAGACTTTCCAGACATTTTTCTTGAAGTAATTAAAAGTAGATTTAGACAAGTGTTTGTTTCATGAACAGAAATTTCCAATAAACGAGGCCTTGTGACTCACTTACGAAACTCAATAGGTATGACAACACATGGTTCTGCTCCCCTGTTATACTCATGCATACATAATACACTTAATAAAAGACTGATTTAAAATGCAGATGAAACCTGAAAAATCACACAGTTTATTTCACAATGTCTTGGTTGTCATTTTCACCACGCAGCACTGCAGGCAAAATTTAAACTTGGCTTTCAGTTAGACAGATACACTGAGTAATTGCCCTGCTCCTTTCCTAATTTATGTGACTTTTTAAATCAGTTATCAGGTAATTACAATACCTCCTTATCAGCAAAATGGATTTCTACCCCATTAGCGCTCCAACAACTGCATGTATCTTAAGTTTGCCTTGCCAGAGACCATTTATAACATCACAACACCTGGTTAAATGAGTCTGGCTGCCTCATAAAGCCATTTTCAATTAAAAAACATCTATTCATTCATACTCCAGAGGAGGAAGTCAAGGTAAAAGAGCATACACATGTTTATCTAAAACATTATCTAAATGAGGGCATACCATAGACTTCTTTTGTTTTTATAGAAAGCCAATTATTACTGCAGACAAACTCAAATTCAACCCCTAAGAACTTTTTTTTTTTAAAGTTTATAGTAATTACTAATGTTTTTACACTGGTTTTCCTTTAAGAGACAGACGGTGATCCAACATTCTGACTATTGTATGTAAAAAAAAAAAAAAACTGTTGCTGTTTCAGATCAAGTGAAGCGCACGTTAACTGATCACCTCTTCAGATTTACTACTAGTTACATCACAAAACAAACATGAATGAACATCAGAAGGTATGTTAAAAGATACGGTAAAACTTACCGGAATCCGTATCATGTCTCATGTAATCGCTCAGTGTTTCCACCGCAAAAAGATTTACCTCAGTAAAGCCATTCGATGTCAATAAACTCATTAACTAAAAATAACCAGAGAAGAGCATTTTACTAAATATATGCACCATATTACATATACGTTATATTTTTAACTGTTCTTCAAAATTTAATGCATGTTTGAATAAATTCTTCACATTTTTATGACAGGCATCAATTAAATATATATATATATTTCATGTATATAAACATGTATATAAACAATCATGTATTTCATGTTTTATATTTGCCATGTACTACCTAATATCCAAATCGATATATTGAATTGAAATATGTAACATATATATAATATATAATCAAACCAGGAGTTAGAAGGTTTTACTACATTTGTGAGGGCAATTGTTCTCCTCACAGACATCTATAATTGACACAAAGTCGTTCAGATAATTTGTTCACCCTTTAAAACTAAGTGAAAACACCAATGAGAATGCTGTAAAAAAGTATTAAACTGTTTTCCTGCATCTGACCCCATCAGAAAGACAGACAGGGAACACAGCACACATAGTTGAATTTACCACATGCTACATTTGTCATCACACTTTCCTTGAAGCTTTCCAAACAAATCTTAGCTTTGAGCCAACTACACTTGGAAGATCACTGCTCTGTTCCAAAACCTACTGAGCTGCCTACAGAGTGAGCATTTCAATGAGTCACACGTACAAAACTGTTCCAGAAGTTAGGAATCTTGATTATGCCAACTAAGATACCTTGTTTTGGCATATATATATATACATTTTTGATATAATTAAAAATGTCTAATTTTACCCAATATTTAATTCACTTTATTATCACTTTTTGCATTCATCTAATGCTCACTTAATCTTTAATAACATTAAATATTTCAAAATTAATATCTGCCTTTAAAATGTTGTTATGTTTACATTTACATTTATTCATTTGGCAGACGCTTTTATCCAAAGCGACTTACAAGGGGAGCAATTAGGGGTTAGGTGTCTTGCTCAAGGGCACCTTCGTTATGGTATCAAAGGTGGAGAAAGTGCTGTTCATTCACAATCCCCACCTTCAATTCCTGCCGGTGTGGGAATCGAACCAGCAACCTTCAGGTTACAAGCCCGACTCCCTCACCATTAGGCCATTATATCTAAATTCACATATAGAATTTAAAACAATTGATTGTATTTTTAGGTTGTTTATAATGTTAATTAAAAATGGTTAATTTTACCCATAAAAGTTTGCATTATAATTGCTTATTTGAGTATCAAACTGTTGGCTTAGCAACATGCTAACATAAAGCTATTGAAATCTATGAAGTATTAGTATTTTTAGAATTGCTGCTAAAAGAAGGAAGTTCCGAACTGATCACTTTCCATGACTTTCAGGAAGCTGCCTATGTAAGCAATGAGGCAGCTATAGATTTCGGAACAGAGCTTGTGTGTATGTTTATTTAATCACTTTTTTTAAATGATTTACTCATTCAGAAAATTGCTTCTCATCTGTTAATATCCAGCGGTGGTTTTGTTTTAACACAGCTGAGTGCGACATCAACACTCAACTGGCAGGGGACGTAGGGGCCTGGGATTTGAGTAAATTACCACCATATGAGATGCAAAAAAAAATGCATCACAGAAGATCTGGGCATACCAAAGGGACCAATAAATGGTCTTGATCTCAACTGCCGTCTGCAATGAACTCTAAGAATTGCTTCAGAGATGCCGCCTCCGGCCCTCTGGAGGAGGAATTTTTGGCAGCATGTACGTAACGAGCTTCAACGCGGAGCCACATAAAGCCATCCTTAAAAAAAGGCAAGTTTTTTCTGCTTCTTCGAAAGCCATCTAGAACGCTGTCAGATGAAGTTTACATAATGACTTATCTGCACTATAGGGTAGTGGCCAAGGCCAAATTACATTCAGGCCACTGAGTTTCTCCCATTTAACATAGTAATCCCTAACAGCATCTGTTCTAATTCAATTTACGTACAAATAAGGTGCTAAAACTGCCTCAACTCAGGCTAAATGGACAGTAAAGAGCATCATCTTGCACATTATGAAGAAACCACTGTATGGATTTTGTAATACAAACAAATTAACATATTAATTTGTACCACCAAAATAAGTGCTACAAAGAGGTATGGAAAACGGTATACTGATATTATATATTACAATTCAATGATGGCAACACCTCAACGTCAATGAACATTTTGCAGTGTTTCAGTTGCATTTACTCAGCTTTATCCAGCAGATGTCCTCAATGTGTAGTTTCCATAACTTCAAAACAGTTAAAGGGATAATTCACTGAAAAATTACAATTCTGTCATCATTTACTCACCCTCATGTCATTCCAAACCTGTAAAACATTCATTCATCTTCGGAACACAACTGAAGATATTTCTAATAGATTTCAAAGATGTCTGTCCCTCCATTGACAGTATACGCAAATACCACTTTGACGCTTCAAAAAGTTCATAAAGAGATTGTAAAATTAATCCATTTGAACTGAGCGATTTTAGTCCAAACTGTCAATGGACGGATAGAAATCTCTCAATTTCATTACAAATATCTTCATTTGTGTTTCGAAGATGTCTTATGGGTTTGGATCGACATGAGGGTGAGTAATGATGACAGAATTTTCATTTTTGGGTTAACTATCCCTTTAATGATTTTGAAAAGCAATTGGTTGAAATGATTCAAAATTCCAAAAAGCCTTGCTTTTTCCTTCAATATTAATTATATCCATCAATTCCTCAATAATTAATTGACCCTTCGCAAAGACCCGCCCCTTTTAGTTACTGTTGCTATGTCCGACAAGCCATGTGCTCTCATGCCACACATCATGTTCTCACACAGTGAAAAATACATCCAAAGAGGACAAAGCAAAGAGGACACTGACAACGTGTCGACAGACATAAGAAACAGTTTCATATTTAAAACACTGTACTTTTTAAAGAAGTTTAAATAATAAATACCGTATAGTGGCTCTTTAATGTGTCGTGACAGATCGCTGTAGCTCCATCAAGCGGCTCGTGAACCGATCATCTCTTCATACTAGTTCATTTATAGCATCAAATAAACATGAATGAACATCAGAAGAAATGTTGCTTCAAGCGCAGAAACACGTGAGTACACGAATGAATTTTTCAAATTCAAGTTCACCAACATTAATCTACTAACTCCCCTGACTGCTCTGTCAGACAAAATGGCGGATTCGGGGTTATGATTGGTCAGATCGACTGTCAATCAAACTGCAGATGAAGGGTCAATTAGGTTACAGTTTTAGTTTAGTATAAATTTAGTTAGTTTAGTTCAATAATTCTTTGTAAGAAAACAAATTATTTTTTAAGAGACAAACTACCAGTCAAAAGGGTGTTATTAATATTAATATTAATCAGTATAATGATTTCTAAAGAAAATGATACTGAAGATCAGCTATGCCATCACAGGAATAAATTTTAAAATACACCAGTTATTTTAAATTGTAGTAATATTTCACAATATTACTGTTTTTGCTGTATATTTGTCATTAAATATATACAGCCTTGCTGAGCATAAGAGACCTCTTTCAAAAGCATTAAAAAATGTAATTATTCCAAACTTCTGACCACTAGTGTAAGTAGTCGCAATGAGAACGATGTGAAAGTGTCTCGACAAGTAAACTTTCATTTTACAAATTTAAGTGTATTGAACACAAAGACATTAAGCTAATTGTTAACGGTAATTAAAGTAAATTCAATAAGCAACAAAAATATTTTTTTTCAGTGCACCCAGAGTTTTCTATGTGACCGGAGAGAAGAATGAATTTTGGATTCTTGTAAAGGCCACACAGGGGAAAAAGGATAAATGTGGAAAAAGCTCGAGGTCAAGTTTATCTTTATTGTCTTTCTTCAGCCCGACTCCTCAGACGCCACTGTGCCCTTGTGCGCTGTTCTGTAAATGGCGGCTATAACAGCAGACAGCTTTGGTGTCCATCATATGAGGTGCACATGCCTCTGGCTTAAGTTGGGCCAATGAGGCACGACTGGTCTGAAAGGTGGGGCGGCAGCATTCAAGATCTGGAGGACACTAATGGGGCGAGCCAGCTGAGGCTGTGACAAGTGCACCGGCACCTGCGGCGTTGGAGCGTCACATCACATCACCACGGGTGACTGACACGTCACCTTCACCAAATCCAGAGGACCTAGATAGGAAAGAAACGGACAGCGAAATCTTTGAACGGCTCTGCAGGGCACAGACACGCAAACGTCCCTCTCTCCATTTCCCTCTTTTTGTATTTTTATCTCTATATCTCTATATCTCTCTCCCTTTGACTCACTGTCTCTCTTGCAGCCGAAAATGTCTGCTGGGGAAAAAAAACGTCTTTCGGAATTCACGGCAGCCCAACGTTGCTTGTCACAGCGAGGGTGGTATCAGGGATCAAACCGCTGTGTTGTTAAAGAGACATTGAATTAATGTCTGATGTCTATCACACATCACTGGCCCCCAATTGTATTCTATTCATAAAACCATACACAGAAACATTTTTTCTGCCTCCAGCAGTTTCAGGTCTACTTTTTCATGTTTACCTTAATTAAAAATGACATTTAGCTATCTGACTATTGCTATAGCAAGTAGCAGATCATGAGTTGTGAATGTGGAGTAAATTAAAATATATGATAAATCAATAAATATTAATTCTACAAAATAATTATATTAATAAATTTAATGAATGACTAATTAATAATTAAATTTATGAATACATAAATGAAATAAAAATGTATTTATTAAAATTATTGGGAATAATTTGATTAAAATTACTCCTCTAACATAAAAATGTGTAACATGAAATTTTGATTAAATATTTACATATTTATATTTAAAATGTAGTTTCCATAAACTACTTAATCGTTAACCATTTCAATATTTTAATGACTGAAAAAGTGGGTACAAGTACAAGTTCACAAATAGTAATTTCTATGTCAATTTTTGCCAATTTTCATTTTACGTGAATATTGCCACCTATTGGAGTATTTTGTAATCATGGTTTATTTTTGTTCGTACAATTTCTATACAAGATAATGAGTGTAATACACTTTCTTACATTTACCACAGGAAACAATACGCAGAAGAACAGGAAATGGAAGGAATGAAAAAACTCTTCGTAATAAAAAGATGCAAAACAAAACCAAAAGACGCACAGAGACCCCTAACGGTCACTAAAAACCCCACAACATTACATTTCGGGAGGCTACAGACCATTTCTCATTCACTGGGTTTCGCTAGGGAAGAAACAGTTTGCATTTCTTTAAGCAAACATAGAAGCTGTCAGAGATGCAATAGGAACTCTTTTTAGAGGTGAAAAGAAGTTTTACAAAAGTTCTGACATTTATCTGTTGTACTTCTTCACTGTACTGAAATCACAGTTTGAAATCTTATATTAACAGTAAACTGTCAGGCCTCTGGCTCCCCTCTGATAAACCCCAACTCTGCTCGGCTATGCGCTTCATGGTAAATGTCATTTTCTATTTTTCTTCAGCCATTACTGCTGTCCATATGCCAAACGCTAACAGAGACTTGACTGCAGACAGCTGTGGTGGCTAAGCGACGCCTGCCAAACACACTGACAGGACTGACAGGCCTCTGGCAGAGGGGGAGGGGGCACTCAAAGTTCAAATACAACTTTAAGCGCTAGTATGAAACTCGTTAACAGACCACATAATGACCTCCAGTCCTGCTCTGTGATACATTCAGAAGTCTTTCTCTTTATAATTCATATCAGTTATGCATATTTCATGAGGTTTGTAATGGGAATTGCATCCATACTTAATATTCTTTGACTAATCCCTGGGTGCAGAGGACCAGTATGCATGCATTTTACCATGACACAGATGCGGTCTGCATTCTGGATGAACTTTTCATTGAGTTTGGATGACAAGAGCTGGAAATATGTTGAGGTTAGACATTAGACGTTAGACGCTATGACTGTGCTGCCTGCCCTACAATATAAAAAAATTTAGTTCATACCATCCCTTATTTTCTTAGCACTCCCTTGGACAATTGTGCAATTTACTAAGACTGTTGTGAGTATCTCTTGTGGCAAGCCTCCGAACTGCACCAGACATTCAGACAACTGGAAGTGGCTGCTGTCCAGAAGAGCGGCAGAGACGCATTAGTAACCCACACACCGGGTGTGACGGGGCTCAAGTGAGCGGGCGATTAATACAGACCTCTACTGTGATAGATTCCCCAGGAAATCTGTTCGACCCTGGTTTCTGTCATGTTTCCAAATCAAAGGTTATTTGTCTCTGTGAGTAGTCAAGGAGAGGAGTAAGTGTGGGTGAAAACATATGTTACTCACAGTCTTGGATGGATTTTATATTAAGCAGTAAACTAGAAAAATTGCCAAAAATAGAGCAAACATGTAATGACTGCCTTTTAAAAAACTACAAAGAACATGTTCACACTTTACCCCAAATATCAAAAAGAAGTGTATAAATATCTACAAGGGGTGTGATTCGCCATGAAATCTCGCGATATTAAAATGTGACGAGATTTCTCATCGAGGTCAAAAACTGTCTCGCGATATCGCCATGACATAGCGTGAGGGTGAAATTAGCATAGAATATGCCACCGCTACGTTTAGCCACTGCCCCCACTGTCGATGCTTTTTCTTATAGAATTAAAAAACATTTAGTTGAGTTGGATAATGGTCGCTTCAATTATTCATATACATACATATACATATTCATATTTAAAATTTAGTTTCCATAAACCATTTCAATATTTTAATGACTGAAAAAGTGGGTACAAGTACAAGTTAGTAATTTCTTTGTCAATTTTTGACAATTTTCATTTTACGTGAATATTGCCACCTATTGGAGTATTTTGTAATCATGGTTTATTTTTGTCCGTACAATTTCTATACAAGATAATGAGTGTAATACTTCAATTATTAACTATTGCGAGCTCTGCTCATCGAGTCTGCAGCCGGAATCACAGTTGACTGATCACATGACGAGAGTAAGGCGAGATGACTGACAAGACCATGGCGGAGGACTCTAAGCGTCTGATAAATGTCTTATCTTGTAGAATGCACACTCAGCAGCTCTGCTTTCTATACACAGAGTGCGGGTGATCATGAATTCGAAAGCGAAAGTAAAATGCGAACTCCGTGATGCGGTCAAATCAGGCTGCGTACAACAGCCTGTTTACCAATATCAAACCTATCTTAGGCTGGGCTGTGTAGCTGTAACCAGCTCTTAGCTTTGGTCTCTGTTTTGGCACTTTGAATATTGAGGGAGTATTTTGATTATGGTTGCACTTATTGTTTGTACTAAGGGCTATGAAAAAATATTTTTGTTATTTATACTGTTTTTATTTCAATTAGGAGTTCATTTAGGAGGTCACACAGCCTCAATCAGAAATTCTGGAAGCTCATAATTCATGTCTGAAGAGACTCATGCGAAATCATACAGGAGAAAAACAGTCAGATGAGTTTGTGGCCACACCTTTTACAGTGCTTTTACTGTATATTGTTGTCTTCAATGCATATGATACTTCATATCAGAAAGTAGAACTGAAATGACATTAATAATAAGATGATTAGTTGAAATACATTTCAAAATGCACCTGCAGACTATTTTTCCAGCTGTGAATTTTGTCATTGAGGATTTCTTAAAAATACTGTGCAAAAGTCTTGTCTCATGAACCCAATCTCGTGAGCTAAGTGTCTTGTCACACCCCTAATATCTAACCTGACTTTTTTCTTAATTCTTTCCCCGCCAGCATTTACTAAAAAAAAGGTGCCAGCAGGCACCAGAATTTTTGATCATATTCACAACTGGCACGGTCCCCAGAATATTTTGTTTGTTAAAATTCCCTCTATTTATAGAATAAAATCAATCACATTTCTCCAATTGTCACTCCCAATTTTTGAATAAAAATCTAATTTTCATTACTGTAATTCGAGTACAAGCAGAATGATGTATTAGTATCTGTGGTGCATTGGTATAAATTGCAGTGGCGGTAAAAACATGCAACCTTTTTATTATGCAAAATTTATTAATATCACCTGGACATGTTTTCATGAGATTCAATTTGTTGTAATGCTGTTTAGTAAAGATTAGCAACCACACAGTATAAAGGAATCGATTGCAACGGGCAACACCATCTGCACAGGATGACATAAATTAGTGCATGTGGGTTGAAGGAATGCAACAAATGTGTTTTTCACATGCAGGTTTTCCAGATGAAATGCAGTTTCAATCATTTTGAAAGAGTTACTGATGCAGACATAGGCTAATGAGCCTAAATGACCCATTCAGCGACATCAATAACATTAAACACTTATTGCACAAAAAAGTCAATATCCTTTCTTTTGTGGTGTCTGAAATAAATGGCCAAAAGTGCACAAATGTTGATTTAAATAAACCGAGGTCTTGGTCATGCAGTGAGCTCTCTCAGTAACCAAGCAACCACTGAAATACGTCTTTGAATTATAATAAGCTAAATTAGCAGTCCTACTTCGAGAGCTCTGTAGGGCAGCCATGTTGCTCACAGTGAGGGTTAATGTGATCCCACTGAGGAAACGTCTACCGCCTGCCTACAGGAGGAGCCCAACTCCATTTAAAACCCACACAGGAATGTTTCAACCTGGGGCTAATAAGCAGTACGGTTTAAGGGACCTCTGTAATACTACTACAATCAAGTTCTCATTCCCCCGCTGCTAATCTTAGCTGGCCTTGTTATTCCTCTGTAATGAGGTGATCAGTTAGGAACACTTTCCGTTGTTTGTCTGCCATATAATCTGTTTACTGTTGTTCTGCTTACAAAAAACCGCCCCCATTCTGCTGACACCGGGAAAACTCTCAGCAGTCGCATGCAATCCCACAACACACTGGGGCTTTCAAGTGCCAACAAAGCCTAATGACTATTAAAGGCTAATCTGTAGGCATTGTTTTGGACACATGCAATGATTGTGGCTATTGGTTGAGTTGAATTCGCGAAAATAAGCAGCTTGTATTGTATTGTTTTGTACCCAGCATGCTTATATACCACGTGAATGCATTTTATATTTATATAAAATTTGAGGGCCTCTTTCAACATGAGCAGTACGAATTTCATGTAAATTTGTAAAATCTCCATAATGTCGTATTAAAGGGGACATATCATGAAAATCTGACTTTTTCATGTTTAAGTGCTATAATCGGGTCACCGGTGCGTCTACCAACCCAGAAAACATGAAAAAGGACAACGTTTTTCTTTGCAAGCATGTGAAAAATGAGCCGATCAATGCGAAAAAGGACAACCTAGTAACTTTGTTTTGGCAAGACTTTCTCTGCAAGCATGTGAAGAAATGAGCCACTCAGATATCGCTCCACTTGTGACGTAGTAAGGGGATTTTATTATAATATTACCGCCCCTTAATCTGCATGTTTCCACCCACGGCTCCATCATTTTGTTTTCGCAAGCGAAAATGGTGAACTAGGTTATGGTTGGTCAGATCGCCTGTCAATCAAACTGTTTGCGAAGGGTCAATTGCTAAAAAAGAGCTTTTCTGTGAGGGCGATATTTTGCTCCATCAGTAACTAATTCCGGTTTGAACAATGTAAGGCTTTGAACCATTACTGACGATCGCCATTTTGGCTTCGTGAGATTCTCCAGCTTTGTTGTCGTTGACCATACAAAGTGCGAGCTGTTAAAGCTCCGCCCTCTTTTAGAAAAAGCGAACAGGAGCTCATTTGCATTTAAAGGGACACACACAAAAGCGGTATGTTTCTCACACCCAAATAGGGGCAAATTTGACAAGATATAATAGATGATCTTCGGGGTATTTTGAGCTGGAACTTCACAGACACATTCTGAGGACACCAGACACTTATATTACATCTTGTGAAAAGGGGCATAATAGGTCCCCTTTAAATTAAATGCAACAATTTATGTAAGAATAGTTTTATGACTTATTTACATAACTTGTAAAAACAGATGTGTTTGCATAGAAGCTAAAAATATAAAGGCAACGGTTTGCCTGTAGGTTTAACTGAAAAGAATGAAACTATTAATAATAAATGTTTTGACTGATCTTAAAATGTGAAGTTGCCGTCACTAAAATCTTTGAAAAGTTTTACCACCTTATAAGAGCTCTATGCTAACTATTCCCTTTATTTCCTCTACATTTAAATTGTGTAATATTATGGAGTTCGTTATGCCTGCTACGGACTGTGTGATTTCGGCAATCCTACAAGATCATCCACTACAAATCACACTGTACTACATGGATCTAATAAACTTGGGTACAACATGTATGTAACTGTACGACGATGGCACCTAGTGAATCGTAGGCAACAACTCAAGTTAGTATAGAAGAATAAAATGTCATCAGTATGGTAAACAAATAGAGTAAGATGAATGACACTTTGGCAATTGTAGATTTTATGTGTGCAGAAAAAAAGAGGAAGCGAAAGAGTAGAATATGGTCATGGCTAAAGAAATGAGGCCAACTTGGAATGTCAATTTTGCAAATGGAGCATGAAGTAAGTAGTTTTAAGTTTTAGCGCCATGTCGCGTTGATCAGAACGTCATTTCATGATGCATTTTTATTGGCTAGTAGACGTAGGTCATGGCAGCAGACACACTGTCACGGAGATGAACTCCGCGATCCCCTCCTCTGACCAGCAGAGAGCACCATCACCTGAGTATTAGCTTTCTTTCGCTATTGACTGTCTGCACTACATTTCCCATAAGCCCCGTACCTTGGAACGGATTACAGCCTCCAGCTGAAGACTATCTGTAGGCCTATTTAAGAGGCTCTCTCTCAGCAGTTATTTGCGTAGTCTTGTTTCCTTCCCGGTGAATTACTAAGCGTTACTCTCTATCATTGCCATTCTGTTATTGACCTGCCAGTTTACCCTGTTTACGACCCTAGCTGCCTGTCCTTCTGAACTGTTTGCCTGGATATCTCGATTACGAACCTGTTCTGCCTGCCTCGACCTGTGCCTGTTTCATCTCCTCGAACCTGCCTGTTCTCTGCTATAACTGTTCGCTGTTGTATGACCCTTGCTTGTTTGACAATTCTATTAAAAGCCTGCGTATGGATCCCAACTCGTGTGACGAATCACTACACTACATCACAAATTCCTGACACTATTAGAAAATTATCGCTGCCTATCTTTGGTCACAAGAACGTGACAACAGCTGTCTTTGAACCTCTCACTGCATGACCACCATTTGAGTCACAACCACAGAAATCACCACAGTTGGTCATCTTTCGTCTGGGACGGCCCAAAATCGTACAATGTGCACTGGGATATACAAGAAAAACAATAATAAGAATATACAAGAAAAACAACTGAAAACAAACTGTAAAGACAAAAGCACTCTTGAAATATTCACACTTTTGTCACACAAAGACCACAACACATGAAATTCAACATGAGTAAAATTTGACAAAATGATTATTTTAATTAGAGGAACATCACAAGACACTTAGACCACACCGTAAAAAATTATTTGATCAATAAGTCATGGCGATATGTTTCTTCGTTATTTAACTCATGCAACAAATTAACCAGTTTCAACTGTTAACAAGACAAAAAAAATAACAAGACAAATAATAAAAAGAGTTGAAATGACAAGTACAGCCGATTTGATTATTCTTAATTTAAGGCAGCAACTGAACTTAAATGAAGTTGAATTAGGAGAAATTAATTTACAGTGTAAACTTTACAACAAATTGTGAACAAAACCGGCAAACAGTCAAACATAGCAGTCATAATTATCCATGCCCCAGTGCATCCTGGGAAGAAGGCAAATGGGACTGAACAACAAAAAACATTTTTGTAGACCTATTTCAAATATAAAAAAACATTCACCTAGTTTGCATGTATGTTTGTCTTATATATATATATATATATATATATATGTTGTAATAGAAAAGTTAGAGCATTATTTACTGAATCTAATAATGATTTTTTCAGTGTAGACATTTGTTCGGCTCATGTTTCATGAAGTGGAACATGAGCTGAATTTTGTGTTGTGACAATTTAATTTAATCTGCATTGTTAGACGACATCTGGAGATACGTGAGGCGAACACTATAACGGATTTTATCAAGAAAAGCACATCTTGACTCAGGGGAGCCTTCTTTCACAGACCAAAAAAAAAAAGACAGCTCATTTCTTATCTCTAGTAAAACAATCACCCATTCACTTCCTTTCTCATGCAAACACACACACACACACACACACACAGCACTGTCCACAAAGGAGGACATAGATGTACCTCAGCAAGAAGCAGCTTTAAAGGAAATGTGTTCCTTGGTGAGAATGATCAGTCAACAAGGCTCAAAGGAAGTTTATTTGGTGCGGAGCCAAAAACAGAAGGGGTCTGGCTCAGACACGAACAAGATGACACAACGTCAACAGAAAGACTTTTAATACAAGTAGCTCTTTTTCTTTTTTCTTTTTATTAAACCCGTACTGTATGATGTGCTGTGATCTGAAGCGCATATTTATGGATGCACTAGGCCAGGATTTGTGCTGACGATTGTCATATAAATTTATAATATAACATAATGTTACATAATATTACATAATATAATATAATATATACTATAATATAATATGTAACACTAAACATTAGCTCATGTATTAACTAACATGAACTACCCATGAGCAACACATTTGTTACTGTAATCTTAGTTAACGTTAGTTAATGAAAATATCATTGTTCATGTTAGTTCACAGTGCATTAACTAATGATAAAAAGATTTTAATAATGAATTAATAAATGTTGAAATTAACATTAACAAAGATTAATAAATGCTGTATAAGTGTAGTTCATTATAGTTAACTAATGAACCTTATTGTAAAGTGTTACCATATAATATAATATAATAATTCACACACAAGCCACTTCATATAAAGGAAGACATTTGACTATCTTTGTCTACTTTACGACTCCACTGCTTCTCCCAATCAGACCAGAAAAGGAGACTCGATTGTGCATTTGATGCTATTAAACGCTTCGACTTCCCTTATTTGGATGGCAAAATTTATTTGAAAATAAACCGGTCTACAATCATGCAATGAATTAATAATCCTGACAGGCCTAGGATGGACTATGTTATGTATATTAAATTATCTGCCATTTCGGAAATATGAAGTCGATCATTGAGAGTGAATAGTCAACTGAAAAACATTTTCCACTCTTATAGTCGAATGTTGGTCAGCAAACAACTAATAAGCCAACCGTGCTGTTCTAACTGAAGGCCTTTACCACCACTACCTGGCTGCAATCTTACAAGAAAATTGCTGAATCGGATTCATGCATCATCCACAGTTAAAACAGCGCGCACAAATTCATCAGATTGAAAGGATATAAATGGACGGGCAGAGTGCAAATCACCAGAGATCAATTAGAGGCCACTCGCTGTCATAAAAATCGACCTTGTTGTGGGCGACCACTTTGTTGGCACATTGACGCTTGAGTTTCATTCATTTTTTCAGGTCAGACGTGTGTCAAAAAAAACAAAAAACACAAAGGCTGCCACTTTAAAGAGCAATTCACTGAAAAATGATGGGCCAATTTTGAATGGTTTTTCTACCTCCTGAGTCAGAAAATGACCAGTGGTGGAACAGAAATAACATCCTGAAAAACTATTTGGGACAAAGCTAAATTAGCATTGTGAATACTGTAGATAAACACAAGATATTTACAGAATTCAAATGTGTGGAAAAACACTCAGTCTTGATATTGAACTGGAACAAACACAAACATTTTTTTCTAGAAAAGCACTGGTCGTTTTAAACATGACTGTAAAGCTTGCCAAAAAATGTACATATTCATAATTTATGTACTTTGACAGTTATAAATGTCACAAAGTAGTAAAAAAAGACTGCAATATTATGACATGATGGTGCATATGACAATAAGAAAAATGCACAACCAGGCACTAAAAAATTGAATTAAGAGTTACTACAGAAATTTAAGATACCTGATACGTCACTGATTCACTTTAGTCAACTTGACACAGCTTATTAAAAAACAGCAATACCAACAACACTTGATGAACACTTATTAGTGATTACCATATATATAAAATTACAGCAGTTCAGTAGTTTATGAACATTCAAATAGCAAATGAATATGTATTAAGTTAACAAAACATTCATTATTTTCATAAATATCTGTAAATATCATAAATATAATTGAATGTTATTTTAAGAAATCAGATAAGAATTTTTAATATGACAATTCACAAACTCGTTTTGTGACACTTTAAAAAAGGCTCATAGCAAAAGATGCTTAAAAAACCTCTAGACGCCAATAAAAGGACAAAAGCAAAAACGAGCTTCAAATGCGCACTTTCTCTGTCATCACGTAAAACAACAAACCAGATAATAGCATAGCAAATGTCATTTCCGTATAAGGTTAGATACATTAGGGAGGCTGATAATGATGTCTTACCTTATTCAATTATGTTCTTCTTATGGTTGTTTAGTCCATGTCCAACTGTCAATGCCAAAATAGCGCTAGCAACTAAGACCCCCCCCTTTAGTTACTGTTGCTATGTCCGACAAGCCATGCGCTCTCACGCCACACATCATGTTCTTACGGAGTGAAAAAATATATCGCGGAGCAAAGAGGACAAGACAGAGCAGGTTACATCTGATATGAAACAGTTTCATGTTTACAAAATATTGTAATTTGAGGTTTTAACAATAAACAGCGTATAGTGTCTCTTTAATGTGTCGTGACAGATCAATGTAGCTCCTTCAATCGGCTCGTGAACCGATCATCTCTTCATACTAGTTCATTTATAGCATCAAATAAACATGAATGAACATCAGAGGGAATGTTGTTTCAACCGCGGAAAGACGCGAGTACACGCAATTTTTCAAATTCAAATTCACCAACAACTTCCCTGACTGCTTTGATGGACAAAATGGCGTATTCGGGATTATGATAGGTCAGATCGCCTGTCAATCAAACTGCCGGCTAAGGGCCAATTAATAGCAGAATACTGAATATCACAACAAAGCTGGTTTATTCGCCCTCTGTTGATCAAAATAAACAACACACTGAAGTACTGTTTTTTTTCTTAGGTTGACTATATAATGTCTCATTAGTTAATTTTAGTAACCTTATTGTAAAATGTTACCTTTTTATGGCAACAAAACAAAAAAAAAATAAGTCAAATCGTATTATATTATCTCATAAGAAGCCTATTACACCACAGAAGAGTTTTACAAGCAACTAAATTCTTCATAGAATTCAAAGAAATATGAATTCAAAATTTTAAATTTGTCAAGTAACAGTAATATAATGAGTATAAACTCAAAGAATCACCTAAAAACAGATTTTTGGCTCATACAGAAGTTTGTGGATTTATTCATTTTAACAAAATTCGAAAAGTCAATCCAAAATAATGAAATAAACACCTCAACTACTTTCTTCTTGAGGTCACCTTTGGGTGGTCTTTATGAATCTTTCCCTTTATGAGCTCAGCAGTTGCAGTGAAGACTTTAATCTGACAGAGATTGGACTCTCCAGCCAAAGTCATTTTGTTGTTCTCATGGCGAGGTTTAGCTATGGCTGTGCTGACTGGGTCTAGGACCGCACTGTCCAAACAGACAGCTTGTGGCTGAGTCCCTGTTCCAATCAGCACATTACAGTATTTTGAATTATGGAAGAATATCAAAGAAACCATGTGTCAAATCAAATGGAGACGCTTCAGTCACAGTGTTCTTAAAGGTACACTACGTACTATGTAACATTTTTTATTTTTCAAAATTGACATAATGAGTCAATACATCCTCAACCCTTCTTCCAAAACATTTGTGTCTTACCCTGATTCACTGTTGTAATCCTATTATAATAAGTGTTCATATTTTAGACTTGTCCGTACGGTTTTCACAGGAAATTGCATACGTATACGTCACTAGCAAAAAAAGTTGCTATGGCTATGTGGGAGTGGCATAGGTAAGTTGACATGGTTGACAGTAAATCTCAAACCTCTGTGGAATCAATCACCCATTTTAAACAAACAGAGGGAACTTGACAGAGCTCGTAATAAATGAGAATTAACATTGGCTGGGCTTTTTAGAGATGGTGAGAACTGAGGCATTTGAAATGTTGTAAAAGCGACGAGGAGATGTTGTTTATATACTCAACAGGTGAGTAAGGTATATTATTGAACAGATAAATTCCCATTTGTAGCTCTAACAGAGCTAATTGTAAAGCATTATCTATTGTAAAGGGTCACTTCATTATGGTTGTTGTAGCGGCGAACTGGAATTTATTTTCAAGGAAGTACCATATAGCTAAAGTAGCGTCTTCAGTTAGTCAGCTTGATATCCTTTCCATCTAACTGATAATATCTCTTTTACCTTGTCGTGAATGTTTTATGAGCAATAGGATAACCATATCGAAGTCACACAGAGCTGATGCACAACCAAAACAATATTCTCCCACAAAATGCATGCAGTTTTTTTTTTTTTTAACTGCTAGAGGGCCAAAAGTTACATATAGGCTATGTTCAGACTTTTTTCCCCACCCAGAATTTATCCAAATGGGTTTTTGAAAGTCTGAATAGCAAGAACATTAAATCTTTAAATTAAAACACATTAAAAAAAAATTTTTGTTTTGTTTTTTCTAAATCTGATTCAAACCACATTGGTTTAGACATCACGGAGCATCACCAGTCTTTTTTTGACGGAGGAATTCTTTTTTATTGTTATTATTCAGTTCAGCACAGCGATTTTGGTCTGACTTGTATTGTGATTTTGGTCTATTTTTCACACAAAGCTATTTTATGGCTTCAGAAGACTTGGAATATAGTGTACGAGTCACGAGACTACTTTTATGATGCTTTTAGCCCACATTGAAGTTTGAAACCTTCAGTTGTCATTCATTGGAAAAGAGCAACTAGTTAAATTCTTTAGAATTTGTGCCTTTTGTATTTTCATTGTAACCTTTTATGTGTATGAGGAAAAAGAGCGCCATCTTGAACCAAGCCTGTAAAATAATCTTACTGCTTAATTTTCCAAGACAAAGAGCTTATTGGGATAATTGTGCTACATCCAACAGTAGTTTCAGTTCTGATTATGCAACTGTAATTTAGAAATGGCATTTTAATAACAACACTTCATGGTAAATTTACCAGCACTATATTGTCTATTATTTGATGCAAGAGCTCCAGAGACTGTAATCTCAGTGTATGGAGCGCCATCAAGTGGCCATATTTAAAACACACACCATGGCATAACTGAGCTGTTGAATCAGATTTTTTGTGCAAGGCTCTGGGCAGAGTTTTATTTAAGTGTTAATAGGTCTCTGCTGCATGGTAAAGCTGTTTATTTGGGCTCTGCAGGCTTTTGTTAAGATTGCAGAAGGAACAAACTTCAATTAAGGTCAATGTTGCTGCTTGCACAGGTGTCAGGCAAAAGAGACCAAACAACTGCCAAATATTTTATTAAGTTTCCAGTGACAATCAACACATGACAGAAGATGTAGCCACTTGGCTAGAGGTGAAAGAAAGAAAAAAAGAAAGAAAGAACTAAAGAAAGAAAGAAATGTTCTTGCATATGCCAGAATCTAGCAAAACAATTTTGATTGTGAATAAGAACATTCTATGAGGAATTATTATATTTTATATTGCATGAATAATAATGAAATGAAGCTAATAATCTTTATTTTCACAAAAATGAACAACAACAACCAAAAAAAAAAAAAAACAGAAATTGCCCTCCTGCACAGTTCATACAGTATATTGGCAGTTTTGTGCTTGTGGGAAGATCCGTTGTTGGATCCAAAGTTACAAAACAAATGGTTCCGTGATATTGCAGCAGAATGACTCGACACCTGAGCGTGTGAAAGGCCGGTCGCAGACAGCTGACAAAATGTTTTTACTTTTCATGAAGCGCTCTTCACATCGCCTGCACTCATAATATGACCACTTTGTCTTTATCTGCATGATGAAAGTGATATTTGATTACAATATTCATGAGAATAAATTAAAAAGAGCAATTATTTACAAAGGAATACATCTGTTTCATATTTATAAACACAATATATTTACAGTATATTTACAGTTCGTCATAAACATTATAAAGCATCACAATGCACAGAATGATGTCTGCAGATATTTGCCTATGAATAAAACCTATTGTTCATAAAGTCTTCTGTCGTTTTTCTGTACAGCACGCCAATATATGTCATTCACTGACTCTGTACTCGCGTCTTTGGAGCTCAGGTAGCCAAGGATGGAGTTAGCAGCCCATAGACTGACCCCTACGAGGTAGAAACAGAGATGTGGGGTTTTCCATGCTGATGTGGTGATCTGGTTGTGGATCATGAAGACGATGACTGCTGAAGTCACCTAAATGGATACAGATTCATATATGCTTAAAGGCACCATGAAATCAAATTTTTTACAGAATGTTGCAGTTTATTATAAATGATTTATCGTTTTTGCATTTATTACGATAGGACATTAAGCGAAAGAGAGGGAAAGGTCCCGACGCCGGGACTTGAACTCAGGACAGCTGAAGCGCAACGGCGCTATATGTCGGTGCGCTGCCCACGAGGCTATCGGCGCCGACCAGTCTCATAATGTTTGAACAAAAACGTTAACCTCCCCTCCCCATCGAAACATTGTCTGTTCTCTTCATGACGTATGGTAGACTAAATATCCTTCACAACTGACTGCAATGGCATTCAGATCTGCCTCCAGATAGTTAGTTAGCTTCTTACGATCCAATCAATTCCTGAGGATAAATTCCCGCCCTACATTTTTGTTCATTCCAGAAAACCACAATACATTTTTCCCCAGTATTCTTCGATGAAAAGAAAGTTCAAACGAACAGCAATTATATGAAATAGAACTTTTTTTTGTAACATTATAACTCTTAGGGCCAGTTGTTCAAAAAGGAAACAGGATGGAAATCCCATGTTTTGCTATCCAGGATCAGGCAATCCATCTTACTTTTGAGCTGGTTTTTCAAAGCAAATTTGGATTGGATCACCCTGATCCAGATACAAACTTTTTCAGATTACCAAATCTGGATTAGTAGTGCTCTACGGAGACCCTAAAGGGACATGAAGATGGAAAAAATATGAGATGGGTGAAAAAAAAACATTTCAATGCTTTTGCGTTCTCTCAGAAAAGTTCTGCGTAGCGTTCACCCGAAAAACTTGCAAAGAACTTTTGACTGGTTCATCTCTTATGATTCATATTCATACATTCTACTCGATGTAGTTTACAAACAATGATTAAAAAACACTATGAATTAAATATAATATTTTGTTTCAAATTTACAGCTGTTTGGGATACCGACAGGCTTGGGTAGCCTAATGTCTACTTCTAATTTATTACTTTAACAGTTAAACTAATGAAGAGCAAAATAAAAAAAATATGTATGTATATTTCAGGATAAAAATGTTGTAAATCAGTTTTAAAGTTTTATTACACTTCTGTTCCTGAAATCCACCCTTCTGCTGGGATCAGTATAATCCAGATTTTTTAGATCAAATATATCCCAATCTTACTAAAAAGTTTTGAACAACACAAACTGATGATTTTATCCAGATCAAAATCAAGATTGGATTTTGTGATATAATCTGAGTCCTTTTTTCCTCTTGAACATCCCATTTTCAAAATTTGATCCAATCTGTTAGCCGAAATCTGATCAGATTACTTTTGAACAACTGGCCCCTAATGTTAACAAGTCCGCAATATGGTCAGAAATCATTCCTTTATTGCTGATTTGATGCTCAACAACATTGGTTATTATTATCAATGTTGAAAACAGCTCAACAAGTTTGTGGAAAACATAATACTTTTTTTTTGTATTCTCTGATGAATGGAAAGTTCAAAAGAACAATTTGAAATAGATTTTTTTTGTAACATTATAACTGTCCGACTCCTTACCTTCACTTTTGAATTTAATGCATCTTTGATTAATAAAAGTATTAATTATTTTCAAACTTTTGAATGGTAGTGCATATTTGAAGAATAAATTACTTGTCTGATTTTATTACTAGCAAAGCACTATATACTACAGGACTACACTGTAAAAAATGGTAAAAAAAAAAATTCATGTTAAAAAAATGTACTGAATATTGCAAGTTTTAAATCAAGCTCAGACATTTCACTCTTTGCAGTAGTTAAAATTTGCTTACATCATCTTTAAATGGAAGTCCTAATGTTAATAAGTCTGCACTACGTTCTGACAGTATGACTTACCACAGCTCGGCTGCTGAAGACAGATACCTCATTGGTTGCCATTTGTTTCTGAGTGGTAAAAGAAACAAAGCTGTCTCCAACCATCATGGCTCCAAATGCACGTGTGAGATGAAGATTATCCTCAGATCCACTAATCTAAAGGATACACAATGGATTAATATCTATGGATAATAGCACATAGAAGAGCTTCCTTTAACATGAACTTTCTGCTACGCTTGATGATATCATTGTTTTCTCCAGAGCTGCTTTATCGAGGAATTTAACTATTTCATATTTGATGAACAGTTATTGAACTGAATTACACTGTTTATTATTGTAAAGTTGCTTTGAAGCAATCTGTGTTGTATAAAGCACTATATGAATAAAGGTGTATTGATTTGATGTATTTCCTTCAAACATATTCCAAGGTTTTTACCTGCGATCCAAGTAGCCATCCTGGAAAAACCAACCACATGAGGCCAAAAATGAAGTTGGCAAAAAAATCCATTTGAAGGAAAAATCTCTGGGGCTTAGTGAGCCGTTCAGACCGTTTCAAAGAGCCTTGCAACTGATTGTGATCCAAGATCAAAAGAATCAAACTGCTTAGAAGAAAGAACAAGAACACCACCACATCCACCATGGGAAGCTGGAGAGTATGAGAGAACAGAAAGAGTCAAAAGCACTGCATTTTATATTTGTGTTTCAGACGCTTACCATACCGATCGACTTGTTATAATAAAATGCTCACTGTTACATACATGTCTACGATCTCTTCCTTGAATGTGTCCTTCTTTGCAGACTCCTAACAATGAAAGGAAAGCCTGTATAGAAAGACATTAAAAAATTATATTTAAGTTTTTTTTTGGAAAATGTAGTTAAATGTAACAATAAATACTAAATTGATGCAATAGTTCAAAAGTTTAATCGTAAATAAATACAGTAAAAATAGTAATATTTGAAATATTATTACACTATATGATAACCGTAAAATTAAATTTAAAATTAAAATGAATTTTGTGCAGTCCTCAGTGTCACATGATCCTTCAGAAATCATTATAATATACTGATTAGGCGCTAAAAAATATTTTTTATTATTACCCATGTCGAAACATTTGCTTAATATTTTTTCTGCACACCGTAATTTTTCACAACCATTATTTTCAGTATTCTTTAATGAATAGTAAGTTCAAAATAACAACATTTATTTGAAATATATTTTCAAATAATCATATAAACTACCCTTACCGTCACTTTTGATCAATTTAATGCATCCTTGATGAATAAAAATATTAATTTCTTTAAAAAAAAAAAAAAATCTTACTGACCCCAAACTTTTGAAGGGTATATATCAAGAATCTCCCTTAAAATACATATGTTGATATGTTATTTCTCAAACATACAGTTTGTGCATTGCACTTACCACAAGCCTCGATATGGAATGAGCAGAAAGAGAAAGTGGACGGGTGTTGTTGCTTTTGAAGAAAATGAACTTAACATTACTGGCAACCCACACACACACGAGAGCGCGCGTTACTTCAAACCGCGCGCCTCCGTCACCGACGCTTTCCCCCTGCAACACAAGAGCGCAATTCTTTACCAAAGTATTATAACCATAATATCCATCAATAAACCATTTGTACTACATTCTGGAACTTCCAAGCGGCGTGAACACAGAAACTGTTCTTGTGTTCGGACGGTGCGCGCGTTGCGTTTTTACAGCGTGTGACGCGCGTCTCGAGACCGATGCGTTCTGTTCCATTCAAACAGTTTTGAAAGAAATTGCCCTTTAATTTGTTCCAGTTTCAAAACTACGCTCTTTTATTGGATATTACAGTTACCGTGATATTTAAAATGAGTGTTGGCATTTTCACACAACGATTAGTTTGCTCTTTTTTTTTGTAACATTTACCAACAAAACACATCATTGCATGATTTCACTCTCTCCCACCGCAGATAAAGACTCACTTCTGAGGAAAAAGCCAAACTGGAACACATCCGATAGGCAATGCTGAGTAGTAGTCCAACCACAAGTTCGGCTGAAATTACTTGACTTCCAATTACTTTCACCCTGGTCGTTTTCATCTTTGGTTCACAGTTCGAGGTTGCGGGTTAAATCAAAGTTTCCAGTGCGACGAGGAACTGCATTTGTAGCCCGCTAGCTTCCAAAGCCCTCATACGTCAACATGCCCTTACACAACCTAATTATGAAACTCACTGGAGGGGTTCCTCAGTTCTCTTGAGTAACCCCGTCCGGCTGAATGTCCTTAATGTCCTTCCTTCAGCAACTTTCTACAGGGTGTTACGTAAAAATTCTGCACGAGTTGGTAAAGCCAGCCTAGGACACAGTGAATTTTATGAGATTTTAAATATGTAGCGCTTTTCATAGTATTAGACTGTTAAAGCATATATTTCCTCCTCACACTATTGTAGAGAAATAAATAAACCATCCACATATGAATCTATAAATACATTATATATAATGGTCGATATAATATGTTATATGACAGGTCTGGTCCTCCTGATTGTGTAAGGTTTAACACCCTTATGCATCACATATATGCCTAACATTTTTTTGGAAACACATAAAGCAGCTTAAATATTCATCACATGGTTTTTCTGTTAAAAAGGCTTTTTGAACATGTAAGCAACTTAACTCTTGAATAATTATGTTACATGCTGGTATCCTGCTGATCAAATTATCTTAATTGACTTTTTTTATTATTTATGAATAAATAAGTTAACATCATTATTTTAATTTAGTTCAATTTGACTTAAAAAGTAACAATATACTGATATTGTAATACTGGTTATATGGTTAAATCTGTCATTCATTGGTGTAGGAGGTCAGTTTCAGAAATTGAGAACCAAGAATGCCGTCCCTCAGATGAATAATGCACTGCGTACAAATTTTTAGCCTTCACAAATGGTGAATAACACAGTCATTGTTGATTGACAGGAAGCACCGTAGCATCATACAGTATGAAAGAGTAAAGAGGAATCATATCAAAGCTGTCAATGAGAAGAAACTTCTGTTTCTCCAAAACAGAGAAAGCTTTTGTTTGAAAAATATGCCTACTGAAAAAACACAAAACAGATCTATATAATTTATTGGGAAAGGAAGTATAAATAAGAAATAAAGAATCGTTTTTGTGCACAGCTACATTAACTTCAGTGATAAATAATAATGACAACAAAAATCGTTATTTATACATCGGCACATGAACAAGGCCAGTAGAATTTATTGTTGCTGAGTCTAGCTGAGGTCCACACGCATTTGGATGAAATAATGCTTTCTGAACTTCTCTATATTGTTGTACTATTGTTTCTGTTTGTGCAATATAGGTTTGGTTTGGCCACACTGATGTAAACAATTGCGGAACAGTGAAGTGAACAGGGAAGTGCAGGATCCAGTCACATAATCTTATCATATAGAAATTGAGAGGATGGTAAAGATTAAATATTGATAGTAATATACATACATTATATATACACACACACACACACATTTGTTATATATTAGACAGCACTTTTTAAGAGAAATTAATATATTTACATCAGAGAAACATTCCGATTTCAGAAGAATATATGTGTATGTGTGATTGTGTGAGTGTGTACTATACATTTATATTATTTGTCATAGAAATAGCATATGAATAGATATTTTATGGATCATGAATGGTGAAGGATCGGCCAGTCCTGAAATAGTTCTCAATCTCCTCCAGAGTTCGGCCTTTAGTTTCTGGCACACATTTAGCAGTGAAAATTATATTCACTACAGAGACGACACAGAAGAACAGGAAAGGTGCAAAAAGTCCATAGGCTTCCTGTATGAAAAGATGTTGGAAAAAGTTTGCTTATGAAAAAGTTTGCCTTTTACAGTTATACTTCAATAAAAATCAGATAAGAATCAAAGAATCATGTATAAAGACTACATTTTCAAGAGCAACTTGTATTATCTTTTAATGACCTTGAACAAGGATGATGTACGTGCTGAAGTTCAGATGAGTATAAGATTAATGAATAGAGATGTTGTTTTTTTATAGGTAATAGGTATTTTTAATTTCCTTTTTCAATGTGTATAAAAAAAAAAGATTTAAACTCACCACCGCGTGCATGAAGACTTGAGTCAATACAAAGGCCGTGATCCAGCTAACACCAACACACAAACCAGATGCTACACCACGTGCACCCAAGGGTAAAATCTCTGACATTAGCAGCCATGTGATTGGTCCCCAACCCATTGCATAACCTGCATGGGAAAGTTATCAGTGATGTTATGCTGAATGTTACATGAGAAAATAGAACTAGACCAACAGACACCAACCAATGTGGACAAATCACAAGAATGTGATTGTGTCATTCACAAATGAATGTTTAATCTGCAAAAAACAAGTGGTGACCAAATCGACATGGGACAGGCTCTGATCCGACAAAACCCAATGAAGTGTCTGTTGCTGTTGTTTGGCGTCTGTCGGTCCAGTGTGAATTGGCTTTAAAAGTAAAAACTTCTAGTTCTAAAAGTGATTTAATTCAGTCTTGTTACCAAAACGATGGTTTTTCTGATTTAAAAAAATCCCTTTTAAGCCATTTCGACTTTATAATGTTAAGCTATAACCTTCTTAACTAAAGTGTCATTGTGGGGCAGTCGTGGTTCGAGAGTCAGGTTCGAGTCTTAATACCGACAGGAAATGACTGAGTTGCCCTTGAGCAAGACAGCTAACCCCAGCTAATCGATCCCCGGGTGCCACAGCAAAATGGTCGCCCACTGCTCCGGGTGTATG
Source organism: Zacco platypus (assembly GCA_038088235.1). Taxonomy (NCBI): domain Eukaryota; kingdom Metazoa; phylum Chordata; class Actinopteri; order Cypriniformes; family Xenocyprididae; genus Zacco; species Zacco platypus. The sequence goes on from CM076073.1 coordinate 6,798,671, forward strand.
TGTCCACAGTTGGCAGTGTATGCGTGTTCACTGCTCACTACCCCAATTGACCCTTCGCAAACAGTTTGATTGACAGTCGATCTGACCAATCATAACCCCGAATCCGCCATTTTGTCTGACAAAGCAGTCAGGGGAGTTAGTAGATTAACATTTTTGTGAACTTGAACTTCAAAAATTGTATGTACTCACGTCTTTCTGTGCTTGAAACAACATTCCTTCTGATGTTCATTCATGTTTATTTGATGCTATAAATGAACTAGTATGAAGAGATGATCGGTTCACGAGGAGCTACAGCGATCTGTCACCACACATTAAAGAGCCACCACACGCCATTTATTGTTTAAACTTCTTTAAAAAGTTACGATATATTAAATATGAAACGGTTTCATATGTCTGTCGATGCGTTGTCGGTGTCCTCTTTGCTCCGCGATGTATTTTTCACTCCGTCAGAACATGATGTGTGAGAGCGCATGGCTTGTCAGACAAAGCAACAGTAACTAAAGGGGGCGGGTCTTTGCGAAGGGTAAATTCCGAGGAGTAGTGAACACCCATACTCGGAATTCCGACAAATTGTGCAGAAAGTAAAAACAAACTGGTCACACTGTACATAAACAAACTACCTGAAGCTAAGCAAACTCACCAAATATGATGACCATAGTGCTAATGAGAGGAATTAGAGTCACTGGATCGAAGGCAGGGCTTGTTGAGTCTCCATAGGCGCTCTTCAAACCCTCTGTTAAGGTAAGATTGCCATGGCTGCATGGTGTTTTGTGGGTGTACATGGTCATTGAAAGCGTGGCTATATACATCAGAAATCCTACAGGAAAAAAATGAGATCTTTTATTTAGTGGTCTGTTTCCAATAAATTAAATTTACCAAGTATAATTTCATTCTACACAAACCTGAAGTAAAGAGCAAAGCCTTTCGACCTGCTTTGTCCATCAAACTGGCTGCAATAGCGACAGAGATCAATCTTACAGCTCCCACTAGTGCTGCATCATATTTCGGTTCCTGAATGACAATTCTTTTAAGTGGGTAAATGCGCTTTCAGTTTTTTAATAGTAATAAATAGGTAAACTCTTTGAGACATACCAGTGATATAGCTGTCATGAGGAAGATGGGCTCCAAATATACCAGAATTGGGGTTATACCAGTCATCTGCTGCAGAAATCTCATGAAGACTGAGATTAGGATTGGTTTATAGTATAACGGTGTTCTAAGATCACTCCATTGTACGCTCTGTTGGAGAGAACATGCAAGACACTTAATATCGTATCTTAGTATAATGCATATTTTTTTATTACAATAATTAGTTTTAAATCAAACAATAACTGCCAGACCCCATTTTACATTCGATTCTATCATACAATTTGCATTTAAAATTTTAACCAGCAACTTATGTTTAGGTTTAAAAATATGTTTAGGTTTAAATTCAAATGCATCACAGTTTTAAACCTTAAGCTTTCTGTGTATTGACCCCATTCTCAGCTATTGTATTCCAGTGCATGATCTTTTCTTTCATGGCAAAACCACCCTGATAACATGATGTAATTCATGGCAATGTGCCTTTTACCTGAGAGTTGATACCCTGCTCGATCTTATTGAACTCGGTCAAGTAATCAGAATTGCTGCCCCTGAGCCATTCTAGCGATTTGACTGCTTTTGCTCTGTTTCCTTTCATGGTGAGGTAACGTGGGGAGGTCGGCATAAAGCAAAGCAAAATCATCATGATAACCACAGGGACCTCCCCGGCCACAGCCAGCCATCTCCATGGCAAAATCAGGCCTGGAGAAAGACCATAAAATAGCATCATTCATAGTGGACTTACAGGGCAATGTATGTGATAAATGCTTGGAAATTCTTGAAAGTGTTGGAGAAAGTGCATTTCATCATACAGCCATAACAACCCAAGAAATATGACCTCTCTTACCAAGAGCGTAGAGAGCTAGACTTCCAAAGACAGCTGTGATCTGAGGACACGAACCCAGCGTACCCCTTACAGACGCGTGTGAAATCTCTGACACATACACCTGTGAGAAAAAAACATCAGGTTAATGAGATCCATGGGTACAAAAAACAAACCCTTATACAATCTGACATTTCATTAATTAAAGTTCCAGTTGTTACAATTAAACTAATGTGCCTTATATTTAAAAGGGTCATGACATGGATGTTCCTTGAGGTTCACTTATAATGTTAATAAAGTTTTTTGAACAAATATATATGCCAAAAAAACTATTATTTTCAGCCCTCATTCTGACCCTCTGTCTGAAACGATCAGTTTTTAAGGGGCGGCTCCTTTAAGGCTTGTCAGTAAACTCTCACTGTTATGATTGGCTAACGTCATTGCATAGGAAACAGTATCAACGGTCACTCGCTATTGCATGCGATCAAGTGTTTTGAAACATTATCCATATAAAACCGTTCTTTACAGACAGAGCATTATGAAATTATTTATTTACAGTTTGTAATGCAGCTGCTGTCAGATCCAATACTGAATACTTGCTGCTTCCTCTTTCAACAAAAGTTTCTTTGCAAACTCTCCATTATGCTGTGCCTCGTCAAATAAGACGCGTCAAAGCGAACATTCTTTGCTGGAATATGTGCATATGCTTGTATGTACTGTGTATACATAGATGGCATGTGCATGTATAGGAATGTTAAATTTATTCGTTGTAACACTGTTCGTAAGAACGGGAAGAAGGAGGCGGGAACCGGCGAAAATTCAATGTAAATTTAATTATCAAATAAATAAACAAACAACAAAACAAAAGTAAAACATACATAAACATAATAAAAACACAACATAAAATCCAAGCCTGGTCCTCTCTCGTCCTTCACTATCGTCGCTCCTCTTTTATGCTTCCAGAGCTCCTCCGTGAGAGATACGAGACCGGTGCAGTGAGCAGCTGACGCTCATTATCAATCACGTCACCGGCCTCGCGCTGTTCCCTAATGGCTCTCGCCCGCCCTGCTCGTCACATTCGTATATTCATTTGTGTATATATTTTATACGTCTTCCATGTGAAACTGGTGTATTTACTTTTGATAACATTTTTATTTGATAAAAATGTGTTTGTTTCACTCACTTTCCTCACGAGCGTGACTGCAAGAAGAGAGCTGTATATGTCATTTCTGCTCGCTTTCACGGTTATTGGAGCATTTGCAGTACATTCGGGGCAGATAGACGCATATGCCTAAATGCTTTGGAAACAAAACCAATGGTTCAAAAACAAAAATATAAAAGTGAGGTGAGATATTACAGCCTTCTCCTGCAGCGTCGTTACGAAGCAGAGGGGTAAACAGCTGCTGCTTTGATGACGCAAACACACTGTGGTTTGAACCCAAATAATATAATCTAAACACAGTCCAGGGGGAGCAGGGGGAGCAATCGAACTTGGGTTTGAACCAGGCAATCGAACCAAGTGTGAAAGCACCCTTGCTTGAATTGTGCCGTGTTTGTAAATGAATCTGTGGTAAAATGAAGTGAACAAACTGCGTCTTACTGATGCAGTCTGGAACTTCATTAAAAATAAAGTTCATCCGCTCTTTCCTAATGTTGGGATCAGAAGGAAGACAATGCAAAGACCATATTTTTTCACAACTTAGCACTGCACAGTGTCTTGTTGTCTTTGGAGCAATCTTTATCATTTGGTTTCTGCGTTTGCCTCTTCCGTTATTTTGCCTACTATGCGCAAATTGGTTGGCAGAGCTAAACGGGCATTGATCTTCTGCGGAGGCGGTGCTTAGCCACACTATTATGAAATAAAGTGGCACAGAGCCTGTCATTTTGGCAGACTGGCTTTAATATAAGCTGTTTTTAGACTAATGAGAAAGTTTTGAGATCTGAAACTTACAGGATGTTCTTATAGTACAATGACCTATTATTATGTCAAAAGATAAAGGCAATTTTGATTTCTCAATTTTATGACCCCTTTAAAAATTTGTGAATCAATGGTTGCACTGTATTTGTTTTTGCATGAAGCCAGCAGACGTTAAATATTTAATGTTCTGAGTATTATTTCTTGCCACCCAGTATTTTTATCTCATCAGATTCAAATCAGACTGCAAACTTACTAAATTTCATTGTGGCACAGTAGATTTACTAGTGGTTTGTTCATCAATCGATAAACAAGAAGGTCTAACAGATAACTTACAGGAATGGAGCCAGCAGTGATACCACCAGCGATGCCAGTCAGAAATCGGCCCAATAATAACATCCAGAAATTTTGCGCAGCGCCCATCACAAGGAGACCTGCAGCAGATGGTACTCCAGACAACATGATGCTCATCTTTCTCCCAACTTTGTCATTCAGAAACATGGCACTAAGACCCCCTGCGGCAGCTCCAAGGGTGAAAATCGACTAAATGACAGAAAAGAAACTATTTAGAGAGAATGTTGCGCTCTCTTTATAGTCCTGTGGTTGGCTGCATGAACTGCTTAGACTGGTCTAACAAGATAGTTGTCATTTTTTTTTTACAACACTGGTTATAACTTTTTTATATCAACAATAGATTGGCCCAATTCGAATCAGAAAAGTAAGACTAATTACTCCTTAACAAACTGCGAGTCGTTCAGACTAATTTGAACATAAAGGCTATACAACTGGACACTGAACACATAGATGCAAACTTCTATACATAAATGATCTTACACCAAACCATGATATCTGATGGATGTCCATTTGGAGCCGAGGGTCATCACCCATCTGAAGCTGGGGGATGACAGGGGAGGGGAACACTAAGGCAAATCCAAAATTGAAATTGCCCAAAACAGCTGAAAAGACAGCAAGAAAGAGCCTTCCATGTCTGAAAAGTATAAACAATCAAAAGAATACATGAAAACCATGAAAAAAAAAACAATACAAAGACAATATAAATCAAATAAGGGGAAAAAAACGAAAAAGTCACCTGATTTGGGCTGGTCTGTTTCTTATTAATGCGGTAGTTTCATCCGGACTGTCTGCCATCTCTCCTCCGTCTCACTCCGCAGACTGAGTCGCTTTAAGTCTCGAATGCGTATAACTGAAAGTAAGTGAAAGCAAAAGTCCATTTTGCAATCCTGGGATTTCTTTAGGTAGATAGTGGACATAGAATTAAGGAAGCAAACGTCCGAACTTCCTCTCAAAACAGATGAGACTGCAGTGTTAAGCAAACAGAACTTTCCAGTCAGTGGTCACAAGTCCATTCTCAAAGAAAAGTTTGTAATATTGACCAATGAACCTGCTTTGATATTGTGTCAGATAGCGGTGTGGATTGTGAGTCATCCCATAGAGTCGATTCATTTGAATCAGTTCACGCTCCTATTGTGTCTGTAAGTTCCAACAAGTGTTGTTCATTGAATCACTCCCTACAGTGAATCGTTATACGAGTCATTCTCACGACCGAAATATATGTGCGTTTCTACCACTACAAATCTACAAAGAAACTCTAAAAATTAGAGATGTGCAACAATTCCCTCACAAACGAAAACAAATCAGATTGACAATATGACAAACTATAATATCAATATATATCAATATAGCCCTTATCGTCATCCTCGTTCTTAGTACTTTTAGTGCTTTAATTTTTAACAGTTTAAATTATTTATTTTACTTAATTAGTCACGTATTAATTGTAATATTGCTTATCTTATCGACCTAATAGAATCTGTTAAATTAAACAAATTCAAATAATTGTGCGCTGCCATTTTCTTTGCCCTTTTCTCCTTTTAAGTGATTTTATATGAAATACTGAAAACTTTGAAGAAACCAAACATATGTAAGGTATTCAATACAGAGGAATTAATTAATTGCAACACATGGGAACTTTCACTAGCTAATGATACCTATTTGTTTCTTGTTATGTGCAATATATTTTTTCTCAACTGTGATTAGACATATTTATTTCTCCAAACGAAGTTCAATAATGTGTCAGACCATCAACGCTTTCATTTTTGACATACAGCAACTTCTTCGTTTACCATGGTTGCTAAGGTTACCTCAACTGTCCGATTTCAAACCTCCAGCTACTTCTAGCCAATCATAGTGCAGGAGGCGGGACTTGCGGCGGGGGAAAAAAAACACGCAAGTCGAACGTCCCCCGCGCACGCGCCCTGTACTCTCTACCTCTTTTATGTCTCGCGCTGTGGCCGCCTCCCGGTTTTGAGCAACACGGAACAACAAATGTGAAAAATTCAAACACAAACACTGTTTTTTTAGTTTCCACACGCCCGTCTATTTGAGTGTTCCCCTCGTCCCATAAATGAGCCATGGCGGTGAACTTCGGAAAGATCGTCGTGGGGATTTATGTGGAGATAAAGCGCAGCGATGGTGAGTTCATATTTGGGTCGCTTGTAACCGTCCGTTAAAGTCGTTGCCCCGGTTCGGCTAACGGATGCTAACGTTACCTCACAAATACACATGACAGATACGACAGTTTAGGTGGTTGAGTGCGGAATAAATCGATATATGGCGTTGAGTTTGCTCTGTTGGTGCAGGTTGCCGGGGTAGTTAACGAGCTTGTGTCAATCAACAGTGCAACTGTCGGTTTACGTTAGCCACCTGCTAAACCCGGGTGGAGTTTGTTTAGTTATTCGTAATGTGTGCTTTAGTGTTTTATTTGAGCTCAGCAACTGGCTTACTTGATGCAGATTATTGGGGAATTATATATGTCTTATATTTGTTGGGAATATAATCTAGTAGGTTCTGGATTTATTTGGGTTAGCCGTCTTAAGTCACTTGCAAATGAGTGTTTTGTTTTCTAAATTGGGTGTAAATAAGTGTGGAGAGAGGGAGGTTGCTGGGTTCACTCAAACCAACTGGTTTAGCTTGGTAGTTTTGAGCTTTAAACCCACAATAAGTTTTGACCCAAGTTCAGTCACTCATTTGAAGTTATGATGACATCAGAGAGTTTCCATATTTATGATAATCTGGAGCAAGTTCCCTAAAAGTTATATGATGAAATTAATCTCATCCTACCGACCAAAGTCATTATTATAAATTATTATAGACATATGATCAGTGACTGATATATAATTATATTACCAATATTTACAGTTCAATCACTCATAAATAGAATCAAATAAAGGCTTTTATATGTAAAGAAGCCTATTTAATGTATAGTCTGGATATCTACTCAACTTTTTAAATGACAGCCATTTATTTTAAGGTTTATAATTGGCCCAAGACAGATGAAAACCATTTTTTCCCATTTAGATAATAAAACAACTTTCAATAAAAATGACAATATAATACTACTACTGTTACTAATCATTGTTCTTGTCATTAAAGCATTCATAATGATTGTAGTTTAATGGTAATGCAGTTAATGTGGTCTCAAAACCAGAAATAAAACGCATTGATCTGCATATTTGTTTTGGACACTTATAACAAATCTGTATCTTATTGGTCATAAAAAGCCGATATATTTAAGGTGTTTAAGACAGTAATTCGGTAATAACCATCAAATTAGTTTCTGCTAATGATGTCAGTACAGAAATGTAGATTTAGTAGTGTCGTTTGCGTCTTGTGAGCATTCATTGGTTTTGTCGTCAGTACAATTTTGAAGACTATCATTATGATTTTATCTCTTTGAGAAGGCTGTGTTATATTTAACTTCAGTGAAGAAACAAATGAGCCTGGATCTGTTGACGTGTTAGACAAACCACTCCTGTCTCTTTGGGAAGTTTCATGTATTGCGTAATAGAAATGACTCTTGACATGCTCTCTGAAGACGAACAGTGCTCGTGACATCTTAAACAGAGGAGGTCTCTAGTGCCTTTTACTTAAAGCGGGGTCTTGACTTTTCATTTGGCCTGATGTTGCATGGTGGTGTTTTAAATAGCTTGTTTTATGGCAGGATAATACGTGCTTTTTCCTGCTGATGCCGCTGTTGAATAATTGCAGGGATGGAGACGTGAGTAGGAATAGCTCTGAATAATAGATACGGAAACATGGCTGTTTGTTAACGGTGGTGCTTTGAGACTTTTCGGTAGTTGATGAGCACAACTTCTGAAGTGTCACGAGAATCAGATTTTTCCTTGCCGTCTTGTACGTGACCTCGCCAAGATCCACTCAAACTTGTTTAGAATTTCAAAACACATGAATGAACGTTTTCCATTTGTCTTTCTTACTTAGAGCTGTTGGATTTCTTACAGGGCGAATACACCAGGCCATGGTGACCTCTTTAAATGAAGATAATGAAAGTGTGACCGTGGAATGGATAGAAAATGGAGACACCAAAGGGAAAGAGGTAAGTCTAGCAACCTCTCAGCTGCCTGTGTTATTAATAATGGATGGAACAACATGCTGGTGTTGTTAGGGTGAAGTATGAATGAAACTCTGAGATATTATGTGTTGTGTTCCTTTCAAATATGTATTCTGCAGTCATACCCCTCATCTTTTTTTAATATTAGGATATTCTGTATGATTTGGATCAGTGTTTTTTTATATCAAAATGCTATTGTAGTTTTTATTAATATTTTGAATCATTTTTTTTTTTAGATTTCCCATTTTATTTTCAATTTTAGTAAAAGTTTTGTGTGTTTTTGTCTTTTTTTATATATATTTTTTTGTCAATATAGTTTTTATTAATTTCTATTTTAGTTTGCGCTATTTTAGCACATCAAGTAAAATTAAATTTAAAATGAGAAATGTTGCCTAATTGAAAAATATTTTTAGACTTTTTATATTTTATTTTATTTCAAGTAACTAAAATGTGTTTTTATGGTTTTAGTTTACTATAATAACCCTGTTTTGGATAAAGGTGATCAGAAAAAAAAAGTTTTATTCTTTATCAACAGATTGATCTGGAGTGCATATTCTCACTAAATCCAGATGTTGCTCCAGAGGAGGAGATTTCCTTGAGCCCTGTTACACCACCACCGCCTCCTACACCCAGCTCTGTGAAAGTTAACAAAATCCCTAAGGTTTGTATGAGGTCAGAGTTAAATGTTGAACTTGCACTCTAATTGTTTGCATCTTTTGAACCTTTTTGTACGCTTTTGTTTGTATGCAGAATCGTAGAACTATTGCACCGGGAAGAAGTGAAATCCCATCCAGAGACAACAGAGGTTTATATGCTCTTCTATGACTCATGAATAGGGCTGCACAATAAATTCTGAATTGCAGCATGTGCGATTATAAATCTTCTAAAGACTGTGATTTAATTAAATTAATATGTAGTGTGCATGTGCTGGGTGCTTCAAAATGAAAAGGTGACACATGCATGTGTCAGGCTCAGTCTGATGCAGTGCTTTCAGAGATTGCACACTCCACAAGCACTTTAATTTGAAAGAGTACTCTTGTATAACATAATTCTAATATTCAGTACAGTTAATAATTCTTCAACATTATTTTAAAATCATAATATTCCCTCTGAAGCCTGACATGTAAAATATTAGTCAGAAAGATCTGTTTTTGAAATGAAACCATTTATTGAACCTTTAAACTAAATATTTAAAAAAGTGTAAAAGAAAAAAAAAAGAGAGAGTGAAAAAGTTTGCTTATGTTTTATTGTTGAGTATAATCATTGATGCATCAGACTTTTATAGTTTAATTTAGGAGAATGTGGAGTCCATACGTGAGGAGAATAAACACTTTTTATTTTGAGGCCCAAACTGAGCAAAAATTTGCAATTTGGTGCAGTTGCTGATATGGGCAAACAGGATTAAATTCTGATAGCATTTAATGTAAATAAATGAGATCTGTATATCAGTAGAGTAGACTACCTACATGGAATGCATATAAACATCAGTCATTAAATTCAGCTACACCAGCCAGGACTTATTCTACACACATACTGGATAAGAAAATCCTGATCAAACCTGCCAGATCCAACAACTTTAAAAATAAAAATCAAGATGCATTGAATCCTGTTAAACACATTTAATGTTTGCATAGTCTAATAAATAAAAATAAAGTAGTCACTGCTTAAGGAAATGTGTTTTAGTATAAAATGATTTTTACCTACTAGCATGTTAGTTTATTATATTTAGCTGATTGAATATGTCCTGTAGAGTAAATTACATTGTATCACTCAACCCTGGGCAAATGTGTCAGAGCTGTTTGAAATTAACAAAGCTTATTAGTGATTTAAAATATCATCCAACGTGATGGCAAATAGGCTTTCCAACTAATGTAAATCAATATTTACATAGTTTAATAGTAGTAAATTTATCTCACACCCGTGTTGCACATTGTCCCGCAAAATCACATCTACTGTCCTGCAACAGGGTCATCACTTGGTTATTACTCTATCAGCCTATTAGAGAGTTTAGAAATTTGCTTAGCAAATATGATATGATATCTATTTTCTAAATGCATTTTATTGATTTTATTGTGAATGTAAAAAAAAAATCTACATAATTTTTGAACAAAATGTCAACTTTTAGCCAAACTAAAATACTTATAGTTGTCTCAGCATACTACGCTGACTGACTGGGTTTCAAAATGTGAAAAACTGAGTCTACCTGAGTGCCATTTTTGTGCATCATAGGCATGTTTGAGTGCTCCTGTTAAGTTTTCAGACATAGTCTGAGTGTGATTTGCTGACTCTTATGTGTTCTGTTTTAAAGTTGGTTCAACTCGGGCACGACCGGCCCAACAGCAGCCAGAATCAGCACCCCCTCCACCAGCACAACAACTTTCTCAGCCCACACAGAGCCAGACCCAAAGTCAGCTAGCTCAGCAACAAAACGGTAATATGACACCCCTCAATGCTTTTCAGTCTGTTCATTTCAACCCCCTTTTTCCCCATAGGAAAACTCTGAAAGCTGAACGGAGGCCTCCTGCAGAGGATGCATGTCATGCATAAAGAGGAAGCATCCTTTTAGAGTCTTTATTTTGCTGTAAACCTAACATTGCTCATCTGTCCGAATCTTGGCTCAATACTCGTGGGGTGTGGTTTGGCCACTCCAGCCGCCCCTCTGAATGTCAGTGACTGTCTGTGACCGGGCAGCCTTGACGTGACTGTGAATCTCCCTGATTAATCCTCTTGCTCTGAATTTATGAAGCTTACAAGAGTCTGTCTGCTGAATTAATCTGAAATCAAAATGCTCAACCTGTTTTCTGTGCACAGCACGATACTGCACATCCTTTGGGTGGAACAACAAGCTTTCTTGACTGATTTGCTTGTTTAATGCAGAGATGAGTGGAAAATTGATTCACAGATCTGTTGTGGTTCTTTCTCAGTCAATTCTTAATTGATCTCCATAAATTCATGAATCAGACTTTAATGAATCAGTTTATTGGACAAGCATATGCAGGACAAAAAACTACAGATGAGGCACCATTCATTGTCTATTGGCGGGTCATTGCAGTCATGTCTTTGTATATTTATGCTGTTGCTATAAAATTGAGATGCATAGACAATAATTTTGTAATTGAATCATAACTCCAAATTCCAATTAAATCAAATCGTCAGGTTTCTAAAAATCCCCACCCCTAGTTTAGTGTTGCAATATGAATCATTGTTCAAATTACACATTGTTTTTAGGTAGAGGAAATTAGAGTCAGTCAGATGAATAATAATGACTTCATTATGTGGCCTAATCTTTTATTCCATGTTCTGCTGATAGTATTGTTTGCAACTAATAGCAGTCATTTTGTGTATGTTGTAGACAGCAAGAGTGCATGGATAAATGACTTTGGAAAAGGCCTGCTCACAGAATAGAGCTCTTTAAGATGGAGAGGGTTGTTGGCGCTACCATGTGCCAGCTGCCAGAGGCTCTGGCTTGCCTCTATAGCCACTCTGTCTACACAAATACACACTTATTAGAGGGAGATACAGAGTGGGAGGGGGCGGGCTGAAAGAGAGGAAGCGATTGTTGCCTTTGTTAAAATGGAATTGTGTGTTGTTCTGCTCTCTAACAGCAAGGAGGAAGTCGAACTGTGTGAAGGAAGTGGAAAAATTGCAGGAGAAGAGGGAGAGACGCAGGCTACAGCAACAGGAACTTAGAGAGAAGCGAGCACAGGTGAGACTCGTCATCTTTCTGTCATTATATCTCTCTGTCCTGTCTCTCAGCTTCTAATTGTAACGTGTTTCTCAGGTTTGACTAATGGATTATTTCACCTGATGGTGTTCCTGTTGTGAATGTGCTTTTTTGTTTTTAAGGAAATTGATACAACAGTTCCAAACTATGAAATACTTCAGATGATCAGAGACTTCAGAGCAAGTTTGGACTATCGACCACTAACCACAACAGATTTGGTAGGTATTAATAAAGAAATATCTGGGTCATATTTAAAAAAAATAATAATAATAATTTAGCTTAAATTACATTTAATACAACAAATAATTCCATCGTATAATATTTCCTTTATTATGGTAATTGTTAGTTAATTTATTATTCATTGTTTTATTTTTATTGTGATGATTATTTATTCAGAAATTTTTCACTGTTTGAGTTTGGGGTGGAATAAAACCAGAACATTTTCATAACAAGCTGAATTTGAGATTCACATTTTAGTGATGATGATGATGACAATAAAACGGAAAACAAAATGCAAATGTATTATATTATTGTAAAAAGGTATTATTAATAAAAAAAGCTTTATCTTATTCAGTCTTGGATGTTAAGTACAACATTTTACTTTGAGAAGTAAAACATAATTCATGTTTCGACAGATTGAAGAGCACAGAATATGTGTTTGTGTGAGGAAACGACCCCTCAATAAAAAAGGTAATGCCTCAGAAATGACAATTGGCATACTATTTTTCATTTCTGATTGACTTATATATTTTGTAATTTATTTCTCATTTGTATTATAGAGTTGACGGTAAAGGACCTAGATGTGATCACTATTCCAAGTAAAGATGTTGTCATGGTTCATGAACCAAAACAGAAAGTGGACCTGACTCGATACCTAGAGAACCAAACATTCCGCTTCGACTATGCCTTCGATGACAGCACGACAAATGAAATGGTTTACAGGTAGAGAATGATCCTCTGTTCATTAAACAAAAATCTTTCTCTAAAATGGACGTCAGGAATTATTCACTGTCGGAGGAAAATAATTTGTATCTGTTCTCTCCACAGGTTTACTGCAAGACCTCTTGTGGAAACCATCTTTGATAGGGGAATGGCCACATGCTTTGCTTATGGCCAAACTGGAAGTGGAAAAACTCATGTAAGAAGTGTTTCATTTAATATATTTGAGATTTTTAAAAAAAAATCCTGTTTGGATAGTTTTTCTAATAAAAACAGTAAAAGGATGTAAACCTCAACGATTGCTTTATGTTTTAGACCATGGGTGGAGATTTTTCAGGAAAGAACCAGGATTGTTCTAAAGGAATCTATGCATTAGCTGGTAATTGATGTTTATTTGGTCCTGTAATTTGTTTAAACTTGTAATTTCTTTCAAGCAACTTTTATATTGTACACACAGCTCGAGATGTTTTTCTCATGCTGAAGAAACCAAACTATAAGAAGCTGGATCTTCAGGTTTATGCAACATTCTTTGAAATTTACAGTGGAAAGGTAAGTGGCTCCTAGTTACATTCGCTTTCTGTCAATTGAAAATGTGTTGTGAATACCATTTGAAATACCGTTTGTGCATTTGCTATCATTTTCATTTCAGAAAATGTCCATTCATTGATTTGTTTTTGATTATCAGGAGTGTTATTTTAGAAAACTGATGACTCATGGCTGTGATGCAAACTAAAGCCTATTAGTCATTTAAAGTCTTTGTCTTCTTTAGGTATTTGATCTGTTGAATCGGAAGGCTAAGCTACGTGTGCTAGAAGACGGAAAGCAGCAAGTGCAAGTGGTTGGGCTTCAGGAACGTGAGGTCAAATGCACTGAAGATGTCCTCAAACTCATTGAAATGGGGAACAGCTGCAGGTAATACTCAGTGGGAATTATTTGCTGTTGTATAAAATATCCATATCTCAAAATCTTTTCCTAAATATGATTCACGGTCTTTGATCTGTAATTGATCACACAGTGTCTCAATACAGACATCAGACACACCGTATTTAAATTTCCTTCCTATTTTCTATTTCAGGACATCAGGTCAGACCTCGGCCAATGCCCACTCATCCCGTAGCCATGCCGTCTTCCAAATCATACTACGAAGGAAGGGCAAGATGCACGGCAAATTCTCACTCATTGATCTGGCGGGTAACGAACGTGGAGCGGACACGTCCAGCGCTGATCGGCAGACTCGTTTAGAGGGAGCCGAAATCAACAAGAGTCTGTTGGCTCTAAAGGTCAATGCCTTAAAAATACCACCCAAGAGCTTGAGGTTTGGTCATTTGGTCATGAGGTGCCAATTTTGAATTTTTCAGTTAATCTCTGTGATCTTGCTTGTCCCAAATATTAGGAATGTATCAGAGCTCTGGGCCGAAATAAGCCTCACACCCCATTCAGAGCAAGCAAGCTCACTCAGGTCCTCAGAGACTCATTTATCGGTGAGAACTCCAGGACATGCATGGTAAGTTTGATTAAGCCCTCTTTCTCAATCATTAGGATTTGGCTAAGTTTACTTTTGCCTGTTTGCACAGCTCTAATTGTGACTGTTGCCTGCTCAGATCGCCACCATCTCTCCTGGTATGGCCTCCTGTGAGAACACGCTAAACACTCTGAGATATGCCAACAGGTGAGTTCATGGAAGGCCATTGTGCGTTTATTTAAATGGAAGTTGAGTAGAACTCTCGCCAATGTAGCATTCTAGCCTTATCCCAACCATTTTGAAGATATTTTAAAATATCACTCTCTAAATTTTGCCTTTAATGTCTTTAAAAAAAGTCTTGTATTTACCATTAATTTGACATGCAAATGCTGATGGGAAAAAGTCTTGTCGTAACTTGTCTCTCTCCTGATTGGCTTTGCTCTTCTCTCTCTGTCTTGCTGTTTTTCTCTGTTCTGTCTTGACTGTCTTCAGAGTAAAGGAGTTTGGGATTAGCCCCTCTGACATCCCCTTCTCTCAGGGGGGAGGAAGTCGCTCTGAACCCTCTCCTACCTATGAGTATGAGCACATGTCTATGCAGCTTCCCACCCTATTCTCAGTCAGATACACTGCAGCAGTGTTGGGGAGAAACTAAAAATAGTACTAGGTTACTAACTTCATTTGTCAGTTGTGTAATAGTAGCCAAACTGTTTTAAAAATGTAGTTTTTCATGAACAAGCATTTTTTTTCCATCTCAAGTAGCGAGAAATGACAAACCCCTACATCATTCTTTTTAAGTTATATTGTATTGCAGTTTATAACTAGACAAACTGAAGCCATAATTAGTCGATCATTGAAGTAGTGTTGTGACCTTTAATTTTAAAGTATCACTATAGCCGCATTTCCACCACAGGAACTTTCCCAGGAACTAGGGATTTTGGGGTGGAACTCTATGTGTTTCAACCTCAGGGACCAGGGTCTAAATGAAGTTCCAGGTAAAAATTTCCCCCTCAGAAAGTCCCTCCTCATGAGGTAATACTTTTTCAAAGTTCAGGAACTTTTGGGGGTGGGACTTGGGCATTTAACATAATGATTGGTTGAGTTCACGCTCCATTTTGATTGGTTGCTATTCGAATCAATAATGGAGTTTTAAAAAGTACAATAGATGGATCGTCGACGAGGTTCAGGCTTTATTAATCTTGTATGCGGAGGCCGAAATCCAGCAGGAACTGAAAAGTCGTGCGCAATCCTACGTCACCGGATTAATTTCTTTAGACTGTGACGGAAACACAGACGGCAACGGGTCTGGGGGAAAAAAAGGTTCCTGGGACAAATTGTTCCGAGTAATTTTGGTGGAAACGCATCTTATTTTCTGTTTAGAAATGTCAAAAGCATCACTAGCTCAAAATTGTCACATTTCACTGGCTATCTCGACAACAACTACTATAACCTTAGAAAAAAATTTTAATTTCAGTGACTACTTCAGCAAAAATGGATCACTGATTCATTTGATTCACTCTGTAGTCTGTATAGAATTTTACAGCTTGTTTGTATCTAAATATTTAGTTAAATGCTGTTTATCCCTGTTGTGTAAATGAGGGTGTTTTATTAGTTGTGTAATTTTGTTTTGACAGTAAATACTTATCCGAAAAAATACTGCTGTGATTCAAAATAGTATAATCTGATAGATTTATTATTATTAAAGTTATGTAATTATATAAATACCATCTTAAATAGCTTCACATGATTTTTTTTTTTTTTTTTTTTTAAGTAACTTGTTGCAAACAGTATTTTACATAATGAGAATAGCTTGGCTGGCAATTTCAAAGTAGCTTCCCCAGCACTGCTCAGTAGATGACCAACCTCCCATGCTGGCTTGTAACTGATGCATGGAAAAGAAATACTCATGCACAGCAAAGTGTATAACCACAGTCTGTTTCATTTTATTAGACACATTGGCTGCACTCACGTCTCACGCTAATGGTTGTGCTTGATGTAAACATTTTCATTTCCCCTCTGGTCTGCTGTCATTTAGTTTCTCTAACCCTGGGAATGTCTGGCATTTCTGTGGTGCTGTTGTCCTTTCTTCTCCTTTAGAAATAACACATAATATGTATATTAATGCACATAAACACTGTGCATAGTAAGAAAAATGAGATGACACCATAAACAGTTTCGTTAACTGCACTAATGGCTACAATTTGTATGCATTGATGTGGAGACTGATTTTTATTGTTTTAAAAAAAACTGTTTGTTTGTAGATTGTCATACCATGATTGTTAAAAGTGTAACATTTATAATGTAATATAAGGTAAGACTATATACAGTGTCACTTCAGGTTACACTTTGCTTTGTTCTATTGTTCTATGTACTAAAGAGCCAGATGTTGAAGCTTTTCAGACCTGTGACCTGTGCATGTTGTCATTTAGGTCAGCATGATTGCTCTAAAAACATCATTATAAATGCTGTCAATCTGTGCATTTAGAGTGAAGGAGCTGACCGTGGATCCCAATGCTGTGACGGAGGGAGTCCGCCCCAATGTTAACGCCATCAACCAGCTGGACATCATGGATGAGGATTGGGAGTTGGGGAATTCCCCTCAGAGGGATGACCTCAAACTGCTCTGTGAACAGAATGTAAAAACACATCTTTTCCTATTACTTACTCCACTTTAAAAATGCATGCATGACATCGCAAAGACATTTTCAGTTGGTCACATACACTCTAAAAAGTGAGTTCTGAAAAGTGAAGCCAAAACATTTCGATCCCCACCCCGGTGGCTGGCTGCAGTATAGGTCGTAAACACCGGCCTCTTCATGTAATCGAATGGAACAAGCCAAACTAAAAAAATCCAATTACACTTCAAATAATTTTTATTCTTATTCTTGTTCTTATCATGCTGATGTGTTCGTTTTTCCTAAGTTTGGTTTTAGCTTTTTGATGCTATAAAAACTGGGGGGTGCTTGAATCCAGGGCTCCACCTCAGGATCACTACTGCGCAGACTTGGGCTCCAAATAACGTAATTGGCAGCGACCATTTCTGGGATATTTTGGCTTCACTTTTCTACAATGGAAGGAAATCCATCTTTTTTACAATCTATAGGTTAAATCCTGTGTTGTCATTTTTGTTGCTGTTCTTGCAATAAAACATTAAATATACATAAAAATTAGATTATTTTTTAAAATAATACACTTCTATTCTAAGGTTTGGGGCAGTAAGGATTTTTTTTTTGATAGAATCAAAATAAAGTACAAGCGGCAATTAAAAAATATTACAATTCAAATGAGCTTTTTATTTGAATGTACATTGAAAAAAATTAAAAGCTGAATTTTCAGCATCATTACTCCAGTCTTCGGTCACTCAGTCCTTCAGAAATCATTCTGATATGCTGATTTGCTGCTCAAGAAATATTTCTTATTATTATCAATGTTAAAAACAGTTGTGCTGCTTAATATTTTTGTGAAAACCGTGATACAAATTTTTCAGGATTCTTTGAATAGAAAGCCGTTCTTCTTTTAAGAACAGCATTTATTTGAAATGGAAATCTTTTGTATCATTATGATAGTCTTCAATGTCACCTTTTTATCAATTTGATGTGTCCTTGCTTAATAAAAGTATTCATTTCTTTAAAAAAATCTTAATACTGACTCCAAACAGTTGAAAGATTGTGTATATTTGCAAATTTGTTATTGATCATTTTGTTTTCTGTGCACACTTCTTATTTTAGAATATTTTATATCTTTATTTATCTCCAATGTATTTATGCTTTATTAAGAAAGATATTGCATATCATTTATAAGCATAAGACTGAAACCATAAACAGTAAAATAAGACAGGCAATCAAGTTGTTGCCTCAGTCTCCTTTTCGATGTTGTGTACCATACACCATTAAGACCTCTTGTTATAGGTGGGATAAAAGCTTGTGTTTGAATGTTGACAGGAAGAGGAAGTCTCCCCTCAGCTCTTCACGTTCCACGAGGCTGTGTCCCAGCTGGTGGAGATGGAGGAGCAGGTTTTGGAGGACCACAGGGCTGTGTTTCAGGTGTTTGTTTCTAATGGTGCTTTCACACTAGAGCTTTTTTAGTCTACTTGACGTCAGCGTTTGGTTTGCTGTACTTGCTTTTACTGTTTAAATCCCAAAACTGCAAAAAGGGAATTGCTAATCATGATGTTCATACTGTGTGTGCTGACAGGAGTCTATCAGGTGGCTTGAGGATGAGAAGGTTCTCTTGGAGATGACTGAGGAGGTGGATTATGACGTGGACTCCTACTCCTCTCAACTCGAGCAGATTCTTGACCAGAAGATTGACATACTTATTGAGCTCCGAGGTAATGCATCCTCTATAAAGTTTGTAGTTTTCTTTCATAAGAAGAGTTTGTGTTCTCCTGGTGGATTGGAGTATTAATGGATGTGTGTCTGCTCGTATTATCAGATAAAGTGAGGTCATTCCGTTCTACGCTCCAAGAGGAGGAACAAGCCAGCAAGCAGATTAACCCCAAACGGCCCCGTGCGCTGTAGCCTGGAACACACTCGCGGAGGAACGACAAATACAAGAGTCCTGTAGGCTTCTTGATAGTATTCAGAAGTTTTCTGAAGAAACTCCTACTTTCACATGTGAAATAAAGCGTTAGGTAATTCTCTTACAAATCAGCAGAGGATAAATAAGGGGATTTTGCTCATCATTAATACCCTTGATGAATGATTAAGAGGAAAGTTTTAGTTTTTTTTTTTTCATTAGTATAAATATATTTATTTACCTTTTCATTGTAGGTTAAGGGTACAGACTTGTATCAGTTGATACTCACATGTTCTACCCTTTGGTTTTTTTAAGTTAAGTTCAGTACCACTGAAATCCTTTCTTCGAAGTTGTTCTAAATTGTATGCATGAACACTCGGCAACTGATTATCACTCCGTTCCTAGCATGACTGACTTGGTTCATCTGCACTTTAAATAAACTTGTTTTTTGAGGGGTCCGTTTACCGCACTTGGCATGGTGTAGGTTTCTGTTGATTTACTGTTACAGCATTTCACTCACCTTGCCATTTTTTGAAGGCATATTAACTGAAGTTTAAGATGTTCTCAAAGAAGCATTTAATGCACTGGGAGAAAAATGTTGAGGTTATGTGAATGAATGTGAGAATTGGTTGGTTTCATTGGTTTTTCTCAGACCGCTGTCCCTTTTTCACATATTCTCTTTGCCGTCTCTCTCGTCCAATTATCTGTAGAACGCTTTTGTGCCATATCATGTTTCCTTGTGGAAAGGAAGTTAACAGTCTACCAAAACACTCATCCCTTAGTGTTTTACTTTAAAAACTTCCCAACATTCTCACATCGCCTATTCAACTTTGTAAAGTGTATTAAATTACAGCAAGATTCTCAAACAGGGAATACCACTTATTCGCTGCTGTTTTCAGTGTTGGCACCTCTCAACTCAGTGGTTGCTAAATAAAGAATGATTCAACAAAATCCTTTTTGTCCAGTTTCCTGACTGTCCTTTTTAAAAGTACTTAAACTGTGATTTCTTGCCTTTGTAAAAAAACAATTAATTTTTTTTAATGTGACTCAATGCTAATAAGTAGTGTAAATAAGTTAATTATTAAAATAAGCTTGAAAAAATTAAAAAATACTTTTTTCCTTTTTGATGGAGTTCCAAAGTTGTTGTCCTAGGTGGCGCTGCTTACTCATAATTTAATCCTGTTGCAGCGAGCTAAAAGGAAAGAAAAATATAGGGGTAACGTTAGATAATTGTTTATTTTGGGTTAATATTTTTATAAGAAACCTTGCCAACTTTTTTTTATTTCTGTGCTAAGTACTGTTCATTATTATTCCATATTTAAATAATCCGATTTAAAAATGAACGTCTTATTAATGTAAAAATGAATAATTTGAATTAGACTTGACTTTTATTTTGAAATGCTTACTTCCGGAAGGCGTTTCTCGTTGCGGTATTGACGCGTTTTTCACGCCTCTGCATCCCATCCACGCCGTTTTCGGTGCCGTCGGTTAACGAACCTTCACCTACGCGTCTCCTCTGTTGATGTGCACATTTGCTCGTCTTGGCATTACCTCTTCCTAGTTATTTATACATTTATTTAAGAATTCAACTTTTGGCATCACACGGTCACCCCCAGTGTAATGCTGCGAGGAGAGAAGACATCTTCACCGCGAAAACAAAGGTACTGTTGTTTACAGCCGAACTTTATTAATCACGCTGCCTCTAAAAAATGTGTTTACTATAATTTTAATTATAAACGTATATAACATTTGTAATATTGCCTGACACGTTTGACAGATCGCCATCAAGCTGACGACGTCACTCATATTGTTATCAAGCTGACGTCATCATCCAGCAGAGGGATTTTAATGGGCTGTTACCGATCGAGTAAATACAGTCAACTGGTGAGTACCACATAAAACATGACTAAGATTAATGCCACAGTTCAAGGGTTGGGTTTTATTAGATCCCAATGCATCATTTCTCAGATCTCTCTGTCCCCTAACTTCCCTCTTTCATATCAGGTGTATTTTGGGATGGTATTGTTGAGCACAACCGAAATTTATTAATCACTGCCTCTAAATTTTTTTTAGTTGAGCTTAATATTTTAACAGGCCTCAAATAAAGTATAAAAGCATGGTAAAACTCTTCTATAATGAAAGAAGAATTGTATGTGTGTATATATATATATATATATATATGTATATATAAACAGTCATGTGAAAAAGAAAGTAAGAAAGTACACACTTCTGAGGGGCAAAAGTGTGTATCACGACAAAATAAAAAAATCATCTGGTCCTTAAAATTAGGTAAATACAACCTCAGATGAATAACAACACATGATATATTACAGTGTGTATAAAAACTAGACCAAAATGGAGAAACCATATGTGACAAACTAAGTACACCCTTACTGCATCCATAGGAATTAAGAGGGTAAATATAAATGCCTTTGATTGGTTGATCAGGAGTAAGTGTGACCAACTCTAGAAAAGTAGAAGTTTTGTCAGTTTGCTTGTCTGGAGCATTCAGGTGTGTTTTAACACAATGCCAAGGAGGAAAGACATCAGCAATGATCTCAGAAAAGCAATTGTTGCTGCCCACAAATCTGGGAATAGCCATTTCCAAACAATTCAAAGTCCAACATTCTACACTAAGAAAGATTATTCACAAGTGGAAAACAATCAAGACTGTTGCAAATCTTCCCAGGAGTGAACGTCGCAGGAAATTCACCCAAAGGTCAGAACATGCACTGCTCAGAGAAATTGCAAAAAAAACGAGAACTAGATTTCAGCCGTTGTTAGCCTGTTAAAATGAAAGTGCAAGTGAAACGTTAAGGCCAAATATGGTAAACCATGCTCAGATTTTGTCCTCTGCATGTGTGTAACTCAGTCATTTCCTGCCAGTATTGAGACTCGAACTCACTACCTGTGTGTTACCCGTCTCACTCCAACCATTGTGCCACGACTGCCTAGAGTTCATGACAGTACAAATCAAAGAAGACTGGACAATTATGACGTATATGGAAGGGCTGCCAGGAGAAAGCCTCATTTCTCAGGGAAAAAAAAAAACATGGCTGCACGGCTTAGGTTTGCAATGTTGTATCTGAACAAACCACAAGACTGCTATGATGCACTGACTGCACCACGAATCAGCACCAAAACATCAGCTCAAACACCTCATCCCAACTGTCAAACACTGTGGTAAAGGGGTGATGGGCTTGTTTTGCAGCCACAGGACCTGCGCACCTGCAATCATTGAGTGGACCATGAACTCCTCTGTATACCAAATTATTCAAGAGTCAACTGTGAGGAGATCGGTCCAACAGATAAAACCCGGTCGAAATTTGGTCATGCAATAGGACAATGATCCCAAGAACACCAGCAAATCTAGACTAGATGATTTTTATTATGTCCTCTGATATGTAAAACCATAGAATTCAATAGGGTGTACTTTCTTTTTCACATGAATATATATAAATTCTCTGTTGTCCCTGAGCAATACATTTAAATGTGCATCATTCCAGATCTTAGTTTAACTTGTTCTTGTATGGAAATCATTTACTAAATAGCAGTTAACTATTACACCACTGGACAAATACATCTTGTTAATTATAAATTCCTGTTTTCCATCAGTTGTCAGAGTTGCTCCATAATAATTTCTGTGTGTTACCGGTTGTGTTCCCATAGATATAATTCCATAAACTCATTGTGGATTCGGCACTCACCACACCCGCACAGATTCCCAGAGAAGCATGAGCTCACACAAGAGACCTGTCCGGGCTCGGCCCGATTCTGACACCGGTTCCTCCGTGTCCCGTGACCCGCCCTCAGCAGGTGTAGAAGAGGGCCCCGGTCTCCTGACTAAACTGATGGAGCTTCCCATAGCCCGTCTGTCCCGGCAGCAGCTGAAACGGCTGGAGGATCACCAGTACAGCAGTGAAGGACGCTCCCTCATGGAGCCCTTCATGCAGGGATACTGGTGCTGGCTGGTGAGCAAAGTGCCTCTCTGGATGGCTCCGAACCTCATCACTATAGTGGGACTCGCTACCAATATTGTCAGCACTCTTATACTGGTATACTACTGCCCTACTGCCACTGAACAGGTATGCTTATGCTTTACTTAAATAATCTCTGTTTCACTATATTCCATTATTGGTTTAAAATGGTGAACTACAAATCAACTCCTAATTTTATTTTCACCTACTAACAGTGGTATAGTGCAGGTTTAAAGGAGTTTAGGAGAATTCTTAGCAGTTGTTTTAATTATTATTAATTTATTTTAATATCAGTTTTAATGTTATTGACCCTTCTCAAACAGTTTGATTGACAGGCGATCTGACCAATCATAACGCCGAATCAGCCATTTTGTCTGACAAAGCAGTCAGGGGAGTTAGTAGATTAACGTTGGTGAACTTGAAAAATTGTGTGTTCTCACGTCTTTCCGTACTTGAAACAACATTCCTTCTGATGTTCATTCATGTTTATTTGATGCTATAAGCGATCCGTCACGACACATTAAAGAGCCACTATATGGAATTTATTGTTTAAACTTCTTTAAAAAATTATGATATATTAAATATGAAACTGTTTCATATGTCTGTCGACGCGTTGTCAGTGTCCTCTTTGCCCCCTGATGTATTTTTCACTGTGTGAGAACATGATGTGTGGCGTGAGAGCACATGGCTTGTCGGACATAGCAACAGTAACTAAAGGGGGCGGGTCTTTGCGAAGGGTCAATTATGAATATTTAGTAGCTGTTCCAGCAGTCACCAGTAGCATGTGGTAGTTACTAGTTTTCATATCAGTTTATTTTAATTCTGAATAAGTAGTGATTGCAGTGGTCATTATCAGGGCATTGTCTTCTTGTTTATTTTTAATATCAGATTTATAGATAGATAGATAGATAGATATATAATTTAAAAAAAAATTGAACTGAATTGATATTAAAATCAACAACAACAACAAAAACATGTCCTAATTGTGTCCACTGATTCAAATCAACGGAAAAGTCCACATTTTAACCTGACTACTGTAAAAAGCTACTAAATATTCATAATTTAATTGACCCTTTGCAAAGACCCCCCCCCCCCCTTTAGTTACTGTTGCTATGTCTGAAAAGCCATGCGCTCTCACACCACACATCATGTTCTCTCTCAGTGAAAAATACATGGCAGAGCAAAGAGGACACTGACAACACGTCGACAGACAAGACAGAGCTGTTGATATGAAACAGTTTCATATTTAAAATATTGTAATTTTTTAAAGAAGTTTAAACAATAAATACCGTATATTGGCTCCTTCAAGCGGCTTAAAAATGTGGACTTTTTATTGATTTGAATTTTTTTTATTTTTTTAATGGATATTTAACAAACAGCTAGTGCAGTGGTCACTATTAGGAAATGGTTTTTTTTATTGTTGATTTAGTTGTTGATTTAGTCTAATAATTATACATGTTTATTGGAGTGGTCATCATCAGGACATTGTCTTTTTGTTGATTTTAATATATTAGTGCAGTCCACTTATATTAAAAGAAATATACAGTAGTCACCATAAGAATATGGTCTTTTAGTTTGTTCAGATCGATTTTAATCTAATTGTGATTGTTTAGTAGCTATTACAGTGGTTACCATTAGGACATGACCTTTTTTATTATTTATAATCAGCTTTATTTATGAATATTTAGCTTCTGTTACAGTGGTCACCCTTAGTCTCTCTTTTTTGTTCTTTTATGTCAGTTTTAGTTTCATTATGAACATTAAATTGTTGTAGAGGTCACCATTAGGACATGAGCTGTTCAAATAGTCACCAATAGGATGTGGTCTTTTAATATAAGTTTTAGTGTAATATTTAATATTTAGTACTGATTGCAGTAAAGTCTTTGGCTTTACTTCTTACTCTGCCTCACATGTAGTCTATGAAGGCCATACTTTAGTGTATTCTGAGCTCTACTGAGGAGATAATAGCTGTGGTCTGTTTAAACAGCGCAATAAGATCATGTGTATTGTCAGACAGCTTGTTCTGTCACCTATAACAGTCTTATGGAAAACAACCACATTACTAAAGTCTGCAATACGACACCCTCTCTGTCTCTCCGCGTACCGTTAATATTTATTAAAGATAAAGAACAACTTCATGTCCACCGTTGTGGCAGTTAATATGTAATCTTGTACATTGGTGAAAAGCATTGAAGTGGACAGAAACTTGAGCCTGTTTTATTTAAATTTAGCCATCTTTTTCAGGCACCAACGTGGGCATACTTAGCCTGTGCTTTGGGTCTGTTCATCTACCAATCACTGGATGCCATAGATGGGAAACAGGCACGACGAACCAATAGCAGCACACCACTTGGCGAGCTGTTTGATCACGGCTGTGACTCTCTTTCTACAGGTCTGCTCACGTTTGTGTATGCAAAGACAGTCGAATTCTGTTATAATTCTGTTATATTTTTTAGCATTACTTTCTTCTTCTTTTATTTAAGAAAAATATTGTGGCAAAATAGTTCTTTTTCATCAGTTTTATTAGATCCAATTCCGTTTAATTCACATATTTGAATAGGGCTTATACAATACCTTTCAAAGCAGCTTTACAGAAAACACATAATATATGGAAACGTCTTACCAACGCCTTTATTGTTGTTTTCTGTCTTTCTCTGATGCAGTGTTTGTGATCCTGGGCACATGTATAGCAGTTCAGATGGGTACTCATCCTGACTGGATGTTTTTCTGTTGTTTTGTGGGCATGTTCATGTTTTATTGTGCCCACTGGCAGACGTACGTTTCTGGAACTCTGCGCTTTGGCATGTGAGTGAAAACTCTCCCTTTAATCATAATTCATGGCTCCTGTACTTCAGGTTCAGAACACAAAGATTTAGATTAGGGAACACCATTCAGTATTAACTAGTTACTTATTAGCATGCACATTACTAGCATATTGGCTGTTTATTTATACTTATAAAGCACATATTAATGCCTTATTCTGCATAACCATATTCTACATCTCTTAACCATACGCCATAACTTAACATAACCACTACAACAACTACTTTATTACTATCAATAAGCAGTAATTGGGAGTTTATTGAGGGGAAAACTTCTGGTTAATAGTGAATATGTGTTCCCTAATCTAAAGTGTTTCCTAAATATTATATTTGAACAGTCTGGTCTGCTCAAGGGAAACGTCAGTTTTCAGACAGCTGTTGTAATGTTGATAAAGCACTACAGAAGGAAAAATGCTTGACTGGAATGAGATCATTACATAACTAACTTTATTTCTTCTTTTAATCATTTTTTGCTCTCTGCTTGTGCAGAATTGATGTGACTGAGGTACAAATCTTCATTATAATCATATACTTACTGGCTGCCATTGGAGGAACAGCTTTTTGGAAATCTGTGGTAATTTAAATCAATCTTAATTCTTTCATATTTTGATCAGATGATTCGAGCATATGCTCAAGGACAAGCGTGCTAAATCTTATATATCATGGTCAGGAAATCTCTAGCATGCCGCATGTGTTCAGGGATATGCAGAATCCCTTATTTTAAACATTTAAGGCCCGTTCACACAAAGAATGATAACTATAACAGTAAATCTATTGGCATCCACACCAGTGGACGATATCGTTCTGTTTACTGTAAGCGCACTGCAGTTTTGTCATCTGCCACGTTAAATCCTCGAGCTCTGGCAGTCTGTCAATGTTTCTATCGTTCCTCAGCTGGAAAAAAAATCAGGATTCCAATGATATTGTTTCTATTGAACTCTGCTCTTCTTTTACATTAAGAACGATTTTTAGAGCTATTATCTTCATTGTTATCATTATAGTTTTCGTCCTTGGTGTGAACGGGCCTTTAGCGTGAAAAAAGACTTGTATGTTATGAAACAGGAAATCAGAGATTTGTTTTTAATCTTTCAGATCCCTGTGTTAAATATCCAAGCTAAAATAATACCGGCCCTTTTCACTCTTCTGGGTGCCATTTTCTCCTGCACAAACTACTTCAGAGTTATTTTCACAGGCGGAATGGGCAAAAATGGATCCACTATTGCGGTAAGTTAAAGTGTGTGCAGAAAATGAAAACTTCATAATGACAATGTCTTTAATAATTTGAGGTCTGTTAATAATTTGGCATTTGCATTGTTTATTATACAAACATGTGTGCTAAATTTCTAAAAATCTTGTTGCCATACAAAATCTAAATTAGTTGCACAACTGTTTTTCTTTTTTTTATTAGGGAACAAGCGTTTTGTCTCCGTCCTTTCATATAGGAGTGGTCATCACACTTGGTCTAATGATCTATAAGAAGTCATCTGTGCAGCTCTTTGAGAGACATCCCTGTCTGTACATCTTAGCGTTTGGGTGCGTCTCAGCCAAACTCACCAACAGACTGGTGGTAAGGCCATGAATGACTACTGTATTTATTTCAGCTTCACTAAATAAGTTGTGTAATAAATTGCTCCTAACACTTATGAGTACTACTGACAGATTATTGATGTACCTCTACTTGAACTTTTAGTCTTAGCTTGGTTTTCATGACTGGTAGGAATAATTATGGCTTGCATGTAAGCATAAAATTGCTGTTAGTATGATTTTCTGCACATTTTAGCATAAACACTTGACATTGTTGTTAGTAGTTCATATCTTTAAACATCTCGAACCGCATTTGTGTCAGTTAATCTAAATGTCTTTAAAATCACATCTGTTTTGTTTTCCAGGTTGCTCATATGACAAAAAGTGAAATGCAGCGTAATGACCTGGCCTTCACCGGACCAGCGCTGCTGTTTCTGAATCAGTACTTCAACAGTTTCATTAATGAGTACTGTCTTCTGTGGGTCGCTCTGGTACGTTTAAGATCCGGCTGGAAACATTGATCTTCCTTGCTCTTTTGAAATAAAGAGCTCAGTGTAGTATGTAGACATACTTTGATTTTCACATCGCAAAGCTACTTTCATGGTTTACTGAGACTTTTTGAAGGTCATTCAAATACCGTCATCACAACTAAAGGCACATTAAAGACAACCTGATATCAAAATTCACACTATTTACTTTCATAATAAACTAATGTTAACCAATAGCCAAATCGCCATTTGTACTATTTTAACAAAAACAGAACCAATACTGAATTGCCGGAAGCGAATTCCAGTCTTGCTTCCTGCACGAAATGCGTAGGTTTGCAACAAATTTACATAATACTAGCCTATGATCTTCATTGGCTACCCGCAAACAACGTCTACTTTAACCCGCCCCCAAACACTGTAGTTGTAGCTAAGACCTGTAAGAGTTTGATTCGAGAAGATACTCCGTTAAGTAAATCTACTTTGCATGCACTTTCAAAGTTTGAGGACTCACGCTCTAATTGATGCGGTAAAACCGATGCCACCATTACTGTTCGTATCTCTGGCCCCGTTTATACCTGGTATTAAGATGTGTTTTGGTCGAGGGAGACATTCCCGTTTAGACCTGGTGTTTTAATCTGTCTCTTCACTTTCAACCACTTCTGTCCTGATTTCTTCTAGGGGAGGGTCTGTTGGCTGGTAAATGTATGTTTTTTTTGGGTGGGGGGGGTCAGATCTTTCAATCTAATGGACAAAATAAGCTCTCGCAATTTACATATGTATGCGCTGAAGACGACAGAATAACACATAGAGAGCATCAGCTTTCGTTACTGCTGTGATTGCCGCAAGACCACACCGAACGCTGTGATTCTGTTAGAAATCAGGAATAATGAGAGAACATTTCGCTTGATGTTTTTTGTCTTTAAACCAAACCTGGGCCTTCAGCCGGCAAAGTTTAATTCCTGGCTAGTGCGCTTCCCATAATGTTCACACGTTAGGTCAGTAGGTGGAGAGTAGGTGGTCTTTTGTAACTGTTCGAATGCATTTGACCACATGAGCGTCTACAGTATGTAAAGAATCCGATCGAATCCATTTGACTACCTCTGGAAGGCCCTGTTTACAATTACAAGTGGATGAAGCTAAATACGGGGTATGGGGGGTATACGGGGTGCAAAACATTTTGAGCTTGTCCACTTTAGACCACTTAGAGGTAGTCGAATACGCATTCGACCAGATTGCTTTTGTAGTGGTAACACTCATGTGGATAAATGTGTTCGAACGGTGCAATTGTGTTCGCCTACTGACCTCCCGTAAACATTATGTGGAGCCCGCTAGCCAGACGGGATTTAAACTTTGTTGGTTTGTTTTGGTTTGAAGACAAAAAATTGTACCAAGCACAATGTTCTCTCACCATGCCTGATTTCTCACACGCACTCGGCGTGTTTGGCCGGTCTTACGAATGTCAGAGCAGAAACGAATGCTGCTGTTCTTTGTATGTTCTGTCAGGACAGAAGTGGTTGAAAGTGGACAGATTAAAATACCAGGTGTAAACGGGTGTGTGTCTCTCTCGTCTACTCGTGATCCGATTGACCAAAACGCATCTTAATACCAAGTGGAACCGGTGCCTCTGTGTATCAAATGCTGATGAAGCTCAAGAGCTGAAATACAAATGGTAATTGCCATTCATTTCCGCCACATAACAGAAATCAGAAATGTAAATATATAATCAAAGGGAAAAAATGATATGAAAGTGTAGATCATGGCTCTTTAACCATAGGAATGATGCATGATCTTCACCTTTATTTAACCTCCAAAACCATACCTCCTTAAAAAGCTCAAACGATTTGCTACTGTTAAATTTTTCATCTTGCAGTATCAAAAATTCATTTGCCATGCTTTAACTTTTTCCCTTTTTGTTCGTAGCTGCTGTCAGCGTTTGATCTGGTGCGGTACTGCGTGAGTGTCTGTAACCAGATCGCCACACACTTAAACATCCGTGTCTTCAGCATCCAGCCTCCATCTCCGTCCAGAGTTCAAGCAGACAGCAAAAATCACCATTAACCCCCGTTCCTCAAACATCTCCAGTAGGTCACGCACTTCAGTGAATGTAAAACACAACTCACAGAGACTGAGCCCAAATGGCTGCAGTTACAAACTTTGTTGTTGTAAAGAAGAGAGGATATTTGAAGGACGAAAGGGAATATTAAAAAGAATAGACTTCCTACGGTTATAACACCATTCAGCTGTCAGTATTACAATGTTAGATGACCAGTTTTGTTTTGCCATAGTTTGTTTGCAAGTCAAAGAATAGAAGATCTGCTACAAAAGCCACAACTATGAATGTTCAAAGTTGTTTTATTTTTCAGTTTTACTGTTTGTTTGGTTTTTTCTTTTGTTTGTTTTTTGTTTTGCTGTTCGTTTTGTTTTTGTTTTGGCCAGCAGTGTATAATTTATTTCGTTAACAACTAACGATCTATCTGAATGTAATGATCTAATTACAGAATGCTATAGGTATTGTGAACTTTGCGGCCATTCACTGCTAAATTAAACTTGAACTAAATTAAACTTACACACCAGTACACATCGCTGTTGTCTGAGCGGAGCAGAGCGGTTAGAGATAACATTGATATTATAACTAGTCACAGCAATTTCCATTATTGCAGAAACATCAAGAATTTCACATTTACAAATCCTGATCGTATAATGCTAATTCAGCATGTATACAGTATGTATTGTTTTTCTTTCTATGCATATGTTTCTTTGTGTTTGTAGTGTTTTGGAGGGAATTATTATTATTTAGGTACGCCCATGTCACTAAATGATAAAAACTGTATTCGAAACAGTATTTTGATAGTGCCATATTTTCCTAATAATAACGGGGGCCAAGAAAGACGTCTAGAATGGTTATGAGTTACACTGTACATATATGAACCCTTAATAATAGATTATTAAAACTTAAAAAAGTGTGTTTGTGGTCTAAATACTTTAGTAAATATGATAACCTGTGCTAATTTATTTTTGTGCCTTTTATTTGCCACTGTCGTTATACTCCTATGCACAGTAAAAGTTGGACTCAGCGATTTTTATATTTTTTAGCCTTTCGTGTGAATCATATTTTGTTTGTAAGTAAATAATGTTCATCGCATCAGACTCGACAAAGATGCAATTTCATATTCCTGCTTGTTTGTCATACCAAAATCAAGTCATTATATATATTTTTTACCTTCATGCCAATTTGTTTCAGAGAAAACTGGATTTTTGACATATTTCTTTTGCAAAGCAATGGACATTAACCCTGCAGTTCTGTATCGGGTACTTCCAAGGTTAGAATATGAACAGTGGCCAAGCTCCCTGTGTATTTCTCAAAACGCGTTATTGTTTTGCATCTACCTCCTGAGCAGTTGCTTGTGTTTTAGTCTCTCGGTGCGAGACTTTTATTTGGCAATGTTTTAATCCTGTGAATGTTATTTAAGTGGGTTTCTGTGTATTTGTGCCCCCCCCCCTTTTTTTTTAAACATCATTCATTCACCAGGGTCGCTCTGAGGTCAACCACAGCTGCAATACACACATATAGATAAAGAAAATGATGTCTGTCGCTGCAACCACATTTGCAAACATGTATTATTTGTGTTTTCACCAGGATTTTGTTGTTTTGTTGATTTACAGCAAATACCTTAATTTTTAATAGACTATCATGAAATAAACATTGTTATATTTATGTTAACAGATGTCTTGATCACTGCTTTAGTTTGTTAGTATAGTGCTTATACTAGCAAAAACGTGGTAAAATACTGTGGTATTTGAAGTACTTTGGAGTACCATGCAAATGTTGTTGTTTTGGGGTTTGTTTGTTTTTTTTGTTTGTTTTTTGGGAGCATCATAGTATAAAAATAAATGGTAAAATGTTAAAATCATGTAAATATAAAAGCAGCAAGTGGGGGCTATAGTGATATGGCCAGTACTGTATTTTTAACATAGCAAGATATTTTAATATGCTTAGTACTGACTTAAGGCACGTTCACAACAAGAGCGATAAGTATAATGGTAACCATAAAGACATAGTTATAAAAATCGTTCTAAATATAAAAGAATTGCTTACACCGCAACTAACACGATGATGGCACAGAGAAACGATATCATTGGAATCGCTTTCGGAACATTTTTTCCTAGCTGATGAATGATAAAAACATTGACAGCCAATCAGAATCCATCTTGCTTTACGAGCGCATCTCATGCTTAGAAAGATACCATCTGCTGGTGTGAACGCTAATATAGTTATCATTCTTTGTGTGAACCGGCCTTTATTCTAAATAACCAGTAAATATTCTCTATATTTATTTAGTCATACATGTATTTGGAATTTCATAACCACTTTTGGTATTAAACTCTACCTGTGTATTACTCTGCTTTTTGTAAATGAACAGTGTGTATCTTTTAGCTACAATCATACAGTATTTCACACATGAATCATCTGCTTTGTGGAGAAGTTAATGGTTAATGTGGGCCTTAGTTACCACCCTGTACCCTATGGCAAGCCATTTTGGCTTAAACTGTTCCCAGTGTTACTTGCCTTTGCAGTTTTACTATTAAGAATTCAATTGTTACTAGTAACTATTATGATTGGAGAGCTCTCTATTCAATTATAGAGCTCTGCAATTGCATTTTTACTAGTAAGAATTGAATTAGAGAGCTCTTTAATTGTAATTGTTACTAGTAATTGGATTAGAGAGCTTTGAAATTGGAATTCTTACTAGTAAGAATTGAATTAGAGAACTCTGTAATTTTAAAAATGAATGGAAGTCAATGGAGACATATGACTTGTAAAAATTCATTTGTCTCTAATTGGAATTCTAATTAAATAATAATTTAATTAGAAAGTTCTCTAATCATAATTGTCACTAGTAAGAATTTAATTGTAGAGCTCTCTAATTGAATTCTTACTAGTAAAAAATGCAATTATGATGAGTAATGCCAGGAGCATTTTAAGCTAACACAGCCTGCCATACAAACCCTAACCAGCCTAACAGTGTTTTTTGTGGCCTTTCTAACCGCAGTGGAGGCCTTTTAATGCAAATAAAATCTGGACTTATATTTAATACTATAAAACTGTTGATACAATTACCTTGAACAAACCTGAAACATTTCATAATGTTGTTTTTATTATATTTTTCATCAAATAAATTCAGCCTTGTTGAGCATGAAAAAAAAAAAAATAATAAAAATCATGGTTTTTCCAAACTTTAGACCACCAGTATATATCCAGTATGGTTAACATTGGCCTTCAGAGGTGACCGTGTGCAGAGGACACTGCGTTTTCTCTTCTCTGAGCGCAGAAAGTGAAATCACGCTGAATAAGTGTCAGCTGACTTGGGTCACAGGACTTTAGGGAGAGCATCTCACAAAAACACACCCAATAATTCTCAGTGCAAGACTTCAGATTCCACAGGCACTTACCCACTCTAACCACTTCTGAACTACTAACATATATTTCTTCTCTATATTTCTGTGTAACTAATTCAGCTTCACCAGATGATGTTCATCTCCTTTTTATTTGGTAATGCTGAGCCTCAGTTGACCTGTCTTCCCCTGATTTCGGTGTCTGCATGAGGAAATAAGAGCATTCGGAGCGTTGCTTTTGTTCAGTTTTGATGTGCATCCTCTCCTCAGTGTGTTTGCCTGTGTAACTTGACATTTAAGCTCCATGTTTTATGTGTTAGTGATTCTTCTTCATGTTGGTGACCTCAGTAAGTGAATTTCTTCTGACCGGCCCTATGTGAGGGCAGTATGTGGTGGTTTCAGCGGGGGCTGTGTGCTCTCCCGGTGGTTCTGGTTATCTGGTCATCCGCTACATTCCTCATCTCTTATGCCACAGCGGTCGTGTTGGGCCATGCCGACCTGCTCGTTCCATACATAAGGTAAGATCCTGAAAGATTACTGCTTTTTTAGTTTTATTCGTAGCAGATGTCCATGAGGAGTCATGCATCATTTAAGGCTTTAAAACTGGGTGTGAGAAACATTTTATGATGAGCAACCTTACTGAATGAATTAGAGCTGTCAAAACTTGCAATATCAGACTTTTAATGTATTATTTACTAATTCCATTTAGTTAATGTTTATTTTCAAATAGTTAAATAAAATTATGGAATGTATAAGATGAAAAATCTCACACTTTATAGTATGATGTCACTTTGATGGCTGTAGATCAGAGACATTCTGTGAAACCACACCTTCTTTTTCCAGATTTAGTTGACGGATACAAAATCTTACATATTTAATTCCGTCATCTGTCATACTGTGCATTTATCATTTTGTTTGTAGTGACACGGGCACTGAGGTTCCTGAACGCTGTGTGTTTGGCTTCATGCTGTCAATCTCAGCTTTCTTAGGTAATGCTGTGCATGTTTTCCTCAAGAGTTATTGATTTTTGCTTCAAATTGCTGCCAAGGGGTTTTAGTTCAATAATAAGTTCACTTATTGTTGGGGTTTTTAAAAAAAAAAAAAAAAAAAAAAAAAAAACTTTTAATAGTGTTCCTGTAGCTGAAGTGTAGGAGCGAAAAAGGTTGTGGGTTCGCTTCCCCTTTAATTCATTAAACGAATTTGCCAGCATTGACAACTTAACAGCCGTTATTGATGTGTTCAGTACAATATTTGACCGGAAGGGTAAAAATGGTTATTTTCATCAGTTATGGCTCGTCAGATCTGCTATCATTCTGCCCACTTTTAATCAGACGCAGAGATAAACGTTAAGTGACGGTAACAGTGTGTACAGGATGGTGATTAGAATTGGAACTACCTGTGCATTAAAACTCTTTTATTGCACACCATCCCAGCCAATCAGAATCGAGTATTCAGACAGACCATGGTATAAATAACTTTTATTTGAAATTTTATTAAAAAGTATAGTATGGTGTCCCATACTCGGAATTTGTGCTCTGCATTTCACCCATACAAGTGGTGCGGTGGCCGGGGAGTGATTGGGGGTTGGGTGCCTTGATCAAGGGCACCTCAGTTGTGGGTAATGAGAGTGGAAGACAGCGCTGTTCATTCACTCCCTCGTCCTACATGTCCTGTCAGTACTGAGACTCGAACCCGCGACCTTTGAGTGTGATGGCCTGCATAACTGCACCTGCTGTGTTGGTTTTATTTTTGTGTTTCAATAGCGCAGGGCTGCAGTCTGAGTGTGGATGGGGGACACCTGGGCCCGGAGTCTTTCTACCTTTTCCCTGGAAGGGAGCGGTTTTCTCTCCCACGTGTCTTTTTTCCCTGTTTTGGGTTGGCTGGCATTTTTGTTTAATAATTGTCTGAGCCGGGTTATGACAAATGGGGGCTCGTCCGGGATTTGTCATAGCCCGGCTCAGAGGTTATGACAAATAAAAGTGGGATGCAGAAATTTAATCAAAGTATAACAAATTTATCTAACAAATAAAACAATAATTTAACACAAATGCCAGCCAACACAAAACATAGGGAAAAAAGATGCGCGGGAGAGGTATAAAGCTTTTATACTGAAGGAAGACTCTGGGCCCAGGTGTCCCCCATCCACACTCAGACTGCTGCCCTGCGCTACTGAAACACAAAAATAAACAAAACCAACACAGCAGGCAGTTGTGCAGGCCGTCACACGAGTTACAAGTCCAACTTACTAACCGTCAGCAGGGATAATTGTAATACTTTTTGTTTTTTACTACTTTATTCAGAAAATCTTTGACATCTCAAGCATCTTTGACATATTAACAGCTCAATTATTACTTGAGTTCAATACAAATTAACTAGAATTTATAAAGGCAGATGTTGCATTCATTACACGCATGCTTTGTAATGTAAAAACAAAATTATTTATTTTCTTTAAAAAAGTAATTTTTTTGTAATATTGCAGCCAGATCAGGCCAAAAACAACACACATAGAACATATGTAACGTCTACAGTGGAGATAACCTTTGAGAATGATGCGTTTTTAATTTAAAAAAAGAAAGAAAGAAGAAAAAAAAGGTCAGCGTGGATACAGCATGGAGGACTACATCATTCCTGCTCTCCCTTTGTGTGTTTGCAGGGTTGAGCACCATGTATGTGCGATATAAACAAGTTCAGGCTTTGATTTCGGCCTCTGAGTCGGGCTTACAGCTGCTGAACTTCACAGGCCTCCTGATGGGCATCTTCAGCATTGTAGGGATGTGTGTTGTGGCCAACTTCCAGGTGACACACACACACACACACACACACACACTTTCATCTATCATCTGTCTGTGTAATATCTTTCCTCTGAAACTGCCAGTCTAATGTTTTTGTATTCTTTCAGAAAACAGATATGATGTCCATCCACCTTTTGGGGGCAGGGCTGACCTTCGGCCCTGGGACATTGTATATCCTGGTTCAGACCGGCATGTCATATCGCATGCAGCCGCGTTTCCACGGCAGAGATATTCTGTGGGCACGTATGGCTGTGGGAATGTGGACGCTCATTAGCATAATTACACGTATCCTTTTTCTCAGTACATGTGCAGTCTTTAAAATAATCTCAATCTGTAATGATTCTATAATGATATTAATTATAGACCAGTTGTGGTCTCTTATACCCGTTCTGCTTCCTTGACTGAATCTGTCAGTTTTCATATCTTCTGTGTTAATGTATGATGACCTGCCTGGTGTGGATGTAGCTAATAAGTTACATTGGCGGCCAGGAGAAAGAGTAAGACAGATGATGTGCTTGATCTGAAGTACTTATAATATTTCACATATACTACCCATATGCATAATGCACCTATATGCAATTTTTTCAGCATACAAATGATTTACATTTTCCAAAATATACAGTGTGCATTGGAGCAGTGTGTGTATGTGTATATATATATATATACAGGGTTGGGGAGTAACGAAATACAAGTAACTTAGTTACGTATTTAAAATACAAAATTTGAGTAACTGTATTTCATTACAGTTACATTTTAAATGGGTGGTAATCAGATTACAGTTCTGAAAATCTGAAAAGTATTTTAGATTACCAAAGTGATTACTTTGAATTTTAATGTCATTTAAACAGCAATTGGTGATTCTCTGACTCTGACAGTCTGAAAAAGTGGAGTTAAGTTTCATGTTTTGTGATAGTTGTTTGTGAGTCATTTTATAATTGTAAAAAAGGTCACTGCAACTTTTTCTCACAATTTGTTTTTTCTCCTAACAATTGTGAGTTTGCATTTCACAATTCTGACTTTTTTTCAGAATTGCAAGATTTAAACTCACAATTGCAAGTTATAAAGTCAGAATTGGGAGATATAAACTTGCAATACTGACTTTTTTCGTGCAATTGTGAATTTAGTATGTTGTTTATATCTCATAATTCTGACTTTACTCAATATTGTGAGTTTATCATAATTCTGACTTTTCTCAATATTGCGAGTTTATATCTCCTAATTCTGACTTTATAACTCACAATTGCAACTTTATATCACACAATTCTGAGGGGAAAAGTCAGAATTGTGAGATAATAACTTTTTTTTTTGCAATGACCTTTTTTGTGTTTGTTCCACACTTATTAGTATTCCAAAGTATTCTAAAGTATTTAGATTAAGTTACTAAACTTGAGTAATGTAACGAAATACGTTACAAATTACTTTTTAAAGCATGTATTTTGTAATCTGTAGTGAAATACATTTTAAAAGTAACCTACCCAGCCCTGTGTGTGTATATATATATATATATATATATATATATATATATATATGTGTGTGTGTGTGTGTGTATGTATATGTATGTATGTGTGTTTTTGTGTGCCTGCAATTAAAAAATGAAAAATGCAGAAAAATTCAATTATAAAATTTGAGAGATAATG
This sequence comes from Zacco platypus, assembly GCA_038088235.1. Taxonomy (NCBI): domain Eukaryota; kingdom Metazoa; phylum Chordata; class Actinopteri; order Cypriniformes; family Xenocyprididae; genus Zacco; species Zacco platypus. The sequence goes on from CM076073.1 coordinate 6,836,192, forward strand.
GTGGGACCCACGTGCTTGAAAATCACAAATTCTCTTCTCTCAAAGAGCTGGTAGCTGCTGGCCAAAAACTGCAGCTCTGCGGCATTGCTAATGAATATGTGTAGATGTAAATATAAACTAATACTGTATTATTTTAGGGTTTTATACCGCACCAGGTCAGTGCTGCAGCCGAGTGGTCTCTGGCGTTCTCCTTCATCTGCTTTTTCCTCACGTACATACGTGATTTCCAGGTATGATCATTTACTATGGTGGTTCACCAGTTCATCAGGTCTTTTTTTTTTGTAAGTCATCTTCTCATACAGATAATATATATACACACACACACACACACACTGTATGTTACATGTAAAATGCTGTATATTTTTTGTCTAATTATAATCATGAAGTTTTGCCACCTGTCTGAAAAACCTCTTTTTCGACCAGAAAATCACTCTGCGGGTTCAGTCTGTACTTCAGAGTAACCATCTCTACGATTATCCTCGCTATGAAGAGAGAGAGCACGTGGTGCAACATGGAGAACGCTCTCCTCTACTTGCTGGTACCATTTGACAGACACTCTGCCACCTTGCGTCTGACAACGAACACTGCAGTCGACATTCAGTGGAGGTCTACTTCCCAAATCTGAATATTCCCAGAGACTTTTCATGTTTAAGAGAGGCTTCTGTAATGTTACATTTTCTTGCCATGCTTTTATGAAATATTTTGAAAATATTGAGAGACACTATTGGCATGTATACATATTTAACATTTAAGCTTTATCAGCATTGTTACATCACAAATCTAAATTAGGCAAAATAATCAATTCAAAGTATTTTTTCCTTTTAATTTTAGAATAAACACATTGCATATTTTTACATCTTTCAGTGCTTTTACAGTCATTTGTGCCGATCTAAATGGAGATGAAATGTTTTATTTAATTTCATATCAGACTGAATCTGTGTTGTTTTCATTTAAAATGCATTTAGAAAGGTGTTTTTCAATTCAGCACGTTTCTACTGGCTCAGTTTCTGTAACATTGAACCTTCTGATCAAAACATTTCTAGCTGAAACAAGCCTTACATACATTAAATACAGCAGCTTATTATAAAACAATTACCCCAGACACCCAACAAGACCACAACACAAATGACAAACAGCAGTAAAAGTTTGACAAACTGAACATATGATAACATAAATAAAAAACAATTTGACATTCAATTCTATCTACATTCCTTCTATCTACATTTTAACCGATTTATTTAAGACAAGATTTACAACCAGGTACTTTGGTGAATACTTCCACTAGTGTTTCTTGGCTTTCTCTTTCATCTTTTTATGGAATTCAGCAATCTTTCTGTCAAAAAACCCTGGAAGAAAGAGAAAAATATTAACTATCAAAATATTTTATTATTATTAAATTTATATTTTATTACTAATCAAGATAATTTTTATATTTGAACCATCCTCTTCTCAAGCAAAATCACCTTTTTCACCTTATTGCCTCCATAGTTCATTCAAATAGCCTCGCAGTTAGAGCTGCACGATTAAAAGATCACAATCTCAATTCAAAACTCACGCGAGCTCATTCCTAAAATGCCAACGATTTGGCTGTGTCTATTAAACTTTTGATATCATACCTTAGTTCAGATATAAACACTGTCCAAGGAACCAATCAAAATAGAGCAAATCACCTTCTCAAAGTAACTTGGCGCTTCAAATAACGATTGTGTTGAATACATCGTTACACCAGTAGGTGGCGACAAGTGACTGTTAAAAATGTATTTGTCGCTGAATTATTCGTTCAAGAGATTCGTTCACAAAAATGCTGACTCATCCTGTAATGAAACGGTGAAATATTTATGAGTGAGTCATTGAATCACTCATTGGACCGTTTTATTTAATACATTCAGATTACATGTTCTTTTGCTTAGTTGTCTGTTCAGAATCGTTGGAGAATCATGATCTCTGTGATTCTCAGTTTATCCAGAATTTTGTAGCTCTACTGTGACAAATATTCCAGGTTGCCTCTCAATTAATAGGCCGTAAAAAGTATAGTAATTATAAAAGAACGATCATTAGTATGTCATGCATGTCAAACTACTAATTTTCTGATCAATGCTAATAGCTGTAAGCCAAAGGAGGCGTCTCTCACCTGTGCCGTCCTGAGAGGCGGGTCTCTGTTCCATTTCCTGAATGAAGAGGTCGAACATCTGCGTTTCTACGAACCTCTTTACAAACCGTCTTGTGCTCTTGGATTCTATAGCTTTACAGAAATTTGATCGCTGGAACTCGCCCCGCTTGTCTCGGCCATTCCGCACAATGTATTTAGAGAAGTGTCCGACAGTCTTGATAAAGAATGGCAGGAAAGCTTCTGGGACCACCCGGTTCAACTCCTCAAGACCTGATGTGATACATATACATAGGTTATTAGTTTTAAATAACCTTGTGAGAAGAAATAAACTAGATTTATTTTTTTTATAGGATAATTTAGGCTTGTTTTGCTGTGGTAAGTGGCTTTATGTCCATAGCACAAACAGTGCGGGACAATTTTATACGGCACCACCCACGTTGAATTCAAGGCTGCCAGGTTTTCACAAAAAAAAACACCCAATTGCTACTCAAAACTAGCTTAATCTCATTTCGGGGGTGTCCCCTGGTAAAAATCGCACTACGAGAGGTAAAATATCATTTTTGGCGGGGTTCCCTTGGTAAAATTTTCACTCCAGGGGCTAAATATCATGTTATTTGGGGTCACTTCAACCCATGAAGACATGAAAAACAACCCGTGGCAACAGTGTTAAAGTAGCCAAATTCTTGGCAACACTGGCGCTGATTCGTTCATTGTCTGTCACATGACATATATCCGAGGGAAACGGCTTATTGACAATAAAAAAATGCTGGGCGAGACTTGATTCTGTCCATCAGTAATTGAAAGGTCTGCTATTGCTGTGATGTCATGTGAGTGACAGGTTGTCCCGCCCTCATGACAGTCAACACATCATCAGAGAAGAAAAGAGATGTGTCGCTGCAAGAGGGAGGGGAACTTATTTTGATTAAAAGTTATAAGGGCACATGAATGATGAAGTGCACGGATAAGTAATTCATAATAAAAAGTGCAATATTCCATAAAAATAAGAACTGTCAATTTTGATCTCAAGGTGAGGTATAAGCAGTGAAGAAAAAAAAATGCTTTCCTAAGCAAACTCCACTAAATATAAAGTAGGATACAGAAAAGTTTCTTACTTGATTTGTCATTTTTGGCACTGAGGGCCTGCTTTATTTCTTCTCTGAGTTTGTGAGGTAATATTGTGTCCTCATCTCCCATCTGTTTGGAGAAACATTTCAACAACAGTCACCCACACTATATTCATCAGTCATTTTTCAAGGCAACAAAATAAAAGATGGCCTCTATGATGTACACATGAACTTACACACTTGATAAACGTCTCCTTCCTGTCTTCTGACAAGTCGACAACAAGCAGCTGGATGAATACATGGATTCAGATGTCAGCTTGCAAGGTTTGAAATGTAAATGGCTTGTAATGTTTTTCAGTGTCAGGAGTCTGGTCACTCACCTCAGTCTGGTCAGTGACCTGATCTGCGAGGCGTTTCTGGACACCCAGCAGATAAGGAGTGGGGGCCATGATGACGTCGATTAGGATCTCGGGAACGATGGAAATGAGCGTGTGCTGCCAGATGAATGGATATAGGAGAACAGCCACTGCGTGGATGACCTGAGATAATGTCCTGCAGACAGATTGTATGGGTTTGATCAATCTTATATATATATATATATATATATATATATATACACTCACCTAAAGGATTATTAGGAACACCATACTAATACTGTGTTTGACCCCCTTTCGCCTTCAGAACTGCCTTAATTCTACGTGGCATTGATTCAACAAGGTGCTGAAAGCATTCTTTAGAAATGTTGGCCCATATTGATAGGATAGCATCTTGCAGTTGATGGAGATTTGTGGGATGCACATCCAGGACACGAAGCTCAAGTTCCACCACATCCCAAAGATGCTCTATTGGGTTGAGATCTGGTGACTGTGGGGGCCATTTTAGTACAGTGAACTCATTGTCATGTTCAAGAAACCAATTTGAAATGATTCGAGCTTTGTGACATGGTGCATTATCCTGCTGGAAGTAGCCATCAGAGGATGGGTACATGGTGGTCATGAAGGGATGGACATGGTCGTGGCATTTAAACGATGCCCAATTGGTACTACGGGGCCTAAAGTGTGCCAAGAAAACATTCCCCGCACCATTACACCACCACCACCAGCCTGCACAGTGGTAACAAGGCATGATGGATCCATGTTCTCATTCTGTTTACGCCAAATTCTGACTCAAAATCTGAATGTCTCAACAGAAATCGAGACTCATCAGACCAGGCAACATTTTTCCAGTCTTCAACTGTCCAATTTTGGTGAGCTCGGGCAAATTGTAGCCTCTTTTTCCTATTTATAGTGGAGATGAGTGGTACCCAGTGGGGTCTTCTGCTGTTGTAGCCCATCCGCCTCAAGGTTGTGCGTGTTGTGGCTTCACAAATGCTTTGCTGCATAACTCAGTTGTAACGAGTGGTTATTTCAGTCAAAGTTGCTCTTCTATCAGCCCATTCTCCTCTGACCTCTAGCATCAACAAGGCATTTTCCCCCACAGGACTGCCGCATACTGGATGTTTTTCCCTTTTCACACCATTCTTTGTAAACCCTAGAAATGCTTGTGCGTGTAAATCCCAGTAACTGAGCAGATTGTGAAATACTCAAACCGGCCCATCTGACACCAACAACCACACCCCTAAAGGCATTGAAGCAACTGCCATGTGATTGGTTGATTAGATAATTGCATTAATGAGAAATTGAACAGGTGTTCCTAATAATCCTTTAGGTGAGTGTATATATATATACATATCTTATGTGTGTGCGTGTATGTGTGTTTTATTACCCAAGCTCCTCAGCGATGAAGATGATCCTCCGCTCAAGTACAATAGCAGCAAAGACCTTAAGCACCTCGTCATCTGACAGGCATGTGAACAACGTGCGGAAATCTACATGCTCCAGCCAGGAGTCTGTCGGACGAGTCAAACTGATGATCTATAGAGAGATAACAATATACTTTATTATAGGTAGGTATATGAACACTCACTTAAAAGTATATTTTTCAGTTTAAATCTAGACTAAAAACACATCTCTTTAACCTGGAATACACATTATTACATTATTAGAACACATTTTATTTATTCAAATCAGTTAAATGATTGTTAGGCTGCATAAATTATGTCAACCGGAACAGGGAACACTTCCTATAACAATGTTCTTGTTACATCATAAGAAGAATGGCATCTACACTAATACGCTGTCTCATCCTTATCCCTAGGTTACTGCGGTCAGCCGGATCCAGATCAGTTGGAGGACCTGCACCTAGACACGACCACAACGCAGCCCTGGAGTGTCAGCAGAGATTGTGTCAACTAGATAATCCCCTTTGAAGGCCTCATCGACATGACAGCCAGTGGCATAGATCCTCAGAAAAACCCGTCTCCATACCGGCGTGATGAATCCGATCTTCAACCAGATGGAACTGGATTAAATATGTTGAATGCTCCGAGGTTGGCTCCAATCCAAATCTGACTTGTTATGCCGCCCGACTCATAATCATATAGTGTTCATTTGTTGGCCAGAGGAGAACACGCCACTAAATTGGCTAATTAACTAATGATTGTTGCATAATTTTCCTGTTATCACTGTAAAAGCTGCTTTGAAACAATCTGTATTGTAAAAAGCGCTATATAAATAAAGGTGAATTGACTCAAAAAATATACTTTTTATAAACGTGTTTCATCAATAATTTGTTAAAGGAATAGATATTTTATTATAAAAATGGTGTTGAGGGATAACTAAAAGTACTGATGCTACTAAATTAAGTGTTTTTAATACATTGTATTTGTGACTTTTTACAGAGTGAACAGAGGCATTAAGAATCAGATTCGTCTTTAGCAAATGTATTTGTTCTAATGGTTTACTCCAAAGAACTGGTTCAAAATGGTCTACTGATTCATTTGAATCATTGCTAAACAAAATAATTGTGTCACTACGTTTCCAATACAGTAATATAAATTGCATATTTCCTTTAGTTTTATTAGTTGTATTTATGTTCACGTTTGATGTTTTCAGCCTGACTGGTTTTAAATCATAGTCTAATATATGTCTGATGTTAATCTAAATGACCTTGCTTTAATTAATCTAACAACCTTTTCAAATTTTCAATTTGACTGTAATGTAACAACTTTAAATTATGAGTATCCTGAATTTTTTCAAGTTAGTAAGCTTGTCCATAATTGATGGATGGATGGATAGAACGAACACTAGATAGATAGATAGATAGATAGATAGAAAGAAAGAAAGAAAGAACACCAGATAGATAGATAGATAGATAGATAGAAAGAACACTAGATAGATAGATAGATAGATAGATAGATAGATAGATAGATAGATAGATAGATAGATAGATAGATAGATAGATAGAAAGATGGATAGATAGATGGATATAGATAGATATATAGACGGATATAGATAGATAGATAGATAGAAAGAAAGAACACTAGATAGATAGATAGATAGATAGATAGATAGATAGATAGATAGATAGATAGATAGATAGATAGATAGATATATAGACGGATATAGATAGATAGATAGATAGATAGATAGATAGATAGATAGACAGATATAGATAGATAGATTGACAGACAGACAGATAGATAGATAGATAGATAGATAGATAGATAGATAGATAGATAGACGGATATAGATAGATAGATAGATAGATGATAGATAGATATATAGACGGATATAGATAGATAGATAGATAGATAGACGGATATAGATAGACAGATAGATGGATAATAGATAGATATATAGACGGATATAGATAGATAGACAGATAGATAGACAGATGGATAGATATATAGACGGATATAGATAGATAGATAGATGGATAGATAGATATATAGACGGATATAGATAGAGAGACAGATAGATAGACAGATGGATAGATAGACGATATAGATAGATAGATAGATAGATAGATATAGATAGATAGATAGATAGACGGATATAGATAGATAGATAGATAGATAGATAGATAGACGGATAGATAGACGGATATAGATAGATAGACAGATAGATAGATATAGATAGATATATAGACAGATATAGATAGATAGACAGACAGACAGACAGACACAGATAAAACAACGGGTAATTAGATAAAATGACAGAGAGACAGAATGACATAGAATAATAGATCACAAATGAATATGTTATGTAAGGTTTGTGCAGATCACTTGAATGGAATGTTACATAGAAAATGTGCTGGAGGAGAAATTTAAGCAGAACCCAGTCAAGTTTGTACAAAGCATGAGGGCATACCTGCATGAAACCGCTCATCTTTGACCCTTTCCCCTGAGCTATTACTTCACTTCAATTTCCTGCTGCTTTCACAGAGCTGAGGAGGAGTGTGTTTGTGGACAGCGTGTCTCTGCCTGCCGTCTGCTTGTTTGGAATTAGAGGTGTATTACTTTACTCCTCTTTTAACGTGCTGTAATTAACACCCTATGGTTTATAATTACAGGGAAAAAACGTGGAAAACCAACTTTTATTATCTTGCACGATGTTAAACCCTCATTTAATTTCCTCTTCCTTTTTTCTTTTTGGTTAAAATTGACTGACTAATACCAGTTTTTTAGTTTCTGCTTTTGACTCAACTACTGTAAATACAGAGGAAATGGAAAGTGTAGCAGCTGCTGGTTTGCCCAACACTGCCTCCGTACGTCACATCTCGCAATAAACACATTGTTTGTGTGAGTCGTTGTTCAGTTCATGTTCATGTACAATAGAGCGCTGCAGTGATTACATATTTTTGTAGGCCAACCTGGAAATTAGCATCACCCTGGTTCCCTTGACAAAAACACAATTTTTCCATTGGCTTTTTTGATTTCTGCAGAAAATAAGTTTGATATAAACAAAAGCTTATGATTCTTGTACATTTTGAGAATCTTGAGCTTGTGTTCACCACAGACAAGCATTATCCCATTGACTTTGGGACGATGGAACCAGAAGTGCTAAAAAAGCGAACTGGTTTCCGGGAATTAGCCAACAATAGTACGTAATCCCTGCACCATTCTATAAGGATTCACTCTAACCTTCCAATTTTTTTTTTTGTATTTCATTAGAATAAAAAATAACAGGGATGATTATACACAAGGATGCCTCTCTGTCCAGCTATTTTTCTATGCAAGAACATCCCACTGGAAACATGCATGATGGGCATTCAGACAAACTGTAGTTTTATCTCTGGTTCTTACCTCAGTGCCTCTGTCTGGAATAAAGCTTTTGATATTAACAGTGTGTCCAGGAGCAGGAAAAGCCGCTTCCCTCAGGCTCTGCATAAATGGGTAAATCATCGCCATGGCGATCTTTCTGCGTTGCTCCACCTCATCAAAAATCTAAAATATTAAGCAGACAGATTAAACAATGCACACTGAGAGAATTCAGTTTTCATTAAATGAACAGGTAGAAAAATGAAATATACTCAAGTATTCAAAGGTTTGGAGTCAGTAAGATATTTTTTGTTGTTGTTCTTGAAATAATTAATACCTTTATTCAGCAAAAATACATTAAACTAATTAAAAGTGGCAGTAAAGATATTTCACAAAAATATGCAGCACAAACCGTTTTCAATTGATAATAATAAGAAAAAAATTATTGGGACACTGACATGTGGCACTGGATGCTGAAATTTCAGCTTTGCCATTACAGATTACCTTTTAAAATGTATTCAAATAGAAAAGAATTCAATTGTAATTCTGTTTTACAATATTAGTGTTTTGGTGTATTTTTGATGAAAAAGCCATATTGAAGTATCAGCAAAAACTACTTTACAAACACCCAAATTTTGAAAATGTCCATTTCTTTAAAGGGTTAGTTCACCCAAAAATGAAAATTGTGTCATTAATAACTGTGTCGTTCTACACCCGTAAGACCTTCGTTCATCTTTGGAACACAAATTAAATTAACGACTTTTCAGCACTATCTAGTGATCGTCGATTTCAAGACACTGCTTCGAAGCTTAACGAATCTTTTGTTTCGAATCAGTGGTTCGGAGCACCAAACTCACGGGATTTCAGTAAACGAGGCTTCGTTACGTCATAAATGTTTCGCAATTTCAATACTTCACATGACTTTGGCAGTGAACCGAATCACTGATTCGAAACAAAAGATTCGTTAAGCTTCGAAGCAGTGTTTTGAAATCAGCCATAACCAGATATTGTTGAAAAGTTATTTTGTTTTTTTGGCGCACAAAAAGTATTCTCGTCGCTTTATAATATTAAGCCACTGTACTCACATGAGCTGTTTTAAATGTGTTTTAGTACCTCTCTGGGAAGCGTGATTTTTTTTCCCAAACGGTTCAGCGGAAATCCCCGCCCTGCAACCAATTTCATTGGCTGAGGCTATAGTAACAGGTAGGTTTAGGGATTAGGGTTGGGTGTATGCAATCATTACTGTGATTGACATGACCAATTAAATGTTTATACACGGCTCCAGGGCGGGATTTCCGCTGAACTGGTGTGGGGGAAAAAAAATCACACCTCTGGGCATCTGAAAGTGTTTCACCTTCTGTTACCTTGCTGGCAATAGAGACTCATTCAAATATCTTAATTTGTGTTCTGAAGATAAACGAAGGTCTTACGGGTGTGAAACGACATGAGGGTGAGTAATTAATGACATAATTTTCATTTTTGGGATAACTAACCCTTAAAGATCACATTAGCTGGTCTTTAATGTTTGTCCTGAACAAACAAACTCATTTCCAGTCATGGGAGAGCATTCACCGAAAAAAGTACCTGCACAAAGTTCAGCTCAAACAAACAAAACATTCTCCAACAACTGAAACATAACACTCAACAAACAGCTCAACATGTCAGACAAGCCATTTTCAGACTCTGAAATAATACAAAGTCGGAGCAACAAAGGGCATTTACATTGACTGTGCAGTAAATGATGCTGTTTTACCTTGGAAAAGAGTCCAAAGCAGGCTACATTACTGATGATACAGTAGGCTTCAGGCAGTCGAGCACCCTTCCCATCAGGCTAAACGAGAAAAGACCAACAACAAGAGAAGTGAGCACACACCTTAAGTCCATATGAATGTTCCTGACCTTATTTGTATGTCTTTTCATGCAATACAAAAAAATGTAAGTGGTGCTTTCCCCGTTGTTATGTTGGTAAAGGGATATGGGTGGATGCTAGCGGGTTGTTTTGCAGGTTTAACACTTATATTTGTTAAAAGCACTAACTTTAAATATGAGAAAAAATAAGAGGAAGTCATCATTTACCAGCAGCCTCCTACAGTATCCATTCTTCCTCGACCCATCAACATCTGTAAGCACGAAAGAGAATGTTTCACTGTGAAATAGAGAAAAAGAGAGAAAATGAAAAATGCAGCTTCTGCCTGCTCAGGGCATGTTTGGAGAAATTATGTGTGTGGTCACAGTACCTGGGATATTCTGTTAAGGGTGCCCAGTTAACACCTTCAGGAAAGCAAAAGAGTGTGAGCGCCTTTAACGTCTTCTCTTCCTCCTCCTTCTGAAATCGCACCATTCCATCCTTCTGTGCTCATTAGAGTGAAAAAGACTAAATTAATATGCATCAGAGACAGAAAATACAAGGATTTCTCATATCTACATGATCATATCTTTCATTAATTCATATTGATATGATTAATATCACAATGACAATGAATGAGCTATATAAACATATTATTTTCACACCTTTCTGCCCTGAAGCTGTCATTTAATCTTAGGCCATATAATAGATCATATTTTATTTTTTATAAGAGCTAGGCCTATATTAAATAATATGAATGGATGGATAGATGGATAGATGGATGGATGGATAGATAGATAGATAGATAGATAGATAGATAGATAGATAGATAGATAGATAGATAGATAGATAGATAGATAGACAGATAGACAGATAGATAGATAGAGATAGATAGATAGAGATAGATAGAGACAGATAGATAGAGACAGATAGATAGATAGATAGATAGATAGATAGAGATAGATAGATAGAGACAGATAGATAGATAGATAGATAGATAGATAGAGACAGATAGATAGATAGATAGATAGATAGATAGATAGATAGATAGAGACAGATAGATAGATAGATAGAGACAGATAGATAGATAGATAGATAGATAGATAGATAGATAGATAGAGACAGATAGATAGATAGATAGATAGATAGATAGATAGATAGATAGATAGATAGATAGATAGATAGATAGATAGATAGATAGATAGATAGATAGAGAATTTTTCTGCTATAAAATTCCTCTATTCTAATTTTACTTAAGACAAAATCTGCTTATATTGTGTTGGGAAGACACTATCATTTTTTGCAATCTATATTTTACCTCATATATTTTACTGCAAAAGACGCGAGCGCAGCAGTCAAACACGTCTAGGGCATGTTTACATAGAAAATCTAAGGAAAAGCAGTGCGGTGGAATGCGAAAATGCGTGTGAACGGAAATGAAATGAAATGTTATTTCTGAAAACGCTTAAAACATTGGTTGTTCCATTATTAAAGGGTTAGCTCACCCAAAAATGAAAATTCTGTCATTAATTATTCGCCCTTGTGTCATTCCACACCCGTAAGACCTTCGTTCATCTTTGGAAAACAAATTAAGATATTATTGATGAAATCTGAGAGCTGGCTGACCCCTCCGTAGACAATTACCACTTTCCAGTCCCAGAAAGGTACTAAAGACATCGTTAAAATAGTCCATGTGACTACAGTCGTTCAACCATAATGTCATGAAGCGATGAGAAAAAACAAAAACTATGACTTCATTCAACAATTTTATCTCTTCCCTGTCAGTCTCTTCACGTTGTAGACACAGTGCAGCGCTTCCGTGTTCTACGTCAGAACACCGACTCCGTATTGGCCGACGCTGATCATGTGAGCGGCATTAAATTGCTGTCTATATCTTAATGTGTGTTCCGAAGATGAACGAAGGTCTTACGGGTTTGGAACGACATGAGGGTGAGTAATTAATGACAGAAGTTTCATTTTTGGGTGAACTACCTAACAAACTTTAATTACCAGATAACATTAAAGGAACATTCTATTAACATCACTGGAGGAATATTTTTTCATAACTTTGCCAGGACGTTAACTAAAGTTCTGAGAACGTGCCGTTAGCGGGGAACGTGGATCGTGATCTGTTGTAACATCATTTATATGTCACTTTTGATTTAAATCTTTAACAAAACAATACATGTAATGAAAGCATTAAAATGTATTGAATTGTTATTGAATGGAAATAGTTGCTATTACAATGTAATTAAAGTAGAAGAGTAAGTAATGTTCCTAGAAATGCACTGATAACTTAGCCAAAGATGCTAGTTTTCACAGCTGAAATGTAAACTTGCATTATATACATGTGTCTGCATGCAGAGCACATGGTCTGTCTGTGTCACCTTAGGGAACTGATAGATGATCTGTGGCTCATATATCCCATCTGTGTTCTTCTTAGGCCGAACCACCACCAGATATTCGAAGAAAAATTGCCCACTAGCGTAGCGCTGCTCCTTTGCCTTTTCTTCCACAGGAGAGAGCTCTGAGCTAGCAGATGGATCTGGTTCCTTACCAGTTCCTACAAAAACACACGCACCTTAGCTTCCGTAATATATATTTACTGAGGAAGTTTTCATGTCAAGGCAGAGGAAATGCTACAAAAAACAACTATTTATAAATGTTTGATTTGTGAACGATCTAAAAAAAATGTGGCTCTTCAGAAACGGCACTAGAAACGCTGAACCTTGAACAAGTACAAACAAATTAGAGATGAGAAAGACGGAGCTCTTCTGTGAATTTCTTTAACATTTCCTTTTGAGCCTGCTTTTTGGCAGCCTCCCCCAACGCAGAGCAAACAAAGCTGACAGAAATACCATAGGAGTCCACTAAGTCTTGTTCTAGCTTGACTTGCCTCACCATAGAAACCCTCAATATCCCTTTCTATACACAACAGAACAATAACTGCGGCTCGTAACCGAAAAGACAAGAAGTGCACTAAATAACTGATGCATTTTGTGTGCTCTGACTGACTTCCTCATGACTTCATGAATGAATTTTAACACATTACAAGCGAATCAAGTCAAAACTTCAACTCGAAAGACTAACTCTTTTAGGCATTTTGCCCTACTTGCACTACGAGACTAGAGAATGAGTCATGGTGAAATGTTTTGACAACGTTAACCACTTTTATAAGCAATATAAAGCCAATGGCCACAGATAAAGATAACACAGTTTGTTGCGCAGTCAATAAAATTGCTTTTTGGCACTTACGACACACATAGTGCATGATTCAACTGAAAGTATAAAAAAGGATCTAGCGGCTATGCGTGTTTGTAAAGATTATAAAGCAATACTTTAATAACATTTCCTCACTGTCTCTGTTGATTTTCCCACGGAAGGATGAAACAAAGGTACTGAACCTCTTCATGGCTCCCATGTCTGGTTGATCTTCACCTGGAAGAAAGACACCTAAGAAATGACAGTACAAAACACATCAAGTAATCATTTGCAATCGCACAAAACTGTTCTAAGAAATGTTCCTAAAAATGTACTGATAACTAACTGCATTTGCTTATTCACTTCTCATTTTTGCCAAAGATGTTAGTTTTCAGAGCTCCAGTGTAAATTGTACTTTCAACAAATGTCATTTATTCTTTTCCACATGTCATTTTCATAAGTTCCTCAACTGATATCACCAAAAAAACACAGTCTCGTTAAACCTGCTTTATTGTCATCTAAGAAACATTCCACATACCAGCTAGTTAACAGTAAAACCTCAATAGAATACAGTGACAGCAACTATTCAACCAGTAGATAGATAGATAGATAGATAGATAGATAGATAGATAGATAGATAGATAGATAGATAGATAGATAGATAGATGTAACAGTCTTAGACAACACATTAAAGTAAGAGAAAACGAGGATAAAAATATAGAAAAAGGGGTCAATAATATTATAGCATTCTATTCTATCAGCACATTAGCTGCATTTAAAAGAACATAAACATTTACACAATTCTTATCATTTACTTCATACAAAATCACTCAGGCTGAGTGTGATTGAACTTACTCCGGTGTTTACGTGAGTTTGCCTTCGTTCCTCTTCTTTTGACTTTGGATACAGTAATTCCGTTCATTTTTTAATCCTTTTGCGTCAAAGTGATGTTAAGTCGTGATCTCGGAGTAAGATCCCGGTACTAACGAGAAGTGAGAGTGCAGCGCTCGGCCAGCATGTGTGCTCGCTGTTGATTCGCGAATCAATTGTTCTATTTAAAAACGGATGTTCATTCGAAACGATTCGCAAAGCGTTCATGAATCACTCGACTGTAAGGGAGAAGTAAAAAAGGCACATTTTAAAAACGTAATCGAAAATAGAGTGATAAACAGCTTAACTTAACTGGTAAAAAAATACCAGTTTCACTGTGTAAAAAGAGCACTCACACTACCCTGCGAATCATTTTAACTGTCCGAACGAACCGAAGCGGTGAAGTGAATTGCAGTTTCACCACGTAAGATTCAAACTTTCAGAACTTTTAAGAGCGACTCGATGACTCATCTTTAGTGGGAGTTGCTTCTTTTCTCTGCTCTTAATTGCAGTTACGTTCATTATATAGTTCTTTTAGTTCTCTACATTTATAAATGTAGATATTTTTCCCCCCTCAGATGTTGCAAATAAAACTGTGGCTTATAAAGATACTGACTGTGTACATTTAAAATTATTTTATTATTTTCTTTGTCAGTATTATATCAATATATTTCATAAGGAGGATTATTTTTAAATTTAACTTCAGGTAGTCAACTTTTGGGTGACATTGGTGTTTTTAAATGGTTATTTAAATGACATTTGCTCCCTTTTCTTGCCCAAGTGTCTAAAAGAAATATTCCTTTCAGTGAGTCTTTTATCAGGTTAAATAAAGGTAACTAAGTTAATGATGCTTTACTTTCGTATAGTAATCCACGAGATATGTTTTTCCATCATCTCATTTTTACATAAGAGTTATAATAATTACACAGGAGACTAATTTGACATACTATTGACCACAAGTACGTTATACATTGGCAGGTTCATAAGCCTTAATGAACATCAGTTCTGAAAACACATATGAAAAGTAGACCCCTTTACCACCCCAAACTGTCACGGTGAAACGCATGCATTGGCATGAAAGTCAAACGAATGCAAAAGGTCAAAGTCTTACCTTTATTGGTCTCAATTCCTCCATCAGAGAAACTTCGTCTCTTATCTTTTTCAGTGACACCGTCTTCTAGTCCTTGAGACCTTTCTGTACACCAAGACAGACAGCTGAAATTTGTACTAGTACCTGAACGTATTAATCTATCTGTTTCTCTTTTAGCCTTGACGTCTGTTTACAAAGCATAGAACATTTGGCTAGGTAAAGAAAGGTGTGCAAACTGAGCCACTCACGTTCACGTCGATCACTTCTGAAAGAAGAAAATAATCTCCTCCTGAAAGGATTTTCCCCTTCATCCAAGGACGGTCTAGCTATAAGAAACAAATGAAAAGGTCAGGAATATAGTGATTTGGAGCACCTTGCTCATGTCTGATTAATAAAAAGTAAAGAAGATTATGATTTATTAAATTGATTTAAACTCTACTTACTCATAGAACGCATTGAGGAGAACATCCATGTTTTCCTGGATGATGTCATTGTGTCACCTACAAAAAACATGTACACACTTATTCATCAAGTTCCTTCCTCATTACCACAGTGCAATAGATATTTATTATCTCAGTTATTATAAAGAAAGGAAATAATATTATATGGCTAAAAATATTTCAGAGAGAACCGTGCCTTATGTTAAGGTCGTTGTTCCTTAAATGTGAGAAACTTCCATAGTGTTTTCCCAAGGACCAAGGACAAAGTCCTTTGGGTAATTATCTTGTAAATATTAACTGAGCGTGACACACCCTTCACTGGAGGTGTGCAGAGATCACAGACACGACCTGCTCCATCGTTCCCAACGACAATAAACAGAAAGCGCATTTACTCATTGATTTTTGACACCTGCTATTACATTCATAAGATGTTCCATATTCCTATTTTATGAAAAGCTCACCACAAATACATCATGAAGAGCCATATGCACCAGTTGTAGAGGAGGAAGCTTAACAAAATGAAACAACGAGAAGGTTTTAATTGCTTTTGCTTACATACTGCAACACCTTCACACTTCTAAGGCCACATAACCACAGGAAGTATCAGACTTATGGCTTTGTTGTAGAGAGGTCAAACAGTAGTGGTTAGCGCTTCACTCAGCCAGAACACACGTTCACAGGGCCATCTTTAATGTTTTACCATGAAGCCACTTGCATTTGATAAAACAATCATAAAAGAGTGTTTGCACTCTATAATGTAAAAAAGAATGAAAATGTACAAATACATCAGTAAAAATATGTTAAATGGTTAATTGTATTTGAAAATAATTTTACATTTAATCGGACAATAAATATTAGTTTACTGAAAAACTGTAAAAAAAAAAAATTAACTTTTGACTTTTATTCAGCAAGGATGCATTAATGGGGCCTTTTATGTCCGTTTTCACAAGATGTAAGTCCTCAGAATGTGTCTGTGAAGTTTCAGCTCAAAATACCCCACAGATCATTTATTATAGCTTGTCAAATTTGCCCCTATTTGGGTGTGAGAAAACACACGCCGTTGTTGTGTGTGTCCCTTTAAATGCAAATGAGCTGCTGCTTCTGTCCGCTTTCCAAAAGAGGGCGGAGCTTTAAGCTCAACGACAACAAAGCTGGAGAATCTCACGCAGCCAAAATGACGATTGTCAGTAATGGCGTTCAGCTTAGTCGTTGTTCAAACCGGACACTGATGGAGAAACCCAGGAAGAAGTTACAACTTTTAGAATAAAACTGGACATTTCTGAACGGTTAGTGGATAAATTTATGTGGTTGCTGTGGAGTTTATTTAACTCATTGACTAGCATGTGTGTAGTCATATTAATCTTTTGTACAAATCCAGCATTGATTGACCCTCTTTGTGAAGCAGTCCAGTGTAAAATGTACTACTCATTCTCTTTAAAGTAGCCTATAGCGTGGCCTAAGTAATGTTCTGTGGTGATCTGTGCAGCCAAAAACATAACAGTTAGCATGCTTTGCTCGAACTTGCGAAAACCGCAGTGGTGGAAATGTGTGGCTGAGCGGCTCGTTTTTCATAGTTTCAGAGAAAGGTTTACCAAAACAAAGTTGTCCTGTTTCACATCTTTTGGGTTGGAAGATGCACCGTGGACCCAATTATAGTAAAATACGGAAAAATCAGATTTTCATGATATGTCCCTTTTAATCAAGTGCTGTGCTTTTGAACTTTCTATTCATTAAAGAATACTGAAAAATGTATTATCATTTTTAATAATAAACAGTATGGAGCAGCATAACTGTTTTCAACATAATATTGTCAATAAATGTTTCTTGAGCAGTAAATCGGCACAGAATAATTTATGTTGAATCATGTGACTGAAGATTGGAGTAATGATGCTGAAAATTCAGCTTTGCCATTGCAGATATATATATATATATATATATATATATATATATATATATATATATATATATATATATATATATATATATATATATGTATATGTACATCAACAAAATCTTACCAATGCCAAACCTTTGAACAGTGGTGTATATTTTTTAATATTTAATAATTATAATAATAATAGTAAACATAATTTAAAGTAAAATATTGTTAATGTTTTTTTTTTTTAAAAAACATTGTCACACTATTTGCTGAAGCATTGATACTGTATCATTATTTATATTAATAATTTAATGCTGTGTTGACTAATAAATAGTGTTTGTATCAAGCTCTGTCCTGTTCCCAACAAGAATCCCCATCCTCTCCCATACGTTTATTGCCATGTTTTCGTGAAAGACGTGGTCGTTAGTACACTCCGGGTCTTTTTATAGCTTACTGTATTCCCCACAGGATGACCTCAGGTCAGCAGTAGGTCTTCCTGTTGCCCCAGTGACTCCATCTCAGCAGTTATGTGGGAATATTTGAGGATGCACTTCATGACTTTTGTATGTGGCGGTTGTTCAAACCTAGTGTATATTTGGACTTTAAGGAGCTCGTTTATCCTACACAGTGGCATCGCTTCATAATTCAGTGTAGTTCAGAAATTTTCCTCCATTCCCTTTTTGGCCAAGATCTCTTCATAATAAAATTTTGTCAAATCTCTTTGGTTTCTGATTTGGCTTTGGCTAAGATTTTTGGACAAATGCAGGTGTCAAAGAATCCTGGTTTGCCATCCTTTATGGCTCAGAACTGAATAAGAAAAGGGATCCTATCCTCTTCCTTAACTCCTCTTTCAAACATCACTCAATCATTAACTAATCCACTCATTCTGACTCTCTCATTATTCAAAATGAAAGGCCATCCATGGTGTAATGAATGTGGTGGGACAGTAGATGACATCTGAACTTTTCTCACTACACAGCTGTTTTTCATCCCACAGCTCTTCCCCAGCTAACGGAGTGTTCTCAAAACTTTGGAAAGGTTCTCTCAAAGTTGTGAACAAACATTCTTCCGGTAACGTTAATAGAATGTTTGTTCAAAGTTATCTGGTCTTTAATAATGTTCTCAAAACTTTGGCACAAAAACGCTATTCATACATTGTTCATGGAACGTTTTAGATGGTTTTTAGAGAACATTCAAAATTAATGTTCCCATAACAATCAAACATTCCCTTCATGTTATCTCTATCATTCACATAACCAAGCATAAATTTTGTTCAGAGAACATTCAGAAATAACGCTTTCATAACTTAATGGGAACGTCTGCAAAATGTTCTTAGTGTTGACCAGCTAACAAAAATCTCAAACCACTTTTATACCTTTTTTGTCCAGTTGTTTTATCAAAATAAAAATCAGATTGCATTGCAACATTGACAGAGAATTCAATGACAAGGTCTGACCTCAGATCAGGCTTCTACCCGATCTTGTGAAAGATAATGTTGACTCAAGAATACTGTTGCTCTGAGGAAAGACGGCTTAGCAAACAGATGTTCCTGCATGTCTCATACACCCAAAAACACACAATGACCCTAATAAAGACACTTACTGGAACAACATGTTCATTTAGAAGCACCTTAACCAGGTGGCAATGCTTTTCCAGGCTTGGATTTCAATTTTAGCAGTTAATGTATTGCTCACACAAGATAATTATGGCTCAAATATTTTTGTGACATTAGAAGTAAAACAGGCCACAAGTCATATAGACTGCTTTTATAGTTATGTTTTGAACAGGGATCATTTGTATTTCATGACAGCCTGGGAATCCTGCAAAATGTCCCCTATTATGCTGCTCCGAAGAAAAAAAGTTATCCGGGTTTTGAACAAAATAATGTTAATTAACAGTTTGACTATGCCTTTAATTTAACCATGTAACACAACAGACTCAAGTTTTATGTCATAAAAACATAAGCTAGTTTCTAAACCTTATAGAGCCCCTAATGGGACATGGTGATGGAAAAAAAAATGCATATGGATTGATTGAAAGAAAAATTACAATTTACTGCTTTTGCTTTTGCTAGTAAAACGATTGCGTTCCACGAGGAACTGCATGTAACTTCGCAAATATATTTTTTCGTTCCATGAACTTTACCCCATCACCACATTTAGGTAAGTGGTGCTCGCTGCAGACCCAAATGACCTCCACCTCTCTGGAGCTCAAGGGTGGAGCTTAACCTGTTTAATGGGTGGAGCGGTAGTGTTAGGGTGTGGTTGGAAGATGCAGCTCCGCCCATAATAGGTCGAGAGAGGTGGAGCTGGAGGTTATACTCCACCCATGGCATTCAGCAGCTCCGTCATTTTTTTATTTTTGCATAACACCATGCGCATAACATCGTACAAGATGAGTTACGAGCACAATATCTAGGCCTGGTTACAAAACCGACTTCTGTAGGCTACTGGTACGATTTATGTCCGAAACCAACCAAATTATTGCTTTAGTCTGACTGATAACAAGCTTTTAAAGTGCATGCAATGCATATCCTACAGATTTTACTCAGCACACACCTATAAACCAAGACAAACTGAATTGGAATTTGAGAAGTGCACTAAATGGACCGTGGAGTGCTGCGGTTAATGTCAGTCAGCAGACAAGCATCAACACGTGTGCAGTACACACACCTTCTACCTTAAAGCAGGTTATTATTTTATGATAGTTTCTCCTTTCTGTACGGTAGGGTTGTTGTTCAGCATGGCAAGTACAAAGGCAGGTAAAATTTGGCACTGTGTGTGTAGATCCTGCTTGTAACCGGACATTATTCTTACGTTCCAGCCCACATTTCATTACAAAATTTTTAGACTATTTCCCTAAACACTAAACCTCTAGAGGGCAATATAGTCCTACATGTATCAAGTTACTGAGTTTATTTCTTGTTTTCCATAGTTTTGAATGGTGTAAAGTAACGAGGTTTCAAATATGGACATGCTAGTGCGGATATTGTTGAGAAATGTTATCAAGGATCATGCAACATAAAGTGATCCTCTCAGTTCACTAGAATAGAGTGAACTTCCAGTACATCAACAATAAATGTGTTTTTGAGAGTAAGTGATTGAATTTAGCTGTTCTCGTCACAGGAAATTCAAAAAAGCTTGTGGTGGGAGTCGTCCATATGTAAAACTCATATATATAAATGTTTTTATGAATCCGTTGCATCAGTTATTTTGCTTGTTGTACAGTTCTTCCTGTAACTCAGGAAACTCAAGTCTTTCAACAGACTGTTTCTCCATAAAAGCAACACATAAAATAGGCAAATATTTAATTTTGCATGTGAAATTTTCACAAATTTTCTTTAATCAGAATTTTTGGGCAGATTAAAACTTTTTCAGACTGATAAACACAAACATACATATGCATATGCATACATACTGTGCATATATATTTATGAAAACTATTACTGCCTCTATATTTTTTGGTATTTCAGTAGAGGTTTGCTATGTATTTCCTCAATGTTTCCTGTTTATCAGTTTCAAACACTTATTGCTAACTTACAATAGCTTCCATGCTGTGAATTGACATCTAACAGGTGTTTCCAAGAAATGAAAGCAAGCATTGTGGGGCATCAAAGGATATTACACTCATGTGGCTTGTAAGATTGAAACATAATGTGTACAAGGTGACTTACCACAGCGTAAAGTCCCTCCTGTGCCTCCGATTTGTAGCTTGAGAAAGTAGTAAATCTCCGGTTTGATTTGAGGTAATATTTACCACATCACCTCAGTGTGTTGGCAAACAGGTCCACGGAAAAAAAAACGATCCATGCTGGTCTACCTGTTGAACCAGTTTCTTCAATTTCTATTATTTTCTTCTATTTACTTTCTTTTGACCCACCTGGAACTAGTAATCTCCGCACTACCATGTGTTTCTTTGTCCTCTCTGTCACTATACAGCTGCTCTGCGTGTGTGTTTTCTTTGGTGTACGAGTTTTGAATCACTTTGCCGCTTCTGCTTTCATTTAGAGGAAGTGTTCCTGCAGCAGAAGAACTGAAGTTGACTGACATACAGCAGCTCGGGGGATTTCCTTGTTTCAAACACTGATACTTATCCGGCCTTTCTGTTACAGGTGCATCTACAGAAAAAAAGCTCTACCGTCTGAGAGTATAAAAACAGTGCCATCATTGAAAAGTGATCGTTTGTGGCTTTAATTGCAATTTTAAAATGAGCACATCTTCATGAGCACAGACTGGTTTAGAAAACACATCAACTGCAGTTTTTCTGTGACATTTGCAGAAACATTTCCGTCCACACCCACTTAAATATTTACAGCTCATAATTTTATCTTAAAAATGTCAAATTAAAATAAATCCCAAGTTCCCCTACAAACATTCAAAATTAGTCACTCAAAAATATTTTATTTGTTTACTTGCATTATCATTAACCAACATTAAAGATCCATGAAAATGCTAATTTGTTGATATATGTTTCATTTTCATGTTAATTGTAGTTTAATTTGTAGTCATTTCATGCGCTCTTGTCATTTTATTATTTATTTTCTGTAAAGAATTTAACTTAGTTCATTTTATTGCCAATGCAACATTTCTAACATTTCTTTTTCAACTCATTTTTAGATTTTATTTCCTCTTTAGTTCAATTAACAGAATATTTTAATATTTTTAGTTTAAGATTAATATGACGTAAACCTAAATATTTTTCGTCAATGGGGTTTGACTGGCAGAATCCCTGCTCTAAATAAACAATATCTGAAAGAAAAAAATGATGCGATTATATAAATGAGACGAAATATTCATACGGTTGTACTAGCCTCATCAGTAAAGAATGACATTTCCTTGAGCTCAGGGTGAAAGTATGGAGTAACAATATGGTGTCTGAGTGCGTTTCGGTGTCCTCTCTGCTCCTGAACGTCTTGCCTGAAGGTTGGATAAACAAAACATCTCTATGTTATCACTCGCTTTGTGCTTCGGAAACCGAAACCATTCAAACAGAATAACTGTTTACCTGTTCTGATTAACCCTGTTTTCCCACAAGGACTTTTGCTTCTTTTTATTGACGCTGTTTAAGCAGAAGTTGAAAGCAAACAGCATAAGTGTAGTTAGTCACCACTCACTTTCCCACTTTCAGTAACATTTATCTGTGGTTTATTTTTATCTATGATTAGTCAATTGGCTGAGCAAATTTACCGTCTGACATTTTGTGCTATAAGCGTGTTTTTAATCACTCATTCTGGTCTACGTTTACAGATATTACATTTGTAGATAAGAAGACTAAATAATGAGCAATACCACTTACAGCACTTTCTCTTCTGTCTTTTCCTGTAGCTTGTGGGGATGTTGAGCTGCTCGCACTGCTTGAGTATAGAGAGACGCCACATCAGCTGGGACAGGAACAAAAACAGACAGACTGAATGTGAGAGAAATGACAGAGCTTAACAGACCTAAAAACTCATATCTTTGCTTTTTATTGCTGTTTACTAATATTGCAGTGCACAGATCTTTGACATTCTCAAAATTCATAATTTAAACAAAATTGTGGAATGATTATTTTTGATGACTATTAATTCTGACATAAAAATAAATGTTAAAATATTGTAATTCAATAACCTGTGCATCGAAGGGTTACTGTAGGTAACTGTAAATGAACAATTAACCATTAATTAATTAATCAAGTTGTTCTAAACCAAGAGTTTCTTTGCTCTGTATGTTAGTAACCAGTTGCTGGTCCCCATTTATTTCCATTGAATGAAAAAATATATATATATATATTATGGAAGTCAAAACAACAACATTCTTCAAAATATCATCTTTTGTGTTCAGCAAAAGAAAGAAATTTATACAGGTTTAGAACAACTTGACGGTGAGTAAATGATGACAGAATTTTTATTTTCAGTGAACAATCCCTTTAACTTCTTTCTTTAAATATTAAATATTATTTTATAATTATAATAAAATATTTACAATGTATGTTATAATGAATAAATTCTCACCTGACAGAGGCCTTATCTCCGCTTCAACCGGAGGATCAACGGCATCGGGCAGGGACTAAAACAAACGTATTTAAGGCAAGCTAGCATGTATAATATATACATATAGACATCTGAATTTATTAAATAGTTTTAAGAATATGACATTGGATCTTATCTGACCAGTACAAGCTGCAGTAGATCATTCTGATGAACCTTCTCCTCTGCTGTTCGAAGGTCCTTCAACTGCATCTTCTCCCATTGATTTTCTCTCTGTAGCAGCTGCTCCAAATATGCCTGTTTGATTAAACCCATAATAATAGCAGAAAATAGGAAGAATAATTAAATATAAAAAAGAAAAAATTAATTAAAAAAGAAGAATAATTAAATATAAATTATTTTAGGATATACAAAAATAACCCAAACTATATTTTTTAAATATATTTATATAAACATATTTTTAATTTATTGTATTTTTAAATTCTTTATATATATATATATATATATATATATATATATATATATATATAATATGTGTGTATATAGCATTTTGCATTTACCCCAAATCAATTTTAAGATTGGAAATGTATTTTCTTGACCCTTAAAGTACATTTTGTGATGTATGTGACCTGTGCTGGCAAAATGAGTCGCAATGAGCAAATATTCAAAAACGAGTTATTATTCTCACATTCTCTATTTAAAAAACCTTCAAAATGATGTATGATTTGCTGGAATCCGACAATCTGTTCTGAGCTGTGTGACTGAGCTACACCTGTTTGAAGTCGATGGGACCAGCAAAGTCAATTTTGAGAAAAGTCGAGTTAAAGTTTTCTGAAGAGTCTGAAACAAAATCATCTAGTAACCATACCTTAAAATCCCTGGTAATACCACCAAATTTGGCACAAACCAAGTCAAAACCCATATTAATTGGAAAAATATATATAGCCTATATTAAATTTTTTTCCACTATTCCACAATTGTTTGATTAACAATAATAAAACAGACAGCTTAGGCTAAATATTAAGACCTACTGTACCAAACGGATCAAATATAATGTTACACATCAGAGGTTTTTCCCAACAGTTAACCAAACGTTCACTGAAGACATAACATATAATGTTTGCATAAATACTTACCAAACAGATTTTTGAAATACTGTAATTCTGTACATAAGTGTATATCGGGATCGCACGCTGTCTGAGGCGTCTTTGTGCGCACGCTTGATCTCTCAGTCAGCTTGAGTAAGATTGTATTGTTTACATCAGCATGAGTCTGAAAATCACATTTCATTGGTTCAGACTCATTCCATCGAGAATTCGCTATGAATATTCACAAAGTTCGAATGCTGTGCTTTACAAGGATACCAAACTTGTGCTGAGGGAAGTGTAACCCCTCTACCTGGGTCCTACTTGACCCGCGCTGAGTGGGCCTCGAACCCATCATGGGAGTCGGATGGTCTAACCAGGAGGGTAAAGGCTACAACCTCTAGCATCTGTTGCCAGAGCATCTCTTGAGGTCAGAGGAGTGAGGTTTAGTCGCACAGCAACTACTAGCTCACCCCCCTAAACCTCACTCCCATCCGGGTCACGGCACCAATGAACCCCTCTACCCGGGTCCTACTTGACCTGCTCTGAGCTCTCCTCTGAGGTCAGAGGAGTGAGGTTTACTCGCTCAGCAACTACTAGCTGGCCTCCGTTACAGAAGCGCCAGTCGTCCAGAAGCAAGCAGAGAAAAACAGCATTATTTTATGGTCAAAGAAAAGGTACTCCTCTTAGAAAATGTACAAATAAAGATACTTTTAGACGTTTTATTGCTATTTGGAGCATTGGGATCGTTAGACGAGGGCTTAATGAACTAATTTTTGTGAACTTCAATTTTGACTAAAATTGACATTTTTCACTTGTTTTGCCTATAGCTCAAAATTATCCCGTGTGCATTCCGACTCATTTTGCCAGCACAGGTCACATATTTTGGCATTTGAAGGTTTGAATATGTATATATAATTTGAAATATATTCAGGTCAGAATTTGTTTTTTGTTTTTGACCATATGGGAATATCGTAATAAATAAATAGGTATGGATGTAAATGTTTAAATTCAAATAAACTTAGTAACTGGTCTGTTGCATAACAAAGTTGGTTGAAGGGAAGTGAAAAGAGAACTGTAATGGGGTCTGGCAATATTGTGGTTTTACTGACACACTATATTAACAAAGGAAGTTAAAAAACAAATCACATTCAGTTATGTATGACAGGAATCAGAGCACCTTGACTTTGTGTTGTAGTTTCCTGCGCAGAGGTTCAGTGACAGGAGGATTCTGGGTAATCTGACGCACCAGCAGCGTGTCAGGACACTCCAAAACCGGTTGAATGCGGATGGAACTAGACTTCAAGGGTTTCTCCGTTAACTCGAGACCATAACCAAGAGTGGTCCCAAAAGGAGGGCCTGGAGTCTTCTTCTAAGCACCAGAAATGGAAACAAATCATCAAGGTATTATAGATAATTCACACTAAACTGCATACTCAAACACAGACAAAAAAAGGGATATGTAATGTGGATTTGTTTTGACAACATGTTGATTGTGCCAAAGCAGGTCCAAAGATAACACTACAAGAAAGTTTCCATTCCATGGAACACCTTTAGATTACGAATTACCTCAGATGCAGGGAATGACTCCCATTTCCTGGATTTGAGATTGGTGGGAATTATGTCATCATCTTGGTAGGATGAGAGCCAATGAGTGCTGATCTCTGGGCAGGGCCTTAGGAGCGTGATACCAAATGATTCTGAAGAGAAATCAATGCAGGAGAACAATACTTGAGATATTTTACTTGACATGTTGAAAATACAGACTGTAAAGGTAACTTGATGCACAGAATGAAGGGAAACTGTCCTCACGTTGTGAGTCTGGTAGTGGATCAATGAGAACGGCGATAGAAGAGTCACAGTAAGCTTTCTGCAGGAGATCTTCCACATCTTGAGCTCTCAGCAGCTCTGAGGCTGAACCGTCCTCATGAACCACAAACAACCTCAAAGACACAACCGAAGAAAAATTAAGACATTTATTCAGTCAGTTTTTCCATTCCTCACTTGGAATGCAAATAAAATGCAATGTAATTTGTTTATGTAAATATTCAAGTGTTCGGGGGACGGCAAGATTTATAATAACTCCCTTATGCTCACCAAAGCTGCATTTATTTGATCAAAAATACAATAAAAACAGTAATATTGTGAAATATTTCAATTTCAAAATAATTATATAAAATAAATTTAAAAATGTCATTTAATCCTTTGATACAAAGCTGAATTTTCAGCATCATTACTCCAGTGTTCAGTGTCACATGAACCTTCAGAATTCTTTCCAACCAAACAGTGGTTGGTCCCCATTGACTTCCATAGTATAGAGAGAAAAATATTATGGAAGTCAGTGGGGACCAACAGCTGTTTGGTTACCAACATTCTTCAAAATGTTTCTTGTAATTCATGCAGGTTTAGAACAATTTGAGGGTGAGTAAATGAGGGCAGGATTTTCGTTTTTTGGGTGGACTATCCCTTTAAATTTAAATGACCTTGGGTGTGTTTTTTTGGGCAGATACCTGGGTGGGTGTGTTTCAGAGCCAGCATTCTGTTGAAGCTCTGTTTCTGTCTCTCTCTTTTCTGATCCATTAGTCGTGACAGTAATCTGACTATCTGCATTGACCTGCACACAGCATTAACATATTAATGGGTTTTTATACAGGATGACTAGGGCACAACAGTCTATTGTCTGTTAAAAATATTGAAAATTGTCTTCCATAATTCAAAATGAAGCTGAACTAAAATAAAATATAAATATTAGATGAAAAACTTTAACATGAAAACCTAAATGAAAATTAGAAATGTTGCCTTGGCAATTACTAAAATTGATATAACAAATGTATTAAAACTATATAGAATTAAAAAAAAAACGGGATAAATGAATAAAAGTATTCAAAGTACTCAAAATATTATTAAATAGTACTAATATAACACTTTGTCACTTTGCAACAGCCACACAGAATAGTTGTTTACATCCTCTCAAATGTTTAAAAAATAATTCTTTTGGCAATATGTTCACACATAATAAATATTCGTGACTTTGTTAGCTACACTTTTGACAGGATTTCCACACAAAACAATGGTTTGTAAAGATTGAAATAACCAAATGACCATAATTCACTCATACTCTCTCTCTATCTATATCTATATATTCACTATAGAAATTTACACAATTGTTTTGTCATGTAAAAATCCCAATTTTGAATGTTTTCCGTGACCTTAGGAAACCTAAAATATATATATATATTTAATTAAATATATTTAATTTATTTAATTAATATTAATTAATATTAATATTTTATTTATATATATATATATATATATATTCAGATCAAAAATGTGAGACATTTTATTATAAGGGAAAGTACTTGAAAGTAGTTCCCCTCAGGGTCTGTCACATGACAGAGGACATCTGCTCTGTGGTTCATCATATATTGGCCTCGTGGGTCTCTCTCTGGTCCCTCTTTAGACTGATGAGACGTGTACACCGCTCCACCATCCTTATCAATATGGAGGACACCACCATCACTGGGATAAATCTACATTAAGGTGACAGAGAGAGGATTTCCAAAGATGTTCACTCCTATATCTCACACATATTCTTCCATCCATCGTCTTACTTTATAAGATCCATGAGCAGTTGCGCTGATTGAAGTGCCGTCCCCGAAAAAAACTTCACATGTTCTTCTCTCACAGTTCATTATTACCGTTGCAAAATCAGCTTTCTCCACCCTAATCTGTTTCTCTCCTGAAATCAGATTTTAAGCACTTATTTACTGTCCACACTGTGTGAACTGTTTGTGATGGTACGATATGAAGAGTCTTGCACCTGAGAGCAAATGTTGTTGTAGCGTCCTCTGCTGGTAGAAGGTGGTAATACGTGTTCCATCTGCATGATCTACTATCATGGTTCCATCTTTCTTCAACACAGATAATACTTTGTCCTCTCTTGTGACCACAACCTATACATGAAACATTTGTATTACAACAAATCATTTATTGACACAAAAGAAGATGTTTTGACTGGCCGGGCACTCACTGTCCCGTTGAAGGGATCTGTAGCATGAAAAGCCAGTATCGGGTCCACTTCGACTTCCTTCCCTGCCACAGAGGAAACTCTGAGGCCAGAGGGGGTGGTGGTGGTCCAAGAGCCTCCAGTAATCTCAACACCGATTTTTGTTTTTTCATTTTCTATAGATGTTTGCTGCTCATCCTCTATATTTTCCTTAGAATCAGCTTTGCCTGTGAATAACAAAATTGTATTTTACATTTCAGTCTCTCTCATTCATGAACACTGTTCAAAAATTTGGGGTTAGTAAGATTCTTATTTTAAGATTTACTTTTTTAAAAGAGTGACCTTTTAAAAATATATATATTTTTTATCCAGCAAAAATGCATTAAAATAATCAAAAGTTACATTAAAGACATTTATATTGTTACAAAAATTCTGTTTCAAATTAATAGTTTTTTGGACTTTCTATTCATTAATGTTTAATATATATCATGGCTTACACAAAAATATTAAGCAACACAACTCTTTTCAACATTGATAATAATAAGAAATGTTTATTGAGCAAAAAATCAGCATATTAGAATGATTTCTGAAGGATCATGTGACACTGAAGACTGGAGTAATGATGCTGAAAATTCATTTTTGCCATCGCAGGAATAAATAACATTTTAAAATATAATTCAAATAGAAAATAGTTATTTTAAATTGTAATAATATTTCACAATATTACTGTATTTTTGAACAAATAAATGCAGCTTTGGGGAGAATAAGAGACTTTTGTCTTACATTGGTGAATACATGGCGTGAATAAATAAATCAATATCCTAATAGGTTTTCAATATTCTAAGAAATATGTTTGCTACCCTTTTTAGTATCTTTGGTGTCCACAGTCAGCTCTTTGATAGGCTCCGCCTCCTTTAAGGGCATGTGTAGAACCGTCACACACACTGGTCCAGAGTCTGGACTCGTACTGACTGTACCGTCTGCAAACAGGACCTGAAACATACTCACATATATACTGTATACTTCCTCTGTGGTGTGCTTTTTCTGCTATATGTATTATGTGGCGGAAAAAGAGCATTTTTGACATGTAATCGGGCGTATATGTGAATACCTCAGTAGCTCCATCTCTCTTGTGTTTGATGACAGTCCCTGTGCTGGTGATGACCCTGGAGACCTCAGTGTGTATGCTGAAGTCTGAGCTCGGGTCTGAACTAGACCCATAAAATCTCTGTCGTATCAGAAGAGATCGGACACAAGATTCCCCATCTAAAAAACACATAAGACCTTACAGCAGCTCTCTGCGCGAAAATATAAATAAAACAGGGTACGCCAGTTCTTCAATCTTAAAGGCTGGTTCTACATCAAGAACCATAATTTTTATTGATGTTTCTTTGCAATGATTAATACTGACTAGAAATGAAATGTTTTGTATGGATCATTCCCTATTTAAGACGTTATTTTATGATAAAAGAAAACTAATATGAATTCCTTCTTGTATTCATTATATTAATAAAAAAGTTAGAGACATAAAAATGTGCTGCATCGAAAGAATGAACCTTATGGTGCATGAATTTTATGTACGTCTCACCTGCCGAGTCCTCAAAATCAAAGTGCAGGATGAGTCCATTGGGAAGAGTTGCATATAGATTGAGGAATGGTGGAGGAGAGGAATCGTCCATCGGCTCACAACGTACCTCAGAAACATTTATGAGGGAGAAAATGGATATTTAATAATGATAATCAGCCTAAAATTAATTGTATGGTAAACTAATCAACACCTAACTAATGTAATCCTTACTAACCAACATTTTTTCATTATTATTATTTCCATTATTGTCCAATCACCTGTTCCTGTTGGTCTGTACAGAAGGCACTGGGCTGGAGAGTTTGACCTCTTGTTGTGTTCGGGCTGCTCTGACAGCAGGAGAGTTGAATGCCATTAGCCAGTACAGCATAGAAAGATCCATATTTCTCAGTCTCACAATCTGGTTTGACTCCAAGAGTTGCTGAATTGGGAAAAACGTGATTTTTACAGAATGATATTGGCTTAAAAATAATAATTTTACATTATGTTTACAACACATACCTTGTTTACTGAACATGTTAATATCCTTTAGTTTGTCCTCTTTTATTCTCTCTGAAACGTTTGTGTAGAACCGATGGCCATCCTTCTTCACACATACTTTTACTTGAGTCAATCCTAAAGATGGATTCCAATCAAATAATTAAGGTGTAAAAGATCTAAAATAACAAAAGTTTCCGTATAAGAAGCTCTAACGTAAAACAAACGTGTATTTGTGCATGTATGTTTTTGATTTCTCAAACCTTGTGTGAAATGAAAACTGTCCACGTCTATTTGTCCTCCGTCACAGGGATACAGAGACTGAACTGTGCCAGTGACCTTCACCAGTTTCCCATTTAAACTGTAGCCTGTGAATACCTATGTGAAATACACAAACATTTAGCCAATTAATTTCAAATTTAACACCATCAAATATACATTATAAGCAGTTTATCTATTTTTCAGACCTCTGTTCTTCTCTCATTTGCTGGTTCTTGAGGCGTCTCTAGAACATCTCTGGTTTTGTCCCTGGGCACTGTAGCCGAGCTGGGTGTTTTGGACATGTTGTCTCGACTCTTTCTTGAGGACAGTGGAGTATTCTTGTTCTCTTTTACAGAATCAATTCTCTCTTCTACTTTTGGTGTTGCTTTTCCTCCTTTTTCTCCTTTTTCTTTCTTTGTCTTTTTGGATTGCTCCTCCTCCTTTAATCTCTCCTGCTCGATTTTCCATGCCTAAAGTAATACACAAGAAAAACGACCAGTGTAAGAATAAAGAGATCTGAAGATGTGTATAAATAAAAATCTTAATATGTTATGGTTAACTTCTCATCTCACTTTGAGAGAATCCTCTCTTATATATGGTTCAGATGTGTCTGAGATTGGGGACATGACTGGAGAGTCTAAAAGAAAGAAATTCAATTTTAAACATACACATCATTGTATCTATAGTGACATATTTTCAAATATATTTGATGTATAGTAGATAGCATATAGCTAGATAGCAATCTACATGATCCTGCTCCTAGATGTATATATAAGACATTAGTTATGAATATGTTGCCTCTATTTCTGTCAGCCTCTAAAGGGGTTTGGATGGGAGTTCTTTCTGCCTCTTTCTTCTCCTGCTCCATCTGCCATTTTTCCTCTTCCTGCCTGGTCCATTCACTGATTGAGTCTGCCACGTATTCCAAGTAGTTCCTACAAGAATAATATAATATTATATAAAAATTATATTATATTATATTATTATATATATATATATATATATATATATATATATATATATATATAATTACATGAATATATATAATTATTTCATATTATATCAAACATTACATACTGCATATTTTGTAAATAATTTTTTTAAATCTGTAAATGTAAGTGTGGTATTTATTCAGTATGATGTTCCAGTTCTAGTATCAAAATTCAAAAATAAATGTTTTTTACAAATGTTAAAATGATTATTAAATACAGCAAATAAATGCTGGCTTTGGTTGATTGGACCATGTCCAAGATGAGATGAGCGTAAGATGAGACAAAGTACCTGAAGCCCACATCTGTGTGAAGTGATGCATCCCAGAATTGTTTGTAACTCCTCTGAGGGCTCATGGGATTGTGGCAGAAGACATATGCGGCATTGTCTCTGCTACAGTGAAACGTGTCCACACATCTGTAAGTCTCTGACGCACACTGGAGGACCTGAATATGAGGAGAGATTACTCGTTGTCATTTTGTAATGAAATTTTCTCATAGATTTTCAAAATATTATGTATCATATTATAAATATTTAGCAAAAATATTATAGGATGAGATTTGAAGGTGGGTACCTGGGGGAAAACATGAGCACTGTGCTTCTCTACAAAGTTCCAGTGTCCCAGCTGACGGATCAGTGTCTTCTGGAGATCTGTGACAGTCACTTCATTGTCCTATATAAGTTATGAAGTTACTAAAAACCAATCACTTTTTAATGATAGTGTCAATCAAAATGTTTAATTTACTAGTTCAAATTTCAGTTTTGAAAAATTCAATCATACCATTGGTTCTTCAGACCCAGCATTGTTTTTTGCTGATCCTGTAAAAATAAAACAACTGATATTTTCAATGAAAGACTTCAACACTGCTTTAAAAATATTTGTTTACAAATTACAGTACATGTATTTGCATAACGTAAAGTAAATTGTAATGGCTGCTCTTGTCCTGGTAACACACCTGGTGTCTTTCTGTTTCTCCAATACAGGTGTTTGGTGAATTCAACAGGGTTGTCCCATGGTGTAGGTTTTGAAAGGTTCGATTGAGATCCTTTAATATAGCCGTTCTCATCCACTGCAGTCAAAAGCATGCTCTCAAACACAAACAGCTGGAGAAGCCTCTGTAGCTCAGACCAGCTTAGTGACTCTGGAGATACACATTAAAAGGACAGTTCAAAATTCTATCACATTTTCACTCACCCTCAATTGTTCCAAACCTGAATGAATTTCTTTCTTCTGCTGAACACAATAGAAGATATGGTAACACTTTATTTTACAGTGTCATTGTTGCATATGTTACATATGTTTACTGTAGTAATAACTAGAAATTATGCATAATTACATGCAATCAACCCTAAACCAAACCCTCATCCTAACCCTAACCCTATATTAAGTACATGTAGTTAACCTTAAAATAAAGTGTAACCGAAGTTATTTTAAAGAATATGGGTAACCAAACAGTTGATGGGCACCGTTGACTTCCTTTGTTGTTGTGGGGCTGTTTACAGAAATTCTTCAAATAACTTCTTTTGTGTTCAGCAGAAAAAAGAAATTCACGCAGGTTTGTAACAACTTGAGGGTGAGTGAAAATCTGATAGAATTTTCACCTTTGAGGGAACTATACCTTTAAATCATTACATTAGGAAGAACTGGACTATAGGTCAAATTAAAACAGCAATTCATTGTCCTTCTTTCTCACCGTCAGTGCAGAAGTACAAAAGCTCCTGTGATCTGGCCAGTCTATCAGAGGTGGTCTCAGTGTGTCTGAACATCAGGTTGCTCCATGCAAGGCTTTGTTTCATGATGTCTGCTTCAATTTGGACAACATCAAAACCATCCAGGATCTGCAACATATAAATAAGGATTCTATTTATATGACAGTTCCATACTGTTTATAGGTGACCTAAAGCTAAAATGCGCTTGTTTAAAACAGAATCAATGTATCCAAATGGGTAAATGCACAAAATACAACTTCTGTGTGTGCTTTCAAGCATTTAGGTGAGACTTTTATATATTCACGTGCTCACAGGAAGCTGATGGAGTCTCCTCGCTCTCTCATCATGGTGATTGAGCAGGACAGGGTGTTTCTGATCAGTATTCATTGGGCTTTTCTGCATCCCAAGATCCTCATTGAGTTCCTGCCGTCAAACAGTCACAGATTATGGCAACTATAGATTGATTTTGATTTAGAAACACAGTGACTTCTGTTGTTGTAGCATTGGTATGAGCAGACATTTTACCGTCTTGTTTTCTTCATCCTGTGGCAGACTCAACACAGATGAAAGCATATATCTGATTAGATCTTGGTCTGTTCTGTCAAAGTGTTCCTCGGAATCAACTGATCCTGCATTGACTTCCTGTTCTGAGGCCACCACCTAGTCATCACACAGGAAATTAAGCAGCTAGATACTGAGAGATATATAAAAAGCTTACAAACAGTTTCTCATTTAGTAATGCATGTGTACCCATTTGAATGTAAAACCTGTGTGCACACATTTTTGTCTCTTTAGTCTGTTCAGTCATTTTGCGAATACAGTTTAAAGTTAACTTTACTGTTCTGTCTCTACAAATGAAAGGTTACACTAAATCCTACAAAGTTCCCTCACCTGCTCCAGCATGCAGTGCAATACAAGAGGTACAGAAGTGATTTCAGTAGGAATCCTGTCCAGTAGGTCACAGTAGTATCTCATATCAACCTCTGTGCTCTGAACAGGAGACTCTGGCTCTGCTGAGACAACTCAAAGAGTCAGTTTAAGACGTTTTTTTGCAAGAAATTAGGAAGCACACACTGACCGAACACTGGCACAACAGAGAACAAAACACAGGATACTGTGGTCTTATTTTAAATAACACAGCATTAATTAAAAACATTTGTTGTTGATGACATTTTGAATGAAAGTAAGTGGGAGATGATGTTACAGTTTTTAGTGTGTGTATGTATGTGTGTGTGTTTGTTTTCATGATTTATGAGGAGACAAATTTGTATGATGACATGGGTATTACACTGGTATTATGACATAATCATGTTTTATGAGGACTCCTATTTAAAATAAAAAAGCTAAATAATGTTTTATTAAAAATGTAAAAATGCAGAATGTTTTCTGTGATGGGTAGGTTTAGGAGTAGGCTTGGGAGATAGAATGTACAGTTTGTACAGTATAAAAACCATGTTCTCCAAAATTCCATAGCAAAACAATCCTGTGTGTGTGTGTGTGTGAGTAAGTAAAGGATGTAAAGGATATGTAAAACCAAAACTCAGAATTAGTGTACCATGTTTTGTAGTAGAGTCTTCCTCTGACACTACTTTCTTCCTTGGAGTTTGCACAACCTAAAATATAAACCATGATAAATATCAGCACCAACAAACCAAGAAACCACATCCTGCCGCAGTACACTTCTGAAATTAACTTATTATAAAGTGTTTTTTCTTCATTGGCTATTTCATTTGGCATATTAGCAGCACTGCTATCAGTAAAGGCAGTCGTGTACCTCAGTGGAGCTCTGCGGTCGGGACTGCGGGATGGATCTGCAGGTCACAGGGACCTGGATCAACCTCATGCAGCTGAGATAATGGCTGTACTGTCTCCTCCAGTCCAGGCTGTCATACACCAGACATGCCACACCTTCAAATATAGCAGCTCCAAACGCCAGCTACAGACAGAAGTGGATGACAGATAGTACTATGTATGTGAAACCATTATATGGATCATTGCATGCGATTGAAGTAATTAAAGTTTACATATTACATTATTTATAACAAAATAAAACAATAAAAACACTAACCCCCAGTTTCACAGACAAGGCTTAAGCTGGTCCTAGACTAAAATGCATGTTTGAGCTGTCTTAACTGGAAGCAATCTTAAAATATGCCAGTGCCATTGTTTTGTCTCAAGATGCACACCAGTAATGTTTTTTTTTTCTAGTGAACTTTTATAAAAGCTACTTAAATGCCCTAATTGAACTAAGGCCTAATACTGGCTTAGTCTAAGCCCTGTCTGTGAAACCGGGCATAAATATCTTAAAAAGCAGAATCACACAAAAAGTTGAATCACAGGTCTTATGTGCACCTTTACTTGAGAAGCAAAATAAAAATAATCTTGTTTTCCCTTTGAATTATGTTTATTTTTCTTAACCTACTGACGGATATTCTTTTCTTGTTTTCAGCACAAACTCACTTCATTTGGATTCATTTTTCAGAAAATAAGACTTAATGAAAGTCGTTTTGCTTATCCGATGTGTTTTGATTTAACAATGTTTATATTTTGTACAAAAGTACTGAGTAAAGTGTAGTGTGGTACAAGAAAGTGTTCTTCTTTTTCTCCATTCACCATTTCTTCAGCGTTGTCCTCGTCCTGGGGCAGCAAATGGCTCTGTACGCTATAGTTCAACCTGGCCACATCACTGAGTCTGGATCCCGTATTCCCACTGTTCAAGACTTGATCCAACTGCTCCCAGAACACATCTAGCTCTCGCTGCCTTCTTTGCTTAAGAGCCTCAGCTTCTGAACACAGGTCAAGTTAAAACTTGGTGATTTTAAATCCTGATTTTGTATGTATGCAAATGTGACATCAGCCTTCTAATTTGGGCTAAAACACAACTATATCTTAACATCAAATCCAGCAAATTCTGCATGCACATATGTAAAATAATTTGAAAAGTATAAGCAAAATAATACTCTTAGTAACTTGCCCTGATCTTCAGGTGAGTGATGGTTCTCCTCTGCTGGTGTTTCTTCTGCTGCCTCTGAATGGTCTTCTCTTTCTAAGTTCAGTTGAATAACATTGGACACATGGATACCCAAAGAGTCCAATGCAGAGATCACACGAGGCTGGTGGAATCCCACTATCAGGATGTAGTGCTCCGGCCCATCATCAGGCTCATCATCTGGATGGAAGTCAAACACTATTTGCAACCCACTTCGCTTCCAAATCTGACATATTTCCAGGATACTCAACCAAAAGCAATGTAGATTCCGATTTGATTTTTCTTTTATTTTCGGTAACTGGTTTCCTACTTTTAACCTTTTAAGTGATCAGTGATCATGCCTCACCTATGTATTTGATTGTGTTTTCCTCTTCTCCTCTGCGTTTGAGTTTGGTCTCTTTGGTTGGAACTGGAAGCTCAGCAGCTTTTTTCCCCTTTGCTGCTCCTTTGCCCCCCTGATCCTTACTGGCAGAATTCAGGCCCTCTTTAACATGAGCATTCTCCTCTGCAGCCTTAAATACACTCACTCTGTGTTACTGTTTATCATAGTTATGATAAAAATGTATGCATTTGATTAGAATTCATATTTTGCAGAATAAATCTGTCATCACATATTAAGTGTAAATGTACGGAAGCCTTGAACTACGGAAGCCCTGAACCGCATGGTGAAAAAAAAGAAAAGAAAACTTGGTATGGGGGAAAAAAAAAAAATCTTATCTCGTTATTTCAACATAATATCTCGTTATTTCAAGATATTAAGTTGTTATTTCAACATAATATCTCGTTATTTCAAGATATTAAGTTGTTATTTCAACATAATATCTCTTTATTTCAACATAATATCTTGTTATTACAACATAATATCTCGTTATTACAACATAATATCTTGTTATTATATCATATATCTCGTTATTTCAAGATATTAAGTCATTATTACATCATAATATCTCGTTATTTCAACATAATATCTCGTTATTTCAACATAATATCTCGTTATTACATCATAATATCTCGTTATTTCAACATAATATCTCGTTATTACATCATAATATCTCGTTATTTCAACATAATATCTTGTTATTACAACCTATCTTGTTATTTCAACATAATATCTCATTATTACATCATAATATCTCGTTATTTCAACATAATATCTTGTTATTTCAACATAATATCTCGTTATTACATCATAAGCCTCATTATGTTAAGAACTGTGTTCATTTCGATATTCTCTACTAGAGGGCAGAATAAGACAGAGAATCAATTAAAGAACGCGTTGTTGTTACTTTCCCATAGCAGTGTATTACTAGGCCTATTATTATTATTTTATACATTTTTTATGAGATCATCTGCCAGAGTTTGTGTCAAGTGTCACGATCGTCGCCGTTTCTGCTGTAAACTACACTGTTGTTTTTTTAAATAAAAGATTTGATGACGCATTTACCAGCAAGCAGATGCGACCAGAATATGAACCCAATAAGCGAAATTCCATAAGCATTTTCCCATAAAGTAGGCTACATATACACACGAGTGTCCAACTGCCGATAGGAAACTAAACACAGTTTATATAGCCTCTCTTTCTCTTTCTATATAGTCTAGATAGGGGGAGGGGTATTCACGTTGAAAACAATTAAATAAAGGCACCAGTTTCTGAATGTTGTTTGATATAAATTATGTAGACTAATAATGTAGACGCAATTTTCAGAAACGGTGCAACGAATAACGGGAAATACACAAAGAGGAAACTTGTTTTGTATAATGTTAATTTTATAAATACAATTTAATAAGCCTAGTTTTATATATGAATGGGGTGTTCGTCAATTGATTGCCCCCTGTAGAGGTATGAAGATAAATCAGTAGCAAAACATGAGAGCTTGTTGATTTGAATTTGAGAATCAATCATCAAATCTTTTATTTAAAAAACAACAGTGTCGTTTACAGCAGAAACGGCGACGATTATGGTACTTGACACAAACTCTGGCAGATGATCTCATAAAAAATGTATAAAATAATAATAATAGGCCTAATAATACACTGCTATGGGAAAGTAACAACAACGCGTTCTTTAATTGATTCTCTGTCTTATTCTGCCCTCTAGTGGAGAATATTGAAATGAACATTGATACAATGACAACAATGATATTATTTTGTAATAACGGGATATTATGTTGAAATAACGAGATATTATTTCGTAATAACGGGATATTATGTTGAAATAACAAGATATTATGTTGTAATAACGGGATATTATGTTGTAATAACGGGATATTATGATGTAATAACGGGATATTATGATGTAATAATGGGATATTATGTTGTAATAACGGGATATTATGATGTAATAACAGGATATTATGATGTAATAACGAGATATTATGTTGTAATAACGGGATATTATGACGTAATAACGAGATATTATGTTGTAATAACGGGATATTATGATGTAATAATGGGATATTATGTTGTAATAACAGGATATTATGTTGTAATAACGGGATATTATGTTGAAATAATGACTTAATATCTTGAAATAACGAGATATTATTTCGTTATAACGGGATATTATGTTGAAATAACAAGATATTATGTTGTAATAACGGGATATTATGATGTAATAACGGGATATTATGTTGTAATAACGGGATATTATGTTGTAATAACGGGATATTATGATGTAATAATGGGATATTATGATGTAATAATGGGATATTATGTTGTAATAACAGGATATTATGTTGTAATAACGAGATATTATTTCGTAATAACGGGATATTATGTTGAAATAACAAGATATTATGTTGTAATAACGGGATATTATGTTGTAATAACGGGATATTATGATGTAATAACGGGATATTATGATGTAATAATGGGATATTATGTTGTAATAACGGGATATTATGTTGAAATAATGACTTAATATCTTGAAATAATGAGTTATTATGTTGATATAATGACATATTATGTTGAAATAATGAGATTTTTTTTTTCACCATGCGGTTCAGGGGTTCCGTACTTCTGTACTGAACCACATGGTGAAAAAAAAGAAAAAAGTGTCATCTGTTCATAATAAAGAGATATAATAGAATAGCCCTGACATATATATGCTTTAGATAATGCAAACCTTCTGCTCAGCAGCCCTTCTTGCAATGTCATTAGTTTTGATGGCCAGAAGCTGGAACTTTATTAATTTTGCCATCAGGTCCACATTAATTTCCTCTCCAACATCCATCATAGACTTTGCAAGCTCAGTCACCTAGAGAAGCACAAATTACATATTACTGAAACCATGAATGGACAACATTACGGTTGTCATACTAACTGGTTAAAGTTCTCAAAGGATATTCTGAAAATTATGATTATGATTCTACAATAAAAATCTATATATTATTTTTGTAACACTATACTGAAATTACAAATGGTCATGGTCATTTTTTATTTTTTATTTTATTTATTTATTTTTTATTAGAGATTTTATCTTATCTTTATACATTTATATTGTTTAAATTGTTAATTATATTTAGTATTTATAATAATTGATAATAATAATTTATAATATAATATTTAAATAATTTTTAATCTTGGAGTAGACCTGATTTACATTTCACTACTGGCTGTATATCCTCTATATAACTGTGCATGTGACAAATAAAAGTCTTGAATCTTGGTAATAGCAATACCTACCTCAAAAAACTTGGGAACATCTTTAGTCTTTCTCGTCTTTGGATTTCCCAGTTCATTGATCTGTGTCACAGAAGATTGGTTTATTTACGACGACAGGTTCTAATATTTCTTTTAATCGTTCATGAAACATAATTTGAGACAGAAACCTTTTCCAGAGTGTCCTCCCAGGACAGTACACTGAAAAGCTTGCGCAGGGGCTGTTGGACGGCCTGCTGGAGAGCGTTGATGAGCTGTTCGTCCTCTGCTCTCTCTACCTGCACAATAGACAGACTGGCCCTCCAGTCATTCTACAGTCAGAGATAATTCAGAGGAGAAAAAATACTGTTTTTGTCCGTGGAAGCAAATGTGTTTACAAGCTGTTGGCTAATGCTATAAGATGTCTTTATTTAAAGGGATACACAAAAACAGATGGATGTCAAGGACTGAGAGCCTTAGACACCAAAGTGACACAATGACTGTGAATGGGCATCATCCTGCCTAACAACAAACAGGTGAGAAAATGATGAAAGAGGACAGAGTTCAACAACAACATTAGCAATTTCAAAAACATGTCAGTTTCTTGAGGTCAGTTATATGTTACCTCATCAAATACAGCAGCGGTAAGAGCCGTTTCCCAGATTTTGTTTGCAGCAGTTGGAGTTACTCCAGATGGAGTGACACTTTTATTCCGTTTGGGAGGCATGACAGCTTCAATTTCATTAAACTCACGGATAACACTGTGAATATGCCGCCTCTTCTCATAAATACTGCTAATACGTCATTAATGAGTTATTTTTAAAGTGTTAATTCTAACAAAAGTTTGCATGTCCGATGTCAAAGTTTTTTAAAAGCGTCGTGGTAACCTATGGAAACCAAACAGGCTTGCGTAATGGGCGCGACGCGCGTTCAGAAAAGCCGAGCATGCGCAGACGGAATACAGTCCGTAACGTCACCGCTGTGCGCCATCGCTGAAAATGGCGAGCAGTAAAAGAAATGCGCTTCTCTCTTCACTAGCGGCTTATGGGGATGATTCTGAGCAGGATTCGGATCCAGAAACAGATGATGAAGGTATAAACTCTAATGAATGTTAGGAAAAGCATGTAGATACTGGGAGTTTGTAACATCGATGGTTTTGTCGCTGTGGTTTAGCGCCTCTATAAATGACAGCGAATGCGGTGAATAAAGACACAATATTTATATGTAAAAAGCGTATATGGATAAATATGTTACTGTTATGAACTTAACTAACTGTTTTTCGATGGTTGGCTAGTAAGGGATTATTATTATTATTATTACGATGAACACTTGAGTGCTGTACAGCATAAACAGATTTTATTGGTTTGTTGTGTCCTATTTTATTGATTTAATGATAAAGATTTTTTTTAAAAACTGTTCTTCTGGTACTTTATGTAACTTTATGCTTTTGACTTTCATTATTATGACAGTAAATCAGTAAAACTTGGTGTTAACCCATACTGTCAAATATCTCATATTAATATGTCATGGATTTATAGCAGTAACAATAATTAGTAACTATAGTTAATAGGCTGCCGTTGTAATTATCTCCAATTAAACTTAAAATCACTGTTTTCAATCAATATTAGGCTCATCTGTTTGTGGTAAATCATACTTCTGCCTTTATGTATTTATATATTGTTTTGTTCAGTTTGTCTCATTTTTATTTATATTATAATGTTGATGCATTTCAGTGTTTTGACTTTTAGATAAATTTTGTATGATAACAAATCTGGAATGGAAGTCATTCTTGTGAATATCTTTGCCAGTCAAACTGAAAATAGTTACTTTTTGTTATGCAGAATCAGAATCTCATGCTGGATTGGTGTCGGCTAGTTACGGAGTGGATGACGTGAGTCGTGTGGAGGAGGCAGAGGAGAAGCCCTCGGAAAATGAGGATAGTGATGAGGACAGCACTAGAAATTCGGTCAGTTTTCACCACATCTTTCAGTTTAACTTTTTTTTTCTTTCTTCTCTTTTAGAAGTGTCTGACCATGGACTCTTATTCCTCAAAATGATCCTTTACGTTTTTTATAGGACCTTTTATTATTAAATTGTTTTGAGGAGACTATTGTAACAAAAGGAAATTGGGTGACACTTAAGGTCTTATTTGTTAATGTATCACCTAACATGTAATAACAATGAACAATACATTTACTTAAGAGTAAATAGTAATAGGCAATAGTAATTTTACTTTGACATAAAATGCAAATTTTCCCCAAAAAATAGAGAAATTGTCACTAATTACTCACCCTCATGTCTTTCTACACCTGTAAGACTTTCGTTCATCTTCGGAACACAAATTAAGCCAATTTTGATGAAATCTGATGGCTCAGTGAGTCTCTATTGACAGTTAACTTTCAATTCCCAGAGAGGTACTAAAAACATTTAAAATGGTTCATGTGAGTACAGTGGTTCAACCTTAATATTATAAAACGCCGAGAATACTTTTTGCGCGTCAAAAAAATGAAATAACGACTTTTCAACAATATCTAGTGATGGCCGATTTCAAAACACTGCTTTGAAGCTTTACGAATCTTTTGTTTGGAATCAGTGATTCGGTTCGTGTATCAAGCTGCCAAAGTCATATGAACTATTGAAATTTCGAATCACTTATGACGTAACGAAGCCTTGTTTACTGAAATCATGTGAGTTAGGTGATCCGAATCACTGTATCGAAACAAAAGATTCGTAAAGAATCTTTTGATATCGACCATCACTAGATATTGTTGAAGTCGTTATTTAGTTTTTTCTGGCACACAAAAAGTATTCTCGTCGCTTTATAATATCAAGATTGAACCACTGTACTCACATGAACTGTTTTAAATATGTTTGAGTAGCTTTCTGGGCAATGAAAGTGTTAATTGTCTTGCTGGCAATGGAGGCCTCACTGAGCCATCGGATTTCATGAAAAATATCTTCTGAAGATGAACGAAGGTCTTACAGGTGTGGAATGAGAATTTTTTTTGGGAGAGCTAACCCTTTTAAGCCTTGTCTGTGAAATTGACATTTTTTTTATTTATTTATTTTTTCACTATTGCCCCTCTTCTGGTATTTGTAATTTATTTTCCCTAAATTCAACTCATTAATCCTGTTTCCCACGGTCTGTGTCATAATTAGATTCATCAGAAAATGTCCACTGTCAAGAACTGAATTCCCAGTCATTCTCTGAGAACCGTGGTTGAAACTTTGCACACCTAAAGGGGGAGCTCTTGAATATGGTTTGGTAATGTGCCTTTGGTGACCCTGTTGATCTTTTTTCTTCATAGGAAGAGGAAGAGTCAGACTCGGGGCGGACCCAAGATGATGTGAAGGTATTTGACACCACGTAAATTCCCTGTTCAGGGTATCAAAGACACACCCTTCCTCAATTTACTGCACTGTTATGATTGGTCTCATACCAAGAAAACACAGCATCACTCCTACCGAGGAGCAACATTTGTGTTTGAACTTGCAGAGAAGGGTCTTATGAGAGTAGTACAGCATGTCCTTAATTGTTTTGTTTTTTTTGCTTTATTGAACATCAGGTTTATGCACATGTACTTTTGTTGTACGTTCATTTGAAATTTACAAAGCTGCTCTCTTAATTTGTTTTAAATTATCCCTTTCGAAGCAGTACTATGTTGGTACCTTAATATTTTGATGATATTCCATGATAATACCATGGTACTTGATGATAATATATTTTTAATAGACTGTATATGTAGTAACTAACATAACTGTATGTACACTACCATTCAAAAGTTTGGGACAGTAACGTAAATGTTTATTTGATCGGAAATATGGTACATTTATTCCTGTGATGGCAGAGCTGAATTTTCAGAATCTTTACTCCAGTGATCCTTCAGAAATCATTCTAATATTTGTTGCTCAAGAAACATTTCTTATTAATAATAATTAATAATAAATAATAATAAAAAAAAGATAATTAATTTAATATTTAGTTGGAACTTTGTTTCAGATTTCTTTGATGAAACGTAAGTTAAAAAGAATGGAATTTATTTGAAATATAATCAATTTAATGCGTCCTTTTACTGTCAATTTAATGCGTCCTTGCTGAAAAAAAGTGTTAATTTCTTTTAAAAAAAACTTTTGAATGGTAGTGTATATGGTATTTGCATGGTGCTCGGTCCAGAAAACACATTTACGTTGCTCTTTTATGAACAGTATTTCTAATTAATAGCGAGAATCTAAATTCCAAGTAATGTAAAAGGAATTCAGATATGTGGCAAGTTACTTCATGCACTGAAATTACTTTTTACATAATGGTAGCTTGTGATGTTGCATAAATTTAGAGGCACACCCCAGAGAGAGAACGCTGTATTTCACGATCACTAAATGATATAAGAGCATCAAAACATGTTTTGTGATGAAATAATTAAATTATGATTGCAATGACGTTTTCGAATGTAAGAGTTGTAGTGCTTTTTTTTTGATGTGGGTCCAGTTCATTTTTGTCCTTGACTGTTGTTCACTCCAAAATGATATTTCTCATTTATTCACACTCTTGTTGTTCCAAACTCAAATGGTGGTGTTTTTCA
Organism: Zacco platypus; assembly: GCA_038088235.1. Lineage (NCBI taxonomy): Eukaryota > Metazoa > Chordata > Actinopteri > Cypriniformes > Xenocyprididae > Zacco > Zacco platypus. The sequence continues at coordinate 6,881,119 of CM076073.1, forward strand.
TTAGAGCCCAAAAAGGGCAATTATAAATAATCTTTTTACAACTATTTTCCAATAAATAACAGCAAATGGGTTTGGAATGGCATGAAGGTAACAATTCCTTTTAAACGCAAGCTTTAATCTTCACTTAAGTATCTTATAACTTTATGATTCAGACATTTTTTTTGTCTTCACTGTTGTTAAAGTGCATGCAGGGGCAAGACAGTGAAATGGCGAGGGGCAGGTCCATTAACCCGTGGTCCCTTTTTTGGGGGGGCTAATCTAAATGAAAAAGAGCTCTTTTAAGGCAGCCCCCCTCCTCGGTGGTGATGGATGGGACCTTTTTTGTGTCTAACATTGTTTTGCCATAGCGGGTTTTCGAGTGAAAGGACTTTTGTTAGGATTTGCGCTTTTGGCTACAAGAGATTCATCTCTCAGTGAGTCATATCTCTCTCTGTGCTGTCCTAGACACATTTTCTACTTGGGTGCTTTTACGAGACGATTCTTCCATCTGTGCATCCTGTTGCTGAGTGACTGTATCTGAGTTTGTGTGAATTGAGGCCCAGTTTTATTATTCAGGGGTTTTGCACTTCGGTGCAGATTTCATCATGCCTTGATTTTTAAGCATCCCAGGAGAGACATTTTGTGTTTTAAAAGCTTCAACAAAGGATTAAACCCATTCCCTTCGGAATAGCTTGTAATGTATAAAGATATGTGTTAATGAACACTTATTTTTAACTTTATTTACTGGGGGGAATTTTTTTTTTATCCTTTTCACTCTTCTGTTGGTAGTTTTGGGAGCTTACACAAAGGAGTTCTAACACTTTTGTTAAATCAACAAGCAAGCACAGTTATTAGTTAATTCTGATAATGCCAAAATGGCCAAATATCATCTGATTAAATGGTTTAACAATATATCACTTGGTTTATCATAATTCATCTTATATGGATGTACAAACTTACTTAAAAGCACTTACAAAATGAAATGATTTTCAGTTTTTCAATATGCGTGTTTTTTTCTTCTCTTATAGGATCTACTGGAAGTGGAGGTTAAAGACCCCAATGAGCTTGTTGGTCAGTATCAAATTAATCACCCAACTATTCCCTCATCTTCAAGTAAAATGTCTTTCCAGGCATTTGATGCGTGTTTGTGCTCCAGCCAACATGGTGCAAGTTCTTTGTCAGGAAGTGACTGAGGTGTGTGTTTGGATCTTTGCTGTGCCCAGGAAATGAGTGATCCAGGTTGGATTACTTCAGTTTTGTTTTATGGCAACCCTGTGTGATATTAGTTTGATTATAGAGAGACATCCGGATCGTCACTTTCTAAAGTCATCTGATTTAGCACTGTCATTATGCAGGTTGATCAAATTATAGGAATAAAAGCCTAAAAATGAATAGCATTAGCAAATTTGTAAAGCATGTAAATTGTAGTCCAAGTATTGAATAAAATTGAATAAGCAAATTTAACCAAAAATATTATTTTTTTACTTAAATCTGTTATGTGCAAATATTAGTCTTTAGCAGCACTGAATGTTTTGGCTAAAACAATGAGTTTTCCCAACAACTGAAATTGGAATTTTTTTTTAAATATTGTACGTCAGTTTTAATATCTATTTGGTATTATTGCTTCAGCCTGATATTAAAGATATTCACGCCTTGTCGTAATTACAAGATTCAAACTTCTAAAAAACATTCATGTCTTCGTCAAGCTCGTAATTATGAGCTGGGAATTTTCTGAGAGCTCCTGGTTGTACCCTGTGACCTTTGCAGATTCATTTAGGCGTTGATAGTGTTGGCATAGAAATACAAAATTCCCAGTCCGGAGACGTGAACAGCTCCGAGTAAAACATCACATTACATGTTGTCATCTCGAAATCACATGGCAAAAGTATAAAAAGAGAGTATGAACTTTGTAATGTGCAACATTATAAACAACATAATACATGTATCCTGCACTGGAAGTTTGGGCCCCTAAAACTTTATTTATAAAATCTATTTATAATCCCACATTTCATTGTGATGCTCTCAGAGCCAGAATATTCTAGTTTTACAATCGTAGGGAGTTACAGTAAACAAGACATTTGGGCGAGTAACTGAATGTTCCACTTTGTCTTGTTTTTCTTCACATTATAATGTGAAAAGATCAGAATAGTCTGTTGAAAGGAAGGTCTTGCTGGAGACTCAAAGATTTGCTTTGTGGTTGGGAGACAGAAGATCTTTAGAATTGTCTCTAATTTTCCCTCCTTCTCTTTTTTGAGTCTTTTTGAGACAAGAGTTGGTGTATGGACTTTGTGTGTGATTGTGCCACTTGTTTGGGTGGACACTGAGCTCTCAAGATGCCTGAGAAATGAGTCACTTACCGTTAATGCGTGATTACTCTGATGGAAAGGAAGTGACAAAAAAAAAAAGAGCAATGGGGAGAGATCTACTGCTCAAAGATTATCTTAAATCATACTGTAAATAAAATCAGGAAAAAGAAAACTGGCTTGAGAGCAGCAGTGGGGATTTTAGGGGTTTTATAGAGGACCCCTGTCTTGCCAACATTCCTGCGCACACTTGCTGCCTGCTGCTACCACATTTCCTCTAATCACACTGTAATTATTAAGACACGCGTGAATGCTTTATAAAACACAGCTTTTAGACCAACTACAGTTGAATCCATGACAGCCACAAATACAAAGTCCTATAAACTGACAATTTTACACCAAAATTATTTAAACAAAAATTGTAAAAAATGATCTAGGTAGCTGCCATGGTGTTGCTATGCGTTTGGTAAAAGGGCTGGGCAAAAAGTATTGGTTTCTCGATTTTAATAAATTCTCATTTTTTGTGAACCGTTATCTATTTTAAAATTACCGGTCTATGCCGTTTTCGGGTTGATGAACGAACAGAAGATTGTCGCGCACCTCCCATTAAATAAATCGCAATAAGCTTTACTTTTGATATCAAACAAAGTCTCAGATTTCAAATTCTAGTTTATTTACAAAATTCACACAATATAATTTTTCAGTGGATCATCACTACTGCTTTACAACTTGTTATATCATGAAATAAACATGAAGGTATATTAAAAGAAACAGTATATCTTACTGAAATCCATATCATGGCTCATGTAATCTCTCAACCAGCGTTTCAACTGCAGAAAGACGTCAATAAAACCACTTGTAAACAATATCCAGAATAATGGAATCGAAGTGAATCTGAATTGGATTGAAATTTAATCGAATCGTGAAATTTGTATCGATACCCTTTATATTAATGTTTATTGCGAGCTATATATATATATATATATATATATATATATATATATATATATATATATATATATATATATATATATATATATATATATATATATATATATATATATATATATATATATATATATATATATATATGATGGATAGATATATATCCATCTATCTATCTATCTTATCTATCTATCTTATCTATCTATCTCGCAATAAACATTAATATAAATAATCAGCAATCAACAGTTTTCTATTTATCAATTATATTGTTCAAAATGCCTCTTGGGATTGTAGTTCTTTCCCTGATTAAAGCCATTAAGTAGTCAACGTTTTTATTGTTGTTATTCACCTTTTATAAGAATAGGAAAAATCTTTCTAGAAACAAGGTCACTGATAAAGTGCACTGGCGCTGTTGCACTCTATACGAGACGTGTTTCTTCTTAAATGTAAGTCTATGGAGTGTTTTCTTTCTTTTTGTTTTTAACATCCACCAGGTGAAAAATTAGTAAGCCCGATCATTTGTCCTGAAGCATGTTGTCTTGAACAGCTGCACAATTTAAGGTGTCATTTATGTAGGAGTTATGAGTCGACTTTTAGTTCTCAGGATTCTTTGACCATAAGTATGAGCAATAATGATAGGGAATCTGGGCTTTTAAGTGCTATCTGTGAATGATATTCTTTTTTTACTTCTTTTTCTGTATAGCAGCTCTAAAGGTGTGCATGGTCTGTTTTGCAACAGGGTTGTTCTCAAATGTTCAGTTTATGTAAAGCAGCTCTGGCTGGAAAATGCTTTTACCTTTCCGAAATTCCAACCTACCTCGGCAAGTTTCCATCGCTAGAGGGCCTGTTTCTACATGTTTATGGCTGTGTGTGTGTCTGTGCATTGCTTTGGTAAGTGTGCCACATCCAGAGTGCCCCACCCAGCCCTTCCCTGCTTCTGTGTGTGTGTGTCTGTCATGTGTTTTTACAAATGGAGGCATGTTTTGGCCCACAGTCGCTGCCTCAGACCTGCCCAGAGCAGCAGCCAGGGGGTGTGAGAGAGGCAGATGGGGGAGGAAGGGTGTGAGGGATTGAGAAGAGAGGAGGTGAGGTGAAAGGGAATTCGGCAGTGGCCTGTTCCAACCAGTATGGTTTGAATAGTGTTCACTGCTGCATGCGTACGCAACCACAAATTCCATTTCTCCGTAATTCGCTCCAGAAATGTCTGACAAAGATTGCTGATAGACACTTCTAGTTTGAGGGAATAAAAAAAAAATACAAAACACAGTTCTTGTGAAGGCTTATGAAATTGTAGTTCAGTGTAATTTTAAAAATGTGATGAAATGAAATGAATGAAATACAGCTTGAGGTTAAAGTTGCGCAGGGATCCAGGATGTTTGTGTGTTTAGAAACTTCATACCTCTTTTGGGTGAAGGATTTTCTTCATGTTTTATTTATTTAATTCTATTTAAATAGTTTTTAGTGTGTGCTCACTTTTTAAGTTAACAGTTTTCATTGGCATGAAATATGTAAAATTTTATCAAAGAAAAATGATGGAACTGTACAACATAAGTTTGTCTAAGTTTTATATATTATAAAACTACTAGGTTACTCCTGTGAGAGCCCAACAGAGCCCAAACTATTAAATTCAGTTGCTATTTATTTTTTTATAATAATTTTTAGATATAATAACACTCAAATAATAAAAAAAAACATTTAAATTGCACATAAGGCAGGTTTTGCATTACTTCTATATCTTATTATAAAATTATTTTTTAATTATTTTTCTACTCGAATTCAATTTTGAAAATTGATTATTTACAGTTACGGCCATAACTTGTTTTCATGGCATTTATTTAAACATTATTAATTATTAGTTATTAATGATTAATTAAAACATTATTAACAGGTTAAAGTAAATATTATGAATGTGTGTATATATATATGTATGTATGTGTATATATATATATATATATATATATATATATATATATATATATATATATATATATATATATATATATATATATATATATATATATATATTATTTGTAATCAGTAAAATGCTCCCTTATAGAGTTAATTTCTCTAGTGAACTAACATGCTGTGAACACTAAATAACTTGTCTGAGGTGAATGTAACGCTACGTGAGATGTTATTCTCAAGCTGTTTTATTGATTTGTTTGTCTTTCTGCGGTTGAAACACTGGTTGTTTGTTCTTCTTCTGCGCTTGTTCCTGTTGTGGCAGTTGAGAAACAGCATTGCATTACCACATGTGCCCCCTTCTGGATTGGAGTGTGAATTGCCTGTATTCATCGTCTGGCTGTATGAACTGATCCATGACGCATGCATACATGTACAACAACATATTTAGAGGGTTTGCATGGTCAACAACAACAACTGTTTTCTTGGTTAAAGTGTTTTTATGAGCGTATGACTTACTGTAATTACTCTATTGCGCATACTTGTTTATGATGTAAAGTAATTTACAATATACATGTGTGTATATATACTTTAATTATTATTTTTTTCTCTTCTTTACAGCACAGTTTTCAGAGAAGGTTCGGAACATGTCTCCTGACGAGATCAGAATTCCTCCTGAACCTGCCGGGCGTTGTTCCAGTCATCTGCAGGTGAGACTGTTCCTCTGTTCTATTTTAGATGTTCTTGACTTGCTGCCATGGGGTCCAGTGAGAGAAGTCTTGACAGCACTTGTTTTTGATGGATGCTAGTCTCAGCTGCTATCAAATGGCTTGACCAGGCTTATACATATTGTACAAACAAATGACAAAGAGTAGGCCAAAATCAATTGTAATCTGATTGATTGGCTGCTATGCAATTTCCAGGAGTCACATTTTTACATGAAAAGCTGTGTTAGAGACTGCTGCACTGATCACGTGTTTGTGAGGTCCTTTTAGTAATAAATGAAATCCTTTGTGAAAAATCAGAACGTAACCAATGACTTTTGAACGTAGAAAATTTTTGACTGCAGTCAACTCATTTTCCACTCATTTCTTAGTTGTTAGTAGATTCTTTTGTTGAAATAGTTGCATGGTTATTTCAATGAGCGCTTATTGTCTTTGATGATAGACTGCTGTACAATAATTTCAAATTTGTAAATAAACAATGTTAAAAAGTAGATTGTCAATTTAAATATCAGTCAGATGGTCTCTTCTGTAACACTTTACAATAAGGTCTCATTAGTTAACAAATTAACATGGAACAAATTCTTCTACAGCTTTTATTAATCTTAGGTAAAGGTAATTTCAACAGACATTTTTAACATAAAAGGTTGTGTCTGTTAACATTAGTTAATGCACTGTGAACTAACATGAAGAGTCATTTTTATTAGCTAATATAAAAAAATAATATTGCTCATTGTTAGTTCAGGATGTTTGTGTTTGATGATGAGTGTTTAAGTCATCAGCAGTATAAAGAGTTACTTTTATTTGCATAAATACTTTAGTGAATCAGATGCTAAAATCTGGGTTAACTAAAACTGTAAAAAATGTAATTATTTTAAATAAAATTAATTAAAACTAAATAATTTTTAAAAAAAATTTAACCGCTATTTGCCAAGTCAAAATTTCTCATTTTCATTTAGTTTAACCTTGATGTACTAAAATGACTAAAACTTATAAATAATACATAATATTTAATAGAGTATATTAAAAATGACAAAAAAACAACAAAATTACTAAAATTAACTAAAATTAAAATGAGAAAATATAAAAATAAAAACAAATTAAAAATACAGATTGAAAACTTTAATGGTGTCTTAATTAAATTAAAATAACACTGGCTAAAACAATATGATCCGTGATACTCCTTCCAGGTGAATTCTGAATTTTCCAAAGACTTTTTTTTTTTTTAAACATGTACCAGCCGAAAAACATTCTCTCAGCGGCTCTGTTTTGGTTGGACTGCTACTCCTTGTCAACAGTCATAAAAAGAGAGCGATCATACGAGTTCATTGTTTTAGTTCCTTGCAGCGTCTTTAAACCACATGTTCAAGATCCTGGCTGACATGTTTTATCTTTGGGTGTGGCACTGGGGGGGGGGCTTAAGGGGGTGGAAAGTTGTGGGTGTCAGTGTTTCAGGTGTTTTACCTCCCCTGGGGGTAAGGACTGGCAGTTCACCCTAAATCATGCAACTTGCATGCTGCCAGCACATGTCCGGGACGTGAACATTTGGGTTCAATGATGTCAAACCCATGTTGATGCTAAGGTCATATTTGAACTTATTTTCTTAAGAATGTGGTTTAATATTTATTCATATCTCATTGTCAAATTCTTATTAATCGTACCACTTCCTGTTGTAGCTCGGTCTCTCGTGAGCTGTTGGGGCAGGTGTACACGGGTGTGGTTTTCACACTCAGTATCGTACAACCTAGTACTGATAGATGGGCTGTGCTTTTCCACGTGATGATGAATATCCTGTCCTTGTGGCTATGCTTTTATCGCTGCTCAGACATGATCCTCATTCTTATATACCTCAGTTGGTCTTCCTGCTATCTTTCTTGTTGTACATTTTGTACAAATGAGGTAAGATCAGTGTCTTAACTATCAACAAAGCACTTTTCAATTTATTTGACTTCTTGGAATGTGAAGGAAAACTGAAAATGGCACATCTCCAAGTGCTTCTTGGAGTCCGGTTGTCAAAAATCACCCTCTAGTTCTAGAAACTCACAGTCGCACAAAGACTTTATTCATTCTTAGTGTTTCACAACACTTGGAGCAAAGCAGCAGTATTTTTCTTGTTTTGTAGTCCACATTTTACATCAACTAGCATTTAAAATAAAAATTAAAAAAAAGTTTTTTTAGCAAGATCATACCTGCATTTAATACAGTATCAATCATGATAGAAGAAATATTTTGATAATAAGACTGTTGTACCTTTTCTGTTTGCAGGAAAAGATCTTTAAACTTTACGAGCGGAAGCTTCATGGAGACTTTGATACAAACAGCCATATTCAAAAGAAGAAAGAGTTTCGCAACCCAAGGTCAGGAGATAAGTGTTAATGACCCACCATGCACCAGACATAACCTGAAGATTATATTTTCGTACGTTTTATTTGTTTGCAACCTAACCACATGTTTGTTTATAGTATTTATGAGAAGCTTATCCAGTTCTGTGGAATTGATGAACTTGGAACCAATTATCCAAAAGTATGTAATGCTTATCTGTTTATATCATGTAAACACACATTCTGTTCAGTAAAATATAACTTTTTAACATTTTTTTTTTTTTTTTAGGATATGTTTGACCCCCATGGCTGGTCAGAGGATTCATATTATGAGGCACTAGGTAGGTTTTGCTTTGAAGTTATTTGACATTTCAACTCATATGGATTAAATTGACTACATTTGTTAACCATTTGTGTGCTGTCCTCTCCACAGCCAAAGCTCAGAAGGCGGAGATGGACAAGCTGGAAAAAGCCAAAAAGGAAAAGACCAAGGTTAAAACCCTGAGGCACTCCACCTATTAATTATTATTTTATTTATTTTTTTTAATAATATTAAAAAATTTTGTTCTGTATCGGCCAAAACCTCACTGGTGGTTACAATTTCTTTTCATTTTACCCATGTGTCTTTAGATTGAATTTGTGACGGGCACCAAAAAAGGCACCGCTACTAATGCAGCAGCTCTGGCCACAAACACGACAACTGCCTCCTCCACAGGTACAATCCATGATTGAGTGTTTGATGCAAAATTGTGAGCTTTAAAAATTTAAAGTGAGCGAACTGCAACATAAATATTCTGTAGTTCTATTATATTTGTTTTAATAGTTCTAGTGATGTCAAATCGATTAATTACATCCAAGATAAAAGTTTGTTTGCATAATATATGTGTGTACTGTGTATAATTATGTACACACATATATATTATTTATATATATATTCACACATTCATGTATATTTTAAAGAAATATTTGCTTTTATACTGTATATAAAAATTTTTCTTAAACGCATACGTGTGTGTAATTATACACAGTACGTAATATGTACACAAAATTTTATTTTGAATGTGATTAATCACGGTTAATCGATTTGACAGCACTATTATTATTGAAAACACTCATAGGTTTCAGGCTTTACTATTTTATATATACATATTTACATATATATATTGTGTGTGTGTGTGTGTGTGTGTATATATATATATATATATATATACATACAGCTCTGGAAAAAATTAAGAGACCACTGCATATTTTTTGTTATTTTGACCAGTTGTTGCTTTTGGCAAATAAATGCTCTAAATTACAATATTTTTATTTGGAATTTTTAGGAAAAATGTCAGTAGTTTATAGAATAAAACAAAAATGGTAATTTTACCCAAACGCATACCTATAAATAGTAAACCCAGAGAAACTGATAATTTTGCAGTGGTCTCTTAATTTTTTCCAGAGCTGTATATATATATATATATATATATATATTTATTATACTTTGCATATATTTATTTAACTAAATCGCAGCCATTGTGATTTCACAAAAGCACTATGCTATGTTATGATTTTAAAATGATTTTAATATATCGTGCAGTCTTTAAAAACAGTCTAATAATGCCGTTCATGGATTCTCGTCTGTGGAATGCACCACTTATGGTATCTTGCTGATTAATTAACAACTTTTTTTTTTAAAAGTGTACTCAGCCCTACATATGTACCATTTTGTTCTCGTTGAATTAAACCTGTCACAGTTCCTCAATTAAACCTAAGTGCTATGACCTTTCAGATGCCCAGAAGAGGAAGAGCAAGTGGGACTCAGCAGTTCCAGTCTCTCTGGCACAACCCGCCCTCCTCACCACCACTGCCACCCTCCCTGGAGTTGTCTCTGTGACCACAACAGCCAGCGGTACCAAAACCACAGTCATCTCTGCAGTGGGAACCATTCTCAAAAAGGCAAAGCAATGACCGGAAAAAAGATTTGATAGTCAATGGCAGTGTCACATGTAAACGTAATAGGTCCTGCTGTTTTACTTGAGCAACAGCTGGTTTCAACTCTGTGGCAACTGGAATAGATGTTTTTTATCTCATTTTCAGAAAGAGAATATTTTGGATATATCATAATGACATAATTGTACTAGACATGGTTGATTCTTTTTTTTCTTTTCTTTTTTTTTTTTTTTTTGTATTTAAACTTCTTGGTTGTCTTTGCCCAGATGTTTTCCATTGAATTTATGCATGTAAAAACTATCCTGCATGTCATACATTACAAGTCATCGGAACTTTCATGTCCAACATATGAAAACTCTTTACCTGTAATAATTTATCAAGTATTTTTGCATTTTTCCTTTTAATAATCATTCATTGTTTGATAGAAGTCGAGTCAGCCTACTATCTGTTTCCATTTTCATGTTTTGGATAGGTCACGTTTCAGAACTTTGTAATCTTTTTATTTCATTTTAGCAATGGAAGTAGGTCTTTTTTTTAAAACATGTATATATTAAAATGACACTTTGGCTTCTCTGTAACTCAGCAGTGTAAAAATAAATGTTTTTTGTATAATTGCAAAGCTGTTTTTTTTTTTTTTTAACCACATTTAATCCAAATCTGAAAGGATCTGCCTCTGGGATGAAGAAACAGCCGTAGAAATGTAACGTCAGGTAGTGTTGAAGAACTGTTTTGGATGATGAATGTGTTTTGGGGTTCTGGAATTGGAAGACGGTGTGCATTGACTAGATGGATTACTGATTTATATCCACGCGATCCACCTTTTCCATTCTGAACTTGAGCCATTTTGTTCGAGCTTAGAAATCCTGGGCAGTGAGATTATTTTCTGGCACTTTCCCTTGATCATATTTAAAACATTTAAAACCTTCTGCTGAGAATGTGGTGGTACAGCCTTGTGGTTAAAGATCAATGAAAAGGTCTGGGTTGAAATCTACTACCCTTGATCTAGACGTTTTACTCTAAGTGGACTGTTCTTTTGGATAAAACCTCTCACAAATGATCAAATTAGCAATTAGTGTTGCATTAGAACAAATTATTTGTTCATTTCTTTTTTTAAACCGTAAAATGGTTAACTTACACTACCGTTACAACAGTTTTATTTATAAAAAACATTATTTGAAGTAATTTTTTCACTTTTGATCATTTTAATTCATCCTTGAATAGGTTTTAATTTCTTTTCAAAGTTTTCAATGGTTGTGTTTAACCTAGCATCAGTTTGACCATAATATGTTGGATTTTTTTTCATCATTGCTATTATGAACTCATCAAAACGTAGTATAAAAATTATCGGACATTCTGAAATATATTTAATTAATTGTATTTGTTTTTGCTTATTCTCATTTATTCCTGACTTAAGGATAGCAAATTCTGATGGCGCATCTTACCCCACACTCTCCCATTGTCCTGTCAAACTGATTTTTGATCAAATGCAACACTTTTTTTTGACTTTGCATTGCCCCAGGTAAATCAGTTGACGCACAGGAGTGAGTTTGCCAGCTGAGATTGAGAGATGGCGATTGTGCGAGTGCTGACTGTGCGTCAGGGTGACTCAGATTGACACACCCTGTACAGGCCCTGACTCCACTGATCTACCATTGAATCCAGCCACGAAGGATTACTCAGTGCGCATAATTATAATGTTACCGTGTATTTAAACATGCATAGTGATTCAATGATTAAACCAGAACTTGACCATTTTGTTTACCATCCTGTATGACTTTTGTGAGTAATTTAATTCTACCCACTGTAGTCGTGTGTAAACCCATACCACTGCTGCACTTATTTTTTATTTTCAAAAAGCAAGCAAAATATATGGGGGAGGGGTGTTGGCTCATAAGTGTAGCTAGAACATATTGAACACATTGTTGTTGATTTGTTTGGTTTGCAAGATCCCAGCATGCATCATGGCATACTGTTCTAGTAGTATTAGCTTGCTGTTTGCTGGCTTTACGTTGGTTTTTTGTCATTTACAGTTGTTTATTATTTGTTGTTTTTATAATTATTATTTGATTTGTCAACATTATTAAGATTTGTGAGTTAAGTTATACAGACAGACACACTATACCTTTTTAAACTTTTTTTTTGTGAATGTGAAAGTCTTATTCTCACAAAGACTGTATTTAACTGATCAAAAATACAGTTAAAACAGTAATATTGTGAAATAGTATTACAGTTTAAAACAAATAACTAATACAACTGACCATTCGCAAAGACCCGCCCCCTTTAGTTACTGTTGCTATGTCCGACAAGCCATGCGCTCTCACGCCACACATCATGTTCTCATGCAGTGAAAAATACATCACGGAGCAACGAAGACACTGACAACGCGTCGAGAGACAAGACAGAGCAGGTTACTTTTGATATGAAACAGTTTCATAATTAAAATATTGTAATTTTTTAAAGAAGTTTAAACAATAAATAGCGTATAGTGTCTCTTTAATGTGTCGAGACAGATCGCTGTAGCTCCTTCAATCGGCTCGTGAACCGATCATCTCTTCATACTAGTTCATTTATAGCATCAAATAAACATGAATGAACATCAGAAGGAATGTTGTTTCAAGCGCGGAAAGATGTGAGTACATACAATTTTACAAGTTCAAGTTCACCAACGTTAATCTACTAACTCCCCTGACTGCTTTGTCGGACACAATGGCGGATATGGGGTTATGATTGGTCAGATCGCCTGTCAATCAAACTGCCAGTGAAGTGCCAATTAATACTTGTGATGCAAAGCTGAATTTTCAGCATCATTACTCCAGTCTTCAGTGTCACATGATCCTTCAGAAATCATTCTAATATGCTGATTTGATGCTCAAGAAATGTTATTATTATCAATGTTGAAAAGTTATTCTGCCTAATATTTGAATTCTTTGACAATATATATATATATATATATATATATATATATATATATATATATATAGACCATGCATCTCACTCAGAGGACCTACTGGAATTTTTCAATTTTGTGATATGTAATTGGATAATATAATACATTTATTTATTTATTTATTTATTATTATTATTATTATTTGCCTTGGTCAAGTCGCCTAGAATTTTGCTCTTTGGATTCTGACTCTTCTGAGTTGTTATTTTTGGTCTGCTTTCAATGACACAGCTAGCTAGCCGTTTTCATTTGTCCAGCCTGATTACAAATAACAAAAGAAAGTAATAAATTCTGAGTGAATCTTTTGTCATGTAAATGATGGGGCCGTTTGCCTTACAAAAAGTGCGGTTGCCAAAAATGTGCGTAATGCTGTCCAGGGCGTTTGCAAGTGCAAGAAAAATGTGAATTTATAAAAGCTTGAATGTTTATGATACGTATTTGGGCTGACTCGGAGCGCGCCAATGATGCCCACAGATGTTTTCTTGGAGTTTTCCTGGAGTTTTGACTGACTGAGGCGACCGCGGAGCACTCGAGGTGAGCTATATTTACTTTTGTTTGAGCAAATTATGCTCGTGTTGAATATTGTAAGTGTTATAAAACCATTGTAAAATCGTTTGCAGCAGTTATACTTCATGGGTGATCGGATATGCCAAGGGAAATCCTAAGAGAAATGCTGAGGGGGAAAACATTTGTTGTGTAATGTGGTAAAATAAAAACGTGTGCTTTGGTGTCAAGGGCTGGAAGATACAAGATCCTGCTGAGAAAGATTACCATTGTAACCAGAAGTTACCTTTCTTTTACTGTTTGTTACTACAATAAAACTGTGGTGAATTGGTGTTAGTCACCACTGTCGGCAATAGAAATTAAACAATGGCAAATATTTCGGAAAGCTTTTAAACTTGTTTTGTTTTTCTTTAAAAAAGTGCATTATTCCTATGTTTATATTGGTGAGCGAGAGAGATGTACCCGATGTGTTTTATAAACTTTATTTTTTACCAGATTCCATATTATTATTATAGTTAAATCAGTAACAATAACAGCAACTGACCACTATGGTTATCATGATTTTTTTTTTTTTTGGTGGGGAAGGGAAATCCTGAGAGGGATGCTCTTGACCATTAAGGAGGAAAACAATATTTATTTTGGAAATTGTGTCTGAAATTGGCAGTAGATATAGAAATAATACATTGTTTTTGTTCCAAGGGCAAAAATGGACACAAGACTTACAAGCAAACCTGTAATAGTTGGTAGGCAGTTTTCTGCCCTTTTCAGCGCATTCATTTGTATCTTTTTCTTTTTAATGCAAACATGATAATATGAATTCAGTGTTCAAAGGAATGTGAATTTGGCTCTTTCATGCCATAAATTACGCTTCATGTACTTTGATGTTTAAAAAAATAAACCAAGGAAACATTCAAGCATGTGAGGAAATGCACTTGGAACTTTTTGTGATGTCCAGCGGCCAGAAATGGCAATAACAGCTAAGGTTTTCCACAGGTCATCCTCGAGGGACAGTTGTACCACACACATCCCTTTCTAACGTTTCACTGAGTGCCAGGCTGTCTGATTGTTACTTAGGGAAGGACACACCTTGTTTCTGACTCATTGTGTGTTGAGTGTTATGCATCTGCCCTGCGGGAATGTGGTTCCCATGATTTCTTGTTGCCATGGTTTGTCTGTGTGCTTTTACTGTGTGTTTTCGGCTTGTAAATTTAGTAAGCGCTAGAATAAACAATTGACACTTGGTCTTTATATATTTTTTATCTCCATCCATCCATCCATCCATCCTTCTCTTTACTGCAGGTCTATTTCTCAAACTATCTATCTATCTATCTATCTATCTATCTGTCTGTCTGTCTGTCTGTCTGTCTGTCTGTCTGTCTGTCTGTCCGTCCGTCCGTCCGTCCGTCCGTCCGTCCGTCCGTCCGTCTGTCTGTCTCTTTACTGCATGTCTATCTTTCAAATTGTCCATCTATCTATCTGTCTGTCTGTCTGTCTGTCTGTTTGTCTGTCTGTCTGTCTGTCTCTTTACTGCATGTATATTTTCAAATTGTCCATCCATCCATCCATCCATCCATCCATCTCTTTACTGCATGTCTGTCTCTTAAATAATCTATCTATCTATCTATCTATCTATCTATCTATCTATCTATCTATCTATCTATCTATCTATCTATCTATCTATCTATCTATCTATCTATCTGTCTGTCTGTCGTCTGTGTTTTTATCTATCTATCTATCTATCTATCTATCTATCTATCTATCTATCTATCTATCTATCTATCTATCTATCTATCTATCTATCTATCTACCTGGTCAAGTTGTAAATGGAGGTTGTTCTCAAAACTTTTGCTTTGTTGGAATGCATGTTTTCACTTCTTTCTCTCTCTCTTTCTCTCTCTCTCTCTGTCTTCCCATTTCGAATGCTGTCCCTGTATGTCTCCCCTCCTCTCTTGCGGTCTCACTTTCTCTTTTCCCTCTTGAATTAGGGCACATTTTTGTGGCAGTGACATTTGAAAGACTTCAAAGGCAATGCGCAGTGTGCGCTGTTGAGTTCATTTGAGTGTGTGAAGCCTATCGGATTGTTTTTCTTGCATGCCTCAGGGTTTAGTTTGTTGCTTTCAAAACTATCCGCGTCGTCTTAAAGTTTGTTCGGGCACATGTTTGTGTGTGTTCCACTGTATCCATGTGCAGAAATGAGTGACTCTTTGTACCCTGCAGGCAATATATCTGCCTGCCACTCCCTGTGCAAGGTCAGTTAGGGCAGGGTTTCTTCACTCTTTTTTCCTCTCCCCTAGGGGAGGAGCTGTGGCCTGTCATTCTCAAGTCCACACAGGTGAGGGTGCTGCTAAAGGAATGTGCAGAGAGCGAGCAAGCAAAGGACAGAGGGAAAGGTGGAGCGACCTTGTTACCTCACAAAGCCAGAGAAAGAAAGGAAGGGTGTTGCCTGCAACCCACCTGAACAACTTGAGCAAGAGAGGAGGGACCAGACACAGTTACTCTTAAACACAAGTCGTATCTGGAGGAATACTCAGTCAGTTTTGCACAGCACAAAGTGGGATAGGAGGGGGAATTTTTCCTGCAAGCACAAGAAGATTGCCTGTTGCTTGGATTTGTGAAGACGCAGGTGGAAAAGAGGTTCTTTTCTCTCTTTGGTTAATCATTGGACAACAGAGGGAGAATTCAGGATTTTCTTTTAGAGAACTTTGCTGTTTCTGGGTGGACTCTGGGACTTGGATTGGGAAACAACAAACTAAGAGGTTTGTGGGATCAACAATCTTTTTGTAAAGCCTCACAGTCCTGCATATATTTTGTAAGGCTCTGTTTTTATCTCCCTTCTTCCCCTTTACTCTTTGCTTGCTTGTGTTTTTTTTTTTTTTGATAAAGTTTGTGGCTGGCGATATGAAGAATAGAAATCTTTGAATCAATTTGTTTTAGTTCTTTGAAGTTTGCCCGCTACTTTTCTGCTCTTTCTGTTCTTTAATCTTTTTCAAATGATATCCTTATGAAGATATGAGCAGTAAAGGAGGTGTTTGGCTGTTGGTTGTTATGTCTTTTTGCAATGAGAGAGTCTGAAGCTGCACCATTCATTTGCAGTAGTTCATTTTAATTTTAATGTTGTTATGCAGTGGTGTCCATCAAATCACGTTTGTGTCGGAATCAAATACAGGCTATATGATGTAACTACTGGGTTTGTTTATGGTATGATAATGCCATTATTATTCTCAAATTGATTAACATTTAATAGAATTTGTATTTAGCTTGAAAAAGATTTGCCTGTTTGAAAATTTTCACTTCACAGAATGGAAGGAATGACATAGTTATTCCTTATTAACATGCTTCATTTGCCACCCAAAAATGTCAGGTGGACAAAATACTTGTATTGGGTACTTGTGGGTTATGTTGTTTTTCTCTGTGTATGACTAAACATGATTTATCTGCCCATTTGTGAGGTTAGCACAGCACAGATCAGGTTCACAATAGCATGTTAAGGTCTGTTTAGGTCTCAGGCACAGTGATATTCATGAGATTGAGTGTTTTCTCATCCTGGAGTGAAATTCCAGCGACGTTGGTCAAAATATGAACTTAGAAATTTACGTGAAATTTAAAGTTTATTATTTGGGATTATTGATATGTATGATATGATATGTATGATTGATATGATGTATATTTATGGATTTTTGAGGGAGTTTTTGCGGGTCTGCAGTCATTGCAGCACCAGCTGCTACTACAGGCAACTTTTTTCACTAAATTCACCACGTTTAGTGAGAGCAGGCAGCACAGAATGAGTACAGAGGTGTTCAAACGTCTTCAAGAACACCTAGATGGAGTTGAATGGAATGATATAAATTTAAAGATGTGATGCAATGTCTGTCTGATGCATACAGCATGTGCGTTGACGGCATGTTAGAATGTGTTCTGTTTCTACCGGTAAGACTTTATTCAGCAAATACTGATGTGATCAAATTAATAAATTAATATGAAGTAATTAGGGTGAAGAAATCAGTGAACAGTCCTTTATTATTTTTTCTTTGTAGAAAAAAAAACTAAGCCCAAAATTTAATGCACAAATATATATGAAAAGTTGTTCTCAAACTTTCCACTGTCTTTCTCTTCCCTTCTTTCTGTGTCCATCTGTAGAGGATATGAGCGGAATTCCTGAGGAATCGTTGGCCTGTTTCTCCTCTTGACTGTCAGAGTTCAGATTTATGGGGGGTGAAATGGGCTCAACTTTCATTTGATGTTTTCAGGGAGAAAGGACGCGAGTGAAAAGCGAGAGAAGCTGATATCGGCAGGTGGATCAGATTTCTGCTGCTGTTTTAGTGATTTAAGCGCCAGTACAACAGCTGAAGTGCAGGCTATTCCGCTTTCTGTAGATTAGATATGGACAGCAGTCTGTAAAAGTCTCTAAAAATCTAATGGACATACAGAAATATGGTGTAGATTTAAAGTAAATGTCCACTGCAGTGTTTCTGGTCATCAAAGTCGTCATTATGAAGTTTTTACTGCATGTTTTTATGGTGTTTATCAAGGCACATGTCTTGCATGCCTTGAATTACTCAGTTCACTTACGATCAGTTCTAGTGTGTATTTCCATATGTGTGTGCATGTGAATATGTGTGACATCTGTTCACCATGTTTAACTTTATGTAATATGTGTGATTTTGCTATTTTTTTATTTGTGTTTCAGACTGAAATGGGAGGATGGGCGCTGCGTCTCGCTGTGGGGATTTACGTTCTCATGTTCGCTGTGACAACCGGCCGTGCTAATGAGGGTGGGAACATCAACTCTTAAGCCCCTTAAACCTCAAATCTCAATTACAAACACTTTTACTTACGAAGCAATACAAAGTCAGCTAAAAACACCAGATTAATTTCTGTTAACTATAATCAGTAATGACAACGTCATTACATTGGATAATAAAACATCCCAAATCTCATTTATTTTAAAGGATTTTCAAGCAAAAGTAAAAGTTGATTAAAATGATTGCAAAACTCTAGCATCATTTGTTTGCAAATATATTTTGTTATTTAATACATGAAGTGTAACCCAAATGTATACAGTAACGCTAAGAAGACCTTAAATACTGAGTTCAAAACATTTCAAATCAAATTGATAGAAGACAGAATCTTTGTTATGTTCTAAATATGCTTTTTTGTGTTACATAGTGAACCACTGTACCGCTGCCAGGGCCAAAACCTGCTCAGAATGTATCCGGGTCGGCGCAGGATGCGCATATTGCCCCGATGAGGTGACAATTCCCCGATCCTTATGCTGTAGAATGAACTGATGTTGTATATGTGTTTGATATGTTTTCCTAAATTAATACGTGTTAATTATGACTTTTTGATCCAGAGATCAGGTCCGTAGAAGAGTTTTAGCTATTTAGCTATTCTTTTTATTTCAGTCATGACAACTCTTGGAATAGTTTGTAAAACATTTTATTAATGTAAATAGAAAGTACATTGGTTTGGTCATGGTGGACTAGAACTGCTATCTGTGGTTGCTGCTGCTGTACAACTTGCTTCTGCTAAAGTCTCGGAACATAAAATGAATGGAAACATGCTTCTGCTGCTAGAGAGAGGGAGACACCCTGTAGCAGATCTAGGCAGGTGGTGCTGGGGAAGTGGAGGGCTAGTATAAGAATTCGTATAGCGTGCAGAGATTCGTTTGGATGCGTTGTGGTTATAAAGGAAAATAGAAAAGGACATGTTAAATCGATTGGCTGAGAATGTTACGCTGAACGAACCAATCAGAACATGAATAGAGTTTCATGGCTGAACTATTAATTTTTTGTGGAAACCATGATGCATTTTTTCAAGATTCTTTGATAAATGGAAAGTTCAAAAGAACAGCATTTATTTGAAATAGAAATCAATTGTCATTCACTTTTTTATTATTTCACGTTTAATGTGTGAATTTCTTTTTTTTTAAATTACTGTCCTAGAACCTTTGAACAGTAGTGTATTTTAATTCACAGCCCTCACCATAACATTGAGTTTAGTTATTTGTATGTTCATAAAGCCTATTGTAGCTCTCTGTATGAACACAGTTATATAATTGCTTTCATTTGTATATTATTGTTCTCATCAGATCTTTGAGTTTGAGCGTTGTGACCTGAAGGAAAACTTGGAGGAACGTAAATGTAGTCAGACGGTAACAATTGAGAGCACCAGGAAAATTGAAGAGGTTTGTTTCATCAGACTCTACTGACCTATGCCTTACTTTAGTTACATTTCCATATCGTAGAATCATGTGTGTTTATGCGTTCATGTGTCTTTGTATGTTTTTCAGGATGTGAAAATCGATGAGTCACTAAAGTACTCTCAGGTGGCCCCTCAGCTAATGCACATGACGCTTCTCCCTGGGGAAGAGAAGGAGGTGGAGATGGAAGTGTTTGAACCAGCCCGTGGCCCTCTGGACCTCTACATCCTCATGGACTTCTCGAACTCTATGTCTGACGATCTGGACAACCTGAAGAGAATGGGAGACCAGCTGGGTGAGTGAAGAATGTGGATTAACAGTGGTAAAATCTAGGCTGGTAAACATTTTAATTCGGGCTAGGGGATATTTGTGACGATTTAATGGAAGTATCAAATTAAGCTCCATTGTGAATTGTGGATTTGTTTTTTTTGTTTTTTGTTTGTTTTACTTAAACTACAGTACGCTTTAGAGGCAGTCATTAGTTCAAAAGGACTGTTTCAGTGAATCAAACTCTCAACAATTCATTCTCATCCTCTTATAGTGTTCACAAAGGTCATACAGTATATTAAAATGTATTGAATAATAATATATTATATATAATACATTACTTATGTATTATGATATTTTTTATGTTTTTACATTTAAACATTTTAACCTAATTTGCTCAACAATGGCTGTTTGTTGAAATGATGCTTCCTCTGATTGGAAAAAAGCACATTTCAGAGCAAATCTATCAATCGATTGATCAATCAATCAATATGTTTGCTCTGAAATGGTTTAAAATGTGTTAAAAAAAAAAAAAAAAAATATATATATATATATATATATATATATGTATATCTGAATGAATGAATGGATGAATGAACACTTACTACTAAACTGTCAGGTTATCTAAACTATCATAATAAATGAAACCATCATGATCCTAAAAGATAAGAGATTGAAAAAGATTTAAAATCACAAGATCAGGCCTATTGTAAATTAACATTGCGACTATCATGCTACGCTGCAACAGGGTGCATCTTTGTTACATTTTTTTACATTGGCTGTTGTGTTTGTATCTTGAGCCATGAGTATTGCATTATTTAGATGGTAGGTCAAGTTAAAAGCAGTTCAACTCCTTATTTGAATCTGTTCTGTTTCATGGCACTCAGTCTAACTGTTTTTGATCGCAAGAACATTTTTGACAGAGTATCCCTGGAGCAAACTATGATTTGGTGCCACAATCATGAGTACAAAATTGTTTGTATTTGCAACGTTTAGATATTCATTCATTGTCTCAACCCATGCAGCTAAGCTTGTTGGCCAGCTATCTGACGATTACACCATCGGATTTGGCAAGTTTGTGGACAAGGTCACCGAGCCTCAGACAGACATGAGACCAGCCAAGTAAGATGAACGCACTGTTACAGCACCACACAGTTCGACTTCATCTGCACATGCTCCTTATACACATTTTCCCTTTTATAGATTAGCTGAGCCGTGGTCCAACAGTGACCCTCCGTTTTCATTCCGTAACGTCATCACTCTCACCAAAGACATCAACACCTTCAGACAGAAGCTCCAGCGAGAGCGTATATCTGGCAACCTGGACGCCCCCGAGGGGGGGTTTGATGCCATCTTACAGACTGCTGTCTGCCAGGTACTGAAATGTTAGATGGAAATGGTAGATGG
The DNA here is from genome assembly GCA_038088235.1 of Zacco platypus. NCBI lineage: Eukaryota > Metazoa > Chordata > Actinopteri > Cypriniformes > Xenocyprididae > Zacco > Zacco platypus. The sequence continues at coordinate 6,902,550 of CM076073.1, forward strand.
AAGTGGAAAGTACACTTGAATGCCTTGCTTGGAATGTACAGTACTATAAATGATTTGCTTGCTTCTTACTGGTACAGAACTTGTTTCTTCAATTCACAGCAAGAGATTGGCTGGAGGCAACACAGCACCCACTTGCTTGTCTTCTCCACCGAATCGGCTTTCCATTATGAGGCAGATGGTGCCAACGTGCTGGCGGGCATCTTGGACCGTAACGATGAGCAATGCCATTTGAATAAAGACGGAAATTACACACATGACATTCGTCAAGACTACCCATCTATACCCACCTTAGTGCGACTTCTGGTGAAACATAACATCATCCCAATCTTCGCCATTACCAACCACTCCTACTCATACTATGAGGTGTGTATGCCATTAAATACTTATTTTTATTATCTCATTGACATAAGTGCATCTTGTCTCCCTTTAGGGTATAGTAACCTCAATATGAATGAAGATTATATTGAAAATGTGGTAGCACTTTATTTTGCAGTCCCGTTCCCCATGTACATACTATGTACTTATTATAGCAAATGCAATAACTGGATAATAACTTGATACTAACCCTGAACCTACCCCTAAACCTAACCTTAACCCATGTACTTATCTTGTATAACCCAGTACTTTCTTATGTAAGTACACATAAGTGCACATACTGTAAAAATAAAGTTCAACCGAAAATGTGATATAGCTTTTGTTGTGAAACAAGTTTGATGTTTTCCTTTGTATGGCCATGTATGTAGAAACTGCAGGAATACTTCCCGATTGCTGAGCTGGGACAATTACAAGAAGATTCCTCCAACATCTTGAGCATTTTAGAAAAAGCTTTTGAGGTAAATTAATTTTCATGCCAAGTACTATGGAAGCTTGTTCACGCCATGAAATGAAAAATAAAAAAGGTAATTGCGACTTTTTATCTCACAATTCTGACATTTTTTTCAGAATTGCGAGATATAAACTTACAATTGCGAGTTAGTAAAAAAAAAGTCAAAATTGTGAGTTATAAAGCCAGAATTGCATGATATAAAGTCTTTATCTGACTTTATAAGACACAATTTTGAGTTTATATCTTGCAATTCTGAGAAAAAAGTCAGAATTCCGAGTTATAAAGTCAGAATTGCGTGGTAAAAACTCACAATTCTGACTTTATAACGCTCAATTCTAACATTATATCACACAATTCTGACTTTATAACGAATATAATATAAATATAATATAATAATACAATATAATAAAATAAAATCTCGCAATTGCGAGAAAAAAAGTCAGAATTGTGAGACAAAAGTCACAATTACCTTTTTTATTCTTTATTTAGTGGCAGATTCAAGCTTCCATAAAATACGTTGCTGTGATTTCTTCAAATTTGATGGAACTCTTCATAATTTTTTTGAACAGAATATCCGTTCCAAGATCAGTATCCGTGCAGAGGACAGACCAAAGGCAGTGGAAGCCAAGATTCTCTCTCAGTCTGGCACTTTTTCTGAATATGGCAATTTCAAAATCACACCAGGACAAATTGTGAGTGTCTTTGCCTTAGGTTAAACTACAACTGTAGTGTCTCACACACACAGGAAAATAATAATCCAGGTTGGGTCAATAGTTCAGTAATTTTTTTCATGCCCTTGTGACATTCCACCTGTACTTAAGACAAAGTATTTATTTATTTATTTGTTTGTTTGTTTGCTTATACATATTTTTAAATGATTAATTTCTTATTTTTTAAATTAATTAATTAATGTAATTTATTGCATGTCCAACAAAAAATCAGAGACATGCTGGTTGTCACTGCAATTTTATAACGTACTGTTAAGATCTTATAATATGAAAACCTTGTCATAAAGACATTGTTTCAAATTTTTCTGTTACTAGGGTAAATTTAAAGTCCGTCTGAAGGCTCTTACTCAGGTGGGAGAGGATCATGTGTGTAAGATCAACCAGGCTGACCGGGCAGGAACCTTGAGAGTCAAACCCACCACCTTTAGCTCCGCACTCAAAATCAACGCTGAAGTGCTCTGCCATACATGTGACTGCGAAAAGGTAAGGTTTGCTGCCTCTTTAAAATCCTTCACTTGTTCTGTGTGTTTACTTCAAATCTTACACTTCTCTTTCTATTTTGTGTTGAAAATCAGACCCCGGTTAAAAATGCAGTGCGCTGTAACGGCCATGGAGATCTTGTCTGTGGGAAATGCCAGTGTTCTGATGGATGGTATGATGGAAATATATCTCCTTCAATATTTTTGGTTTATACTTATCATATATGTAGCAGTCCATAACCATAAATCTATGCTCGGTCCCTCATAGGCTGGGCCCTTTCTGTAACTGTTCAAAGGGGGCCTCCACAGACGCTGCCATGTGCATCGAACCTGGGAAGACCGAGCCGTGCTCGGGCAGAGGAGACTGCATGTGTGGGACCTGTGTGTGCTATAACCCAAACCAATTTGAAGGGCCCTTCTGCCAGTTTGACAAATCTCAGTGTCAGAGATTTGGTGGATTTCTCTGTAATGGTTAGTAAAAAGATTTTCCCATTTTAATATATCGCAAATTTAGTTTGAGAGAAGAAAGAAAATCAGGAAATACAATAATTTGAAAATGTTCTACGTGCTATGACGTGTTGTTATAGTTAACGTTTTGAGGTTTGTGACCTTTCACCTTTGTTTGCGAAAACAGAACGTGGGAGCTGCAGTATGGGCAGATGTGTGTGTTCACCAGACTGGACTGGAAATGCCTGTGAATGTCCCATCAGCAACGCCACTTGTCTGGACAGCAAAGGGGTAAAGCTCACAAACATTTACTAAGCTATCAATCAAAAGTTTGGGTCAGTAACGTTTTTTTTTTTTGTTTTAAACCAATACTTTCATTCAGCAAGGATGCTTTAAATTGATCAAAAGTGATAGTAAAGATATTTATAGTATTTCAATAGATTTCTATTTCAAATATATGTTTTTCTATTGAACTTTCCATTCACCAAAGAATCCAGAAAATCACAGTAATAAATTGCATTTTAAAATCTAAAATCAAATAGAAAAAAAGTATAATGGTGAGCATAAGACTTTTTTAAAATCTTACCGATCCCAAGCTTTTGAATGATAGTGTATATAAACATGTTTAATGCTATTTTAAACCTCACTTGCTATCATTGGTGCTGTACAAAGTTTATGGTATTCGTCAGTATTCATATTTACATTTCTCTGGATTGTATGGACCCTAATTGGTCAATCACAATATTCTGTTTTCAAATATTTAAGCATAATGAAGAATGACTTTAATACATTTACTGTTGTCTCCTGCTATGTCTCTCATATCACTCCATAGCTTCATTCTTCTCACATAATAATATAATTGCAACTCATATCATTATTTCATGTACATTTATGTAGTCGTTTGATTAGCCGTGTAATAAACTAGATAATGTACGGTCATTATCACAAAATACTTCAAAAAATAAAAACATCTTCAGGGTGATCATCCAAGATCACCCTGTTCGAGTTTATATTTTGTGATAATGACTATACATTATATTTTTAAGATTATGTTTATTTACATTATGTTTTTATACCTGAAGCATGTAAAATTATTTTTATTTTTAATGTAAAATAAAAAGTAAAGGGGCATACAAGTCTTGTACCCTACAAATTTAAATGTATAATATCAATAAGATTCTTTTTAAAATGTAGTACTTATATAATTTATTACACACCCAACAGACAACAAACAGATGCTGATAGTTAATATTCATTAACTACTTCAAAAATGTTTTTCCATTGAATTTTGAGTAATTTGGTATCAGTGTTCACAATTTGTTCTCACTGGACTGATCATCATCTAAGTAAGAGACCTGATTTTGCTCATAACTTGATTTTGACAAATATGTAGTTACAGCATTTTGCCTTTGTAAGGGAGAAGGCAATATAGATGATCATCATGACAGTGTTGGCCAAAAGTTTGATATCAGTGCATCTATTTTTGTACCAAAAATCACAGGTATTGTAGGTTTTGTGTATATAAATAGTTTTTGTCTTTTGTAGGGCATCTGCAATGGGCGTGGTGATTGTATATGTGGTCGTTGTGAGTGTAAACACTCTGGACTTCCACTGAGCTCGACTTGTGAAGCGAATTTCCAGGTACGACTGTGATGTCTGTATTCCTTTTCTTTGCATGTTAATAAGTACTAATATTTATCAAACGTCCTGATACCAACCGTTTCTCACAATGCAGCAACAATTGGGTATGTGTGAAGCCAAGAGGAGCTGCGTTCAGTGCCAGGCCTGGAGCACCGGTGAGAGAAAAGGACGGAAATGCGATGAGTGCCCCTTTAAAATCGTTATGGTGGAAGAGCTTGAAGAAGGTAAGGTGTCAGATCTTTCTTTTATATTGAGACATATCTCATGGATTAGTTTATGGATGGATGAACAAATGATGGATTGATTTATTTGTGAACACAGATAAAAACGTGATAGAGTCGTGCAGTTTTCGGGATGAAGATGACGACTGCACGTATTACTACACTGTGAATTATCCATCAAACATCACAGACAAGGAACACAGAGTCTTAGTGAAGAAAAAGAAAGGTGAAATATATACAAATATTCTAAGTTTTTTTTTAATACAGAATTTTGCCATTTGGGTGGGATTTTAATATGCATCTATATTATTTCATATTAAATAATATTGAGCTGTAGGTTTTTTAGTTATGTACCCACTACTTATTATGTATTTCCAGCTCTTGAACACAACGTGATACACGTCAGGGTTGAACTAACTGATTTATTCTTTGTGTGTCAGACTGTCCACCAGCAGGTTTCCTGTGGCTGATTCCTCTCATTATGTTCCTGATGCTATTGCTTGGTTTGCTTATGCTCTGCTGCTGGAAATACTGTTCCTGCTGCCAGGTAGCTGCACACAAACACACAAAGCATATTAATATAGAGTCTGGTGTTTTTGTGAGGTAGCTGCACAGCATTCACAGAAATCACAAAATTACAACCAATCAGAACAAGTACAAGTAGAGCAGGACTGCGCCAATCAATTTGAAACCAAACACATCACTTGCTGTTTTAAACTAGTCACGATGTGTGTAGTAATGTTATATCTCACTTAATTCACAATTGCGTCTGTCCCCAACAGGCGTGTCTTGCTCTTCTCCCATGCTGTGGCAGAGGTAATCATTCCGTTACACTTAAGTTACATTAAAGAGAGATGAGCGGAAACAGATATACTGTATTGTTCTTAATGTGTGTGATTGACAGGTCGTATGGTGGGATTCAAAGAAGACCACTACATGCTACGTCAGTCTTTGTTGACCTCAGATCATTTGGACACCCCGATGGTGCGCACCGGCCCACCCAAGAGCACAGACATTGTGCGCTGGAAAGTGACGGATAATGTTCATCGAGCACCAAACCACACCCAGAACCAAATCAAACCCAACCCCAATGAGAACAGTGAGTCTAAACTGAGATCATCTAGTGTGAACAGGGTCCAAAATTACAGGAATAGTTCACCGCAAAACATAAATTCTAGTTCCAAACCTGTATGACTTGCTTTCTTTTATGGAACTCAAAAGAACATATTTTGAAGAATGAATGTTTCAATTGTTTTTGTCTATACCATGAAGGTCAGTGGGGTCCAAAACAACTGTGGACCCCATTGACTTCCATTGTATGGAAATTCTTTTTTTAAAATTTAAAATTTTTGTACTCCACAGAAGAAACAAATCATACAGGTTTGGAATTGCATGAGGGTGAGTAAATGATGGTAGAATTTTCGTTTTTAGAACTCTTCTTTTTTACCATGTAAAACCACACAGGGATTTTTTTCCTGCATGTTTAGCTCATATTCATATTCTTTCATCTCTCTCTATTCTTCGTCACAGTCCAGTACCCTGTCTCTCTTCGTCTAAACCGACAATATTCCGAAACTCTTTCCCACCTTGATGCTCGGGACACAGACGTGCTCAGACGAGAAGTAGAGGACAACGTGAGTGCTTATAAATGTGATGATTTCCCAAAAAAAAAAAAAAACAAGAAGCAACTTCTCGCACATGAACGATCATGCCTGATTGCGAATGTCTCTGTGTTCTTCATAAACAGCTCAATGACGTGTTCCTGCAGATCCCTGGCGCACAGAGAGTGCAAAAAACTCGGTTCAGGTGAGAAGTTGTTCTCAATGACCCATAATTATTGCTGTGGCTGTGCCTTGTGGGAAAATTTTTCTAAAATGAGTCTCAGATTTCGACATGTGCCTGAATGTGCTGTTTTACTGCTTTTCTTTTCCCTTAGGACACAAAGAAATTCTGGAAAGAGGTACAGTAGCTACAGTTGATTACATTAATGAAATACTGTATGTCGATTTAAGTTTGAGATTATTATAGGATGGATCTCACAAAACCTGACAAGAACATGTCCAGGTTGTATTTCACCCCAAAAATCAAATGGAATTTTTTTTGATAATTTGAGTAATTACCTACGACTAATGTGATTAATTTCTTATGAAAATAATATCAACACTTTATATCTAGATAGTTGTTTTGCATTAAGCATTATGCATTAAAGGGTCAGTTCACTAAAAATGAAAATTCTGTCATTAATTCCTCGCCCTCATGTCGTTCCAAACCCGTAAGACCTTTATTCATCTTTAGAACACAAAGTAAGATATTTTTGATGAAATCCGAGAGCTTTCTGGTCTCCGATAGACTGCAACGTTATTACCAATTTTAAAGGCCCAGAAAGGTAGTAAAGACATCGATTCAACCGTAAGATTGACTGACATGGAAGGGAATAAAGTCGTTGTTTTTTGTTGTTGTTTTTTGTGCACACAAAGTATTCTCGTCACTTCATAACATTAAGGTTGAAACACTGTAGTCAGGTTGACTATTTTATCGATGTCTTTACTACCTTTCTGGGCCTTGAAAGTGATAGTAATGTTGCAGTCAATCAAAGGCCAGAAAGCTCTCGGATTTCATCAAATATATCTTAATTTGTGTTCCGAAGATGAACGGAAGAAGTCTTACGGGTTTGGAACGACATGAGAGTAGGTAATGACAGAATTTTCTTTTTTGGGTGAACTGGGGGAAGTATCATGGACATGAACTAACCATGAACAGTAACTTTTCTGGATTTATTCATTTGAATATATTTAATTTTATTGTATATGAATTATATGTAAAGTTCTAAATTAATGTACTAAATACTAAAGTATTAAATAAACAATTTTTTGTCCTTTTTGGGGTCAAATATAACCTGAATATTTTTTGAGATTTACTGATTTGTACAGGGTGATTTCAAAACTTTAAGATGGACAATAATAATCCTCATTTTTCATCCACAGACAGAACAACACAATTGTGGACACAGTTTTAACTGCCCCTCGGGCCAGTTACCCAGATATTGTGAAATTGACTGATAAACAGGTTCAGGCTGGAAACTTCCGGGACCTGAAGGTGGTTCCAGGCTACTACACCGTAGCTACTGACAGAGGTACAAACCCGCACAACTCACTTATGTTCCCCAAACACATCATCAACTGCTGCCAAAGTCAAGTCACCTTTATTTATATAGCTCTTTATACAATACCGATTGTTTCAAAGGAGCTTCACAGTGATTAGAGGAAAATGATTTAATGATGCATACCGAGTTCATTTCGCCTGTACAGCAGCTCTGAAAGAAAATTATCATTGTTCAACTAATGTCAGTTCAGTATAGTTTGGTTACTGTTTGTTGTTTTTATTGTGCAACGTTTCAGGTTTGTTGCGTGTACTTATGATTCCACTTTCTCTTCTCATTTGTAGAAGCGGCAGGTGCTGTGGAGTTTCAGGAGGGCGTGGAGTCAGTGGATGTCCGGGTTCCCCTCTTCATCAAAGATGAGGATGATGAAAAGAAGGAGCTGCTTGTGCAAGCCGTTGATGTTCCAGTTGGAATTGCAAAGATTGGCAAAGATCATGTCAACATTACAGTGATTAAAGAGAATGGTAGGAAATTTTACCTGTAAAAAGAAAAGTATTTTTTTGTCTTTTTTTTCATTAAAAATATTTGAACATCTTTAAACCAAAAATACATTTACTTGAGAAGCAAAATTATGGAAGATAATAAGACTATTTTTCATAGAATACATCTTGAATTAAATTATGCATAAATCTAACAACAATTTGTGATGCATGATCAAAAATGTTGTATTTGTTTATTTGTTCTACCACAGCTAGGAGCATCTTTACCTTCCTGCAGCCGTCATACACCTACAGTCGTCAGGATGGTGTGGCGAACATCCCGATCAGTCGTGAGATCATAGAGGATGGACGGACACAGGTCACATACTGCACCCGTGACCTCACCGCCAAAGACAAGAAGGTAAAATAGGCTAACTATACGTATATATATACGACCACATGTAATACTTGAAGTGATCTCCTGGATTGAAAGAACAGGCAAATAATTCTCATTGTTTGATTGCGGTGATGTTTTCTTGCTCATTTTTACCTTCTATTCATTTACTTGAACAGGACTATATCTCAGTCGATGGAGACATGAATTATGGACCAGGGGAAACACAGAAGACTGTCCCAGTGAAACTCTTGGAGCTTGGTGAAGGAGATGGACTGCTGGAGGATAAACAAGTCAAACAGTTTGTGATGGATCTGAGTAACCCACGGCAAGGTGCTAAACTGGGCCGTTATCCACGCACCACCATCACCATCGCTGATAAACCAGGTACATATCAGGTTTAAATATGTGAAAGTATTATTTGTTATTATTCCCTAACCTAAATGTGAATTGTCCTCACAGAACCCAGTGTCGTGATGTTTAAGAAGGGTACTCAAACTTACAATACAGCCGACCCGCTATACTCCATCCCTGTGGTACGCACTCGAAACCAGGAGGGTCCGGCTACTGTTTACTGGCGCACAAACAAAGCCTCGCGCTTCGACCTTTCCAGTCCTCTGAAATTCGCTCCTGGCGAGATGGAAAAGAATGTTGTCATTGATCCTCGTGCATATCCATCTCCCATCAAACCAGAGACCTTCCAACTGGAACTATTCGACCCAAGTAACAATGCAATCGTTGGAGAGAGGAAGACTACGCTGGTGAACGTCATCGATGGTAGAGGTGAGAAAACATGGGGATTAGAGTCAGGTTTGGGGCATTTGTAAATGCAAAAATATTCATTGTTTTGTTTACCTTATTTCATGTTTATGGGAGAACTGAACCCTTTAGTAATCCGCAGACGCTGAATGCCAAATAATGTTTGCGTTTTGTGGTTTCAGGGGATGGGGAAATGCAGGGTTTCCAGAAAATGGAATTTGTTAGTCAGACAGCCACATCTCCTGGAGGACGCCTCTACTCCCCAACCAACATCAAAGCTGCCGCTACCGGCCCTAAAAACATTCGTCTGAACTGGAACCCCAGTACAAAGGCCAGTGGTTACAAGGTAGGCCACGAAACATGATATGTCATAAGACATTGCAAAATTATTTACCATGTATAATCTGTTTTTATTTTTTTGTGTACCTCTGTAACGTTTAATAAATAAAAAGATTAAAAACTACTCATAAATGAAGACACCCAGTTAAGCAACAGTCGTCATTCAAAACATCTGCCTCAGACCACTAATCCTGTTACTGATTAGATAGAGTATAAAATGTGCGAAAACTTCAGTATGTACTCAGCATTAACCAATACTTTACCTAATTTGTAGTAGCAAAAGCCAGGAATGTGACACATTAAAGTTTTTGTTTTCATTTATTGTTTATGAAATACATGTAATTGTGCTGATTTTGATTGTGCTATTTTATACACATTGAAATACAGGGAGGATGTATAAAAGTGATTAATATATATAAATTAAAGTTAGGAGTTTTATCATTTATACATAGAGAAGACACATAATATTGTGAAATATTAACTGTTTTCTATTTTAATATATTTTGAAGTATAATTTATTGCTGTGTGTTGCAAAGCTGAAGTTTCAGCAGCTTCAGTGTCACATGATCCTTCAGAAATCAATCTGATATGCTGATTTGCTGCTCAGGAAACATTTCTTATTATTATCAATGTTGGAAACAGTTGTGCTGCTTGCCATTTTTGTGGAAACCATACTAAATTTTTTTTCAGGATCAAAGAATCCTGAAAAGAACAGCAATAATTTTAAATAGAAAGCTTTTAACATTATAAGTGTCTTTACTGCCACTTTTGGTCAATTTAATGCACGCTTGCTTTTCAAAAAACAACAACAACAACAAAAACTTACTGAACACAAATTTTTTGAACAGTAGTTTAAGTGAAACATATACTAGGAGATTGGACACTGTGCGTTGTGACAGTTTATGATTATATTTTTCAGCCCTAGTCTATTTCTGTTTGGAAAGTGTGATGTGTAGTTGCCATATTTTATGAGATTAGTATTTCAATAAAGACTAGCTTAGCTAAAAAGGCTGTTGAAAATGTTGTTAAATATATCAGTTGAGCCATGATTTGCTTTTTCCAGGTGAAATACTGGATATATGGAGATCCTGAGGCTGATGCTCAGGTGCTGGATGTGAAGACTGCTCAAGCCGAGCTGACCAATCTTTACCCGTACTGTGATTACGAGATGCGCGTATGTGGCTACAATTCACTTGGAGAGGGCAATTACAGCGATATCATCCAATGCCAGACTCTAGAGGATGGTAAGTCAATCTTCGAATTTTGTATTCGTTCTAATTTTTGGGAAGCATGTATGTCATATTTTCCATATTTGTCCATTTCTAGCATGCCCGTTGTTGCTTTTTGAAGTTTCTGACTCACAAACATGTGCATCTGCATTATTTTACCCCTCCAGTACCTGGTGAACCTGGTCGATTGGCTTTCAATGTCATCAGCCCCACTGTCACTCAGGTCAGCTGGGCAGAGCCAGCAGAGACGAACGGTGTCATCACTTCCTATGAGGTCATCTACACACCTATCGACGAGGGCAAAAGTAAGAGTCCTAAAATAGCGTTTATGGCATCTGTGAGTCAGTACTATGTCTTTTTATTTCTCTGATTGCAATTGTCCATATTTTTTTTCTCTGTTCAGAGCCGACAGGAGCTTCTAAGAAGGTGATGATTGACAATGCCAAAAAGCGTATGCTGCTCATCGAGAACCTGCAGCCTTCTCAGACTTATTGTTACAAAGTGCGCGCTCGCAATAAGGTGGGCTGGGGTCCATACAGAGAAGCCACAATCAACCTGGCAGCACAGCCTACCAGACCCATGTCAAGTAAGCGTCTCACAAAATGGGGTGGAATTGAGCTCTAGTCCAGACCAAGCCATTTAATAAACCATTTTACTAACTGCGGATTAATTCTGTTTGTTCTGGTTTACATCAATCCTACAGTTCCCATCATTCCCGACATTCCCATTGTGGATGCAGAAGCTGGTGATGAATATGACAGTTATCTGATGTACAGTAATGAAGTACTACGATCCCCAACAAGTAGCCTGAGGCCTAGCGTCACAGATCTGACCGAAGGTGGGTGTCTTTTGTGATGTGGTGCACTATCGCAACACATTGGAATCATGTCAATGTACACTATCCAAACGTTTGGGGTCAGTAAGAAAGAAATTAATACTTTTATTCAGCAACTATGCATTATATTGAAAAAAATTGACAGGAAATTTATTCAAAATATTAGATTTCTATTTGCTGTTCTTTTGAACTTTCTATTCTTCGGAGAATACTGAAAAACTTGTATCATGGTATTCTAAACATATTAAGTAGCAGCACAAATGTTTTTAACGTTGATAGTATTAAGAAATGTTTATCGAGCACTAAATCAGCATGTTAGAATGAAAATTCAGCTTTGCATCACAAGAATAAATTACATTTTAAAATATATTAAACAGTAAAAATAAACACTAAAATAGAAAAAAGTCTTTTTAAATTGTAATAATATTTCACAATATTACTGTTTTTACTGTATTTTTAATCAAATAATTGCAGATGTGGTGAGCATTAGAGACTTCTTTCAAAAACATTAAAAAATCTTAATGGCCCCAGACTTTTGGACGGTAGTGTATTTGCCGAACATCCCTTCTGAAAAGACCAGGATGTATTTCCATGACGTTCAAAGATGGTTTATGCTGCTGGTTTTGTTCTGGTTTAGCTGGTGGACCAGCGTAGCCATGGTGTTCGCTAGCAAAACTTGGTGGTCAAGCTGCTGGTTGGTCATGCATTACTCTTGGTAAAAGGGACACCAGCACGCTAGCATCCTAAGACTGTGTCTACACCAGACGTGAGTGGCGTGACGCGACTAAAGCAGATAGAAGCCATCGTAATCAGAGGTGCTGTCTACACTGGATGCCGCACAATGTAACGTGACAAATTCCCGGCACTAAACTGATGCCCTGTTCCCTGTTCAAGAGCTCGCACTACTTCTGACACAAAGAACAAATGGATTTGCAAAGGTCACGTCCAATGTAGTCAGGTTCAAGCTGTTGCGGCACAACTGTCATGTCTGGTGTAGACGCGTTGTAGCAATGCTAGTCTTTTCAGGGATATCAGGAAACTAAAACAAATTTTCCAAAACATGTCAATGCTTGTCTGTATTGCATGCAATAAGATGGTGGAATTGTTTCAAGCATTTCAAGCAGTCAGACATGGTCATGGTTTGCCTTCATCTTTGGCATAACAGGATGATGTCCTTACATCATTCATATGCAACTCCTGTTGAAACTGAAAGGCTCTTTCTAGTCCCCTGTGCATTGAAGACCCCACAAGAACTTGCCTTTGCCATGGAACAATATCTTTTTCTTTTCTTTTGGCTTTGTAGAACTGGGTGACTGGGCTATTTATGGAAGTTTAACTTATTGTTTGTTCAGCCTTCAAGGAATGTTGCAACTGTAATGTTTGGGCTCCTTCGACTCTCATTTGGCAAGAATGATCAGACTATTTACTCGGCCTTGCAAGTTAAACTAAACATTGCTAGCATCATGGATGGGCTCAGAAGACATCAGCTTCCCAACTTTTCTTCTTTCCTTTTTTGCCTAACTCTAGTTATTAAAGGAATAATTCACCCAAATATGACATTTCTGTCATCATGAACTCACCCTCAGGTTGTTGCAAATTGTATGACTTTCTTGCTTCCAGGGAGCACAGAATAAGAGGCTGATCTTTTCCATAAAATGACTGAATGGTGGATACTACAAAAAGGACATAAAAACTACCATAATTATGTTCCATATGGTGTTTTGAAGCCAAATCAAAGTTTTGTGTAAGAAACAGACAAAAATATAAGTTGATATTCACTGAACAATCTGCCATTATGCTTAAATCTCATTCACACTTATACAGACTTTCAGAGGTCAAGATTCTTCAGCCAATAAATTCCTCACATTAGCTATCACATGGCTTTAGAAGGCTTGAACTTACAATGTATTATCAAATACAAATAGACTTGTAACTAACATGTAACACACAAAAAAATTGTATTAACTACTTTTATCCTAGTTTTTATAGCCACATTCACTTTTATTATATGGAAAAGCGCAGACTTGACGTTTTTGTGTTCAGGAAAGTCATACAGGTTTAGAACGAAATTAGGTTGAGGAAATAATGACAGAATTCTCATTTTCGGGTGACTTAAATTGAGCACGGACAGCCCACACATCCTCTGTCCCTTGCTTGCTTCCCCACATGATTACGGAAGGCTCACGCTGGAAGCATGTCCAGCTAGTCGGTTCGGACCTGGATCTCCGTAAAGTGTCCTGGAAACTGCCTGCTGACATCATCCCCTGCCGCCTGAGCCCAGACACAGATGCCAGCGATAGTCAGACCCTGCCACAAGGTGAAGACCTGTCCCTGGCAGACAGCATGCCAGCTACACCCAACGTCAACCCACAGCTGTGCTATCAAAACCGCTTGAGTGCTAACTGGCATCAAGAGTTTCAGAGTGCTGGTGTAATTTCTCTTGCTTAATGTAGATTGCTAATTCCATTGCTACAATAAAAATATTGTTTCTTCTTCTGATCTGAGAGGCTTTCTGCAGTTTGGGTCTGTAGAGGTGATTCTCTCCTCTAGGCCAAAGTTCAAAGCGCTAGTCTGGAGCGCTAACTTCAACTGTGAATTACAAGGCGCTGATGTTGCTATGCTAATTAATGAAATCGCTGTCTCGTTCTCGTATGTCCTTACAGATCAATTTGTAAATGGAAAGTGGGACCAGAATTTCCTGTTCCCGGGAGGAAGCAGTTCCCTCTCACGCAACGTCAGCTCCTCCTCATCCACGTACAGCCATTCCACCCCTCGCCCCGCTGTGACCAATCACAGCAGCACCACAACGTACATTTCTGGCAAAGGTATCAGAGTATTAGATGCTCAAAGAAATAGTTAATAGGCAAAACCATTGTTTTTGTTGTTGTTGTTGTTGTTGTTTACTGGTCAATTTTGAGGTTTTGGGCTATTTTGCTTCTTTTTTCTAAGTAGTGGAAACAATTAGAAAATTGCACTTTATCTATTTGTGTTTGTAGATTTTGAGAACAGAGCATATCTTAGACAAAAACAAAAAACAAAACAAAACATAAAATCCAATTCATTAGCACTTCCATACATCCAACTTTACGGCTTTATTCCTATCTGTATTATGAAGGTTTTTACAGTTTGATGTTTTTTTTTATTTGATATTTTGTATATTTTATGGAACTAAATTATATTTATGCAGTAGCTATAATACATTTATTCACTTTTTGAGCATAGACCTGAAAATTTCCAAATTAAACATAAATCATACATAAGTCATAAATCTTGAATGCTTTAGAGCACAGGCTTACGTTTGGTCTCTTTTTAAAAATGAAAAAAACTTTTAAAACAGTTTATAAACGTGAACTTAAAAAAAGTTATAGAATTTTAAGTTTATTGTTATGAAAATCCACAAAACTACTTTTATATGAATCAAATATTTTCTAAAATAAATATAAATCTAAACAAGTTGTGTTCCGAATTTGAAGTTGATATCTCAAAAAATATTTATTGATAAAATTTTTATCACATATTCTTGCCTTATAAATGAAAATTCTGTCAGTGTTTAGTATCCTCTTGTTGTTCCAAATTTTCTTCTTCCTTCAAATACACTATAAAAGTACCGTGAAAGTAGTCCAAACAATTCAGAAATGCTGCGATAGCTTTTTTTTGAGGAATGGGCTGATATTTAAGCTGTTATTCACTGAAAATCTTTCATTTTAAGTGAATATGAATGCCAATTTCAGTCTGTTACTCATTTGTAACACTTTTATGGCACTTTTTTTGCCCTTCTTACTGTCTTCCTTCATTATGATAAAGAGCAGCATTGAATATCTTTCAAAACATCTATTTTTGTGTTCCATGGAAGTAAGAAAGTCAAAGTGGTTTGGAATGGCATGAGGGCGAGTAAACGATAACAGAATGTTCATTTAAGGGTGTGTGAATCATTCTTTGATTCAGTTCATATGCTGCTCTAAAACAAAACTGTTGAATAAATTACCTTTGTAGCTCATTTATCAATTACTTTGTCTCAATCAGGGGGCTCAACTACACATAGATTTGATGTTAGAGACGGCGGGCTTCTCAAAGAGGAAGTGACCATGAGGAAGCGATCTGAGAACAGGCATTACACTGACGGTGATGGTGTGAGGGATTCTATCGTCATGGGAAACCTTTCTGGAGGATTTTTGGACAATTCAGGTATAGTACATAGTGTCAAAGTCAATCAAATTCGATATAATGCCTCGCAAGGTGCAGCTTTTGGCAAGAATCCTTGGCTGGCTCCCGCTTCAACCCTGCTCATCTTTTTCTCTTTCTTATGCCATTTGTCTGTTCTCTACACTTTTTTTCTCTCACTGATTTCTCGTCATGCGACGGCTGCCTGCCAACCCTTTCCCGCCACACCCTGCCGTACCCCACCCCGCCGTGGCTTGGCTGTCTCTCAGGGGTCTCTAGCTTCAGCCAGAGCACAACTACCAGCTACAGCTTGAGCTCCAGAGCTCGTACTCAGTCTGAAGATATCAACGATGCACTGCAGAACCTGGATAGTGTTCTTCAGGGTGAGTGAACCCGGAAACAACCATCAGAGCGTCAGGGGACCTTCAAACCGTAGCTTCTCAAGCTACAAGCTTCATTAAACGTGAAGTAATTAAACCAAAGTCAAGCAAACCTTTTAGAAGGTGTAATATATTTTCAATATATATATATATATATGTAATTTATTTTTACAGTAAGAACAGCATTTATTCTAATATTTATTCTATTGCTAAAATTAATTGTCAACAATTTTAGGATTTTAGGAATTTTGTAGCATTTTAGGATTATTTTCTTTATTCATTTGTGCATTAAACATTTTTTTCATCTCCCAGTCATTGTGAGAAGTGGCAAAATTATTTTGAAAACAGCAGAACTACTGAAAAATGTAGTCAAGTTAGTAGCGGCTCTACTTTTCTTGAGTTACTCCCCAACACTGCAACCAATTAAACCCTGAGACACAACATCGCGTCTGAACAACATAGTCATTTGCTGACTGACACACCTCAGCCAATTCCCTCCTGTTTTCCCTGTGCTGAACCAATAAAACAATTTGTGGCTGCAAAATTAAATATGTCTGTTCTGTGGTTTGACATTTTACCGTCTGCACTGCTCGTGCCCTCAGATTCTCGCTTCAACCCGGGTGTTCCTGAGACTCCCAGCAGACTGGTGTTCTCTGCCCTGGGACCCACGGCCCTGAAAGTGAGCTGGCAGGAGCCCCACTGTGAGACCGATGTACTGGGCTACTGCGTCCTTTACCAGCTAATCAATGGAGGTGATTCATTTCTTCTCATTCATAGTCATGTACTTCATATACATTTACATTTACATTTAGTCATTTAGCAGACGCTTTTATCCAAAGCGACTCACAAGTGAGGAAAACAAACAAGCGATTCTTCATGAATTGGCAAATAACACAGGAAGTGCTCACAATACAAGTTTCATACATTGCCCAGAACCATAAGCTAGAGTATGTATCATATACTGCAAATAGGTAGCTAAATTATCGAAAATTGTATGCAATATATATTATGCAAATAAATTTCTAAATTGTGTAAATTTAATTTTGTATATGTGATATATGTGATAACAGATGTTGGCTAGTTGATGTCTATTTATTTTTGAATATATATAATATATATTTTTTAAATACA
Organism: Zacco platypus; assembly: GCA_038088235.1. Classification (NCBI taxonomy): domain Eukaryota; kingdom Metazoa; phylum Chordata; class Actinopteri; order Cypriniformes; family Xenocyprididae; genus Zacco; species Zacco platypus. The sequence goes on from CM076073.1 coordinate 6,919,699, forward strand.
AATTTCTAAATGACTATAAATTGTGTACATTTTATTTATATGAAAATACATTGCTAAATTATCATTAATTATTGTATGTGTGTATATATATATATATATATATATATATATGCAAATAAATTGCAAAATTCTAATATTTCCTATATATACATTTGTGAAAGTTCATTTGCTATTTACACATATTGTGTATTGCACAATACACAGACAAGCTATTGATGTCTATGATTATTATATGATTATTATATGCTTATTATACAGTATATATATATATATATATATATACACACACACACACACACACACACACACACACACACACACATACTGTATATTGTACAATACACAAACAAGCTATTTGATGCCTATCTATATTTCCATTGTATTGTGTTCCTCTTATAGGTGATGTAAAGCGTATCGAGGTTAACAATCCTGCTCAGAACTCTGTGGTGGTTCAGGATCTCCTGCCCAACCATTCCTACATCTTCAAAGTGAAGGCCCAGAGTCGGGAGGGCTGGGGTCCTGAGAGAGAGGGAGTCATTACCATTGAGTCTGCTGTCGACCCCAAGAGTCCACTGAGCCCAATGCCAGGTGAGTTGTTTTTTATGTTACCTATAGGGGGCAGAGTAGTAATGACAACTATTCTGAAATCTTGATTAAATATCACCACATTATTGTGTGTATGTATCATTTAATAGTTCTTAAACACGTATATATGTGCTGTTTTTCAGGGTCGCCGTTCACTCTCAGCACTCCCAGCGCTCCAGGACCTTTAATCTTCGCGGCTTTGAGTCCAGACACGCTGCAGCTGAGCTGGGAGAAACCCCGCAAACCCAATGGGGACATCCTGGGCTACGTGGTTACCTGTGAACAGCTGCACGGTGGAGGTCAGACTGAAAAAATTTCTTTTTGAATCTATATAAATGTCACATCGGTCACAAAAACAACAACAAATCCTGTTCTATAGCTTCCTTGTTAAGACTTTCTTTGGTGTCCGTACAGGAGATCTTCGCTCCTTCCAGGTGAATAGTAACGCTGCGACTTCTCTGACTGTATCTGACCTGAAAGAAAACATGCCATACAAATTCAAAGTTCAAGCCCAAACCACGCAGGGCTTTGGACCAGAGCGAGAGGGCATCATCACCATCGAATCCCAAGATGGAGGTAAGCTGGACAGTATAACAGTGTCACAGAGGCTTTAGGCCTAATTGTGACATGAATTTCACTGTTAAATGTTTCAATAATATCACAGACTGTTTTCTATGATTCAGTCAAATCGCGATGGATTAAATCTTACGTTATATTCTGCTGAATATTCTGTTTTACTTCTACATTGTGTTTTATGTTGTCTTGCAGGACAATGAATGGTTGAAACTTTATCATCTCGTCTTCTTTCTTTCTTTTCTCCTCCTCCTCAGCCTCTATGTCACAGTACAGCAGTCAGTCAGTCACAAAGAGAGAGGTGTTTAACCTACCAACAGAGATTACTTCACACACCATGTTCTCAGAGCCGTTCGTGTCTGCAGGTACTAACACACACTCAGGGCCTTTTCTAGCCATTTTGACGCCCTATGCGAAATCCCTATTGGCTCCCCCACTCCCAAACAAGATCATTTAAGATTACATACAAAATAAATTAAAACTGGTTATTTAAACACTCACATTCATTAATTTCCGAATTACATTTGTATATATTTGTTAATACGGATTAAAATTATTCTCCAACTTTCCAATTTTTTTCTGTTCAGACTGCAGTTTCTTGGCACATCCACATTGGTTGTCAAAGTTTTCAAATCTGATCGCATTAGTTGTAAATTGACTTAAGGTATAAATTATGCACCGTTTATCATCTGTAATACCATTGTGTAGCCACTAGATGCCTGTATGCACTATATAAAATCTTTATAAAACGGTTAGTTCCTGTTCTTCACCCAACCGTTCTGTGTTCTACACAACACCCTTAACAACCAGTCTTAGCAACGTAAACTGTTTGTTCTAAATTGATATTGTTCATTGAAGCTTACTGTATTATTTAAAGAGTATCGTGAGAAAGCCATTGAGTGAGCGAGTTTAATTTTTTGAAATATCAACCTCAAATTTGGAACACAACTTGTTTAGAATTTTTTCACGTGTTTTAGAGTAAAACCTGTTTTGGAAAATATATATTTCATATACAATTTTTTGCTTTTATTTTATTTTTTTTTTTTCACTTCAGCAATAATCTACCAAGTTTCTTCCTTAAAAAAACTTAAACTCAAAGCATTCAAAATTTATGAGAGTTTATGTTGGAAATTTCACTTTCAGGTCTATGCTCAAAAAGTAGATTAGTAATTAAAAAAATAGATTAGATAGTAAATAGATTATAGTCCCTTTAAGACAAGTCATTTCACTCAGTGGCCATCTTTGAAACGCCTCTCGGGCATGCAAGTGCAGCTCCTATCCCTTTGAATGGGGAAACATCAAATTCTCCAAAGATGTTTGCCAAGCTTTCGATTAAATTTCATATTTGAAATCACCAATGAAATCTGACAACAACTGTCTCATAGATTTTGTTTCTAAACACTCAAATCATGACAAAAAAAGTGTAGTTTTCAGGCTGGATCAAGCTAATGTGCACGCACAGTCCTAAGTGCGCGTCTCATTTGTGTCGTTTCGGAGGCGCGCGTCTGTTTCTATAGGATCCAGAGCTTCTAACAGCAGCTGCAGTGACGTGTGACTCTACCAATGGGCGATTGCCTCTTATTTAGAATGCGGGTCTTATTCTGCCATATTGCGCGTTTCACGTTCTCCCATTCAAAACAATACGAGTGACGCGTCTATAGTCTTTGTTATAACTACTGCGTAAATATAATTTGGTACCATAACATCCCCTAAAAATACAATATATTAAATGAAAAACATTATCGAATACAATATAGTACAAATGATAAAACGAAAATCTGTCTTTTTTGACCACCACGTGAGCAGCTCCAGACAGTTACATTTTAGAACGTCTTTCCCTCATTCTATGTCTAATGTTTGTGTGTTTTTCTAGACGGTATGATGGTGATGTCGAGCAGGCAGATCACGGAGTCGGGTGGCTCGGTCACACGGCAGGTGGAGATGGTGCAGAGGGGAGTCATGTCCAGCAGCACCGTCACAAAGAAGCTGGAGAGGCAGTACTACGAGGCCTAATCGAACTTCCTTTTGCCTTCAGCAGAATGTATATACGCTCAAGTGAGACTAAGTTAACAAGAGAAGTTCACCGACCATATGGTTTTTATGTGAGGAGGGGAACAGCTGAGCTCTTGGATTCCTTGGATTATTGCTCATAAAAACCAAAGTCTTCAAGCCTTGATATTTTGTTGAATGTAAAGACTTAAAACCTTTTAGTGTTATCGCTTTCAAACAGGTAAAAGATTTGGCTTCAAACCATGTTTCCTAAAGTGTTTGTGAGAAATGTTTTCGACGATACGCCATGGGACACAGTTAGAGATCTTCTGTTGCTTATATGAGCTTGATTGCGTTCATTTTGACAAGGTTTGAGTTTAGCAGATTTCATATGATGTTGCTTTCAAGTTTCAAGTTGGATCAAGTTTTTCTAGCATGGAGGTTTTCTAAATGTATTTTTCACATCAAATGTGCCATGTCTTTTGATTTAGAGTCAACACTTTAACTCATTAGTATTTTCTCTCTTAAATCAAATTGTTCTTGTTAAGAGTTGCATAAAACGTTGCAACACAAGCGTATGCATATGGACTCGATTCTTAGGATTGTAAATATGTTACTGAGGTTTGTTTTTTATTGCCTGGTTGCAAGATGTGCTGTTGCAACTTCAGGCCTGCGGCTGTATTTTAGATGACATATAATGTCTGCCAGGTTAGAACACAACTGGCAATTTGGAAAAGATGACCAAACTCGCACTTATGTACACTTACATTACATTTTTACTGCCTTTAATATTCTGTATGGTACTTTTGACTTGGGGGGGAAAATATTCTTTTAGATTTTTATACTAAAACTGCATTTCACCATCATATTCAAGCCGTAGTAAGTAGTATGCAAAACTTCTCACTCCATATCAGTTCACCGCACTTAATGAAACAATAAATCATTCTACCACAGTCGACTCATTGTGTTAGTTTTGTTTATTAGAAACAGATTTGGGTGCAATCAAACTGTTTTAGCACACTGTGGACCTACTGAAATGCTTTGCGTTGATTAAAGGAGTATGTACTGACAGTGCCCTCTATATGCTTTCTTATGTTACTGAAAACATGTGATTCCATCCAATACTTGTTAAAACTGGATTTGCATTTCCTAATAAAGCAGTGCATTTAGGGAGCAAAAGAACAGTTAGGTTTTAGGCATTGGATTTGGCTAATTATAATAATTTCTGTTGGCTATATACATAAAAACAATGTAAATTTTAAATGGACGTATTATATGGGTAAACAGATGCAAGGAAAAAAAAAAATCACAATTCAGAATGCAAATAAATCATAATTCAATATTATTATATTACAATGCCATAATCGCTGTCGGTTACATTTTGAATGCTGAATATCACATGAGTAGATCAGAACGCATTTTACAAAATTGCATTACTCCCTAAAAGTTTGTTACTTTTTATGGAAAATAATGTGTTACATTACATTTGTGTTACTTTTTCTCACCTGGGGTGGGCTTGCATGTTTATTTTTTAATAAAAAAAAAAAAACAAAAGTTCCATTTTTGGCAAATGTAAAGGCCCTTTCACACCAAAAGACAAATGAACCTGAAGGAAATGCAAATTCATGCCTGTACAGTAGAGGGCGCAAATCGAACAAACCTTTCAGCTGTGCTGCCATTCTGGATCACAGAAGAATAAAGTTAAACTCTTCAGCAATAAATAAATAATAATAAAAAAACATAATTGTGATGTTTATCTTGTACATTTTTTGCTTACTAGTATGGTTGAATTGGATTATCAAAGGTCAGCAGCAAAGACATTGGTTAATAAATTAAGACTAAACACAAAGTATTTTTGTGTTATTTAACATTTAATTATTGCAGGTTTGCATAAAATTCTGAGTTTGCATTTCACTGTTTTTATTCATTTTGAGGAATACTAAATCTGTTTTTGTGCAAGTAAGATGAGTAAATGCATGCTCACATTTAGTCTACAATAAACATCATGTTTACGCCTCCTGATTTCCTCAATATGGAGACAGGAGAGCTGTCAGTCAATAGTAATCTGATTACTTGTAATGCATTACCTTAAACACTGGCTGCAAGAAGGTATTTTTGTAGGCCAAAACCCAGAGATGAGTTAGCATTTTAGCACTTCTGGTTCTATCATCCTGAAATCAATTGATTTTTTTGAATGGGTTTTTGGTTAAATGCCTGAAATAATATCTGTGGTTAACACAAGCTCAAGATATTCTCACATTTTATTCAACAACATAAGTTACATCAGTAATACCTTGTGATTTTTTAAAAGGTTTTACTTGTCTTGAAAAAGGCAAACAAGTGGCTTAAAGTAACTAAAGAGGTTGTTGGGGATTAAACATAATTACATCGTCCAGGAAAACTCATCTACTCACTAGTCCGCTTTTACAGACTCTTTGTTAATAATCGCGCTCTTGCAAACTTTTCCAACTCAAACTTTCAGAGAAATTTTTTTAAATTAAAACTAAAAGCATTTTCATATGCTACGTAGTGCTGACATTGAAGTCACGTGACCGTGGTGTACCTAGTTTTAGCTTTTACTTCTCCCGATTGTATTTAGACTTCAAAATTCATAAATGTTGTCTTCATTTGTGAAGATTATCATGACGAATAAAATGTGAAAGAAATTTATGTTGGTCACAGAGCTTATTTTCTACAATAATCCAAAAGCTTTGGGTAATGAAACCTTTTGCGATACAGTTCAGAGGAAAGCCATGATTCTCAGCAAAGCTTTGTTTAGCTCATTACTCTAAAAGCCAATGGAAAAATCCTACAGGGTTTTTGTCAAGGGGAGCAGGGTGATGCCAACTTCCAGATCGGCCTAAAAAATACATCACCAGTGCAGCACTGTAGACATGAGTTTTGGGCCGGACTATCTGTGTGTCTGACCTTGTGGTCCAGAAATTACAGCTTTAGCTACTCTAAAAAATGTAAAATACGCCCCTTCTATGCATCCTTCAAACTACTTGTTTTTTTTTTTGTAAGTATTGATCAATTGCTGTATGAATGTGTCTTATTTTTTCGTATCCATGTGCGTGAGAATTGTGCACTCCTTCTGTACATTAAAAGAACAGACACTGTCCCTTACAGAGACATCGCTCCCTCACATCTGCAGGCCTGATGACCATCTCACGCACCATCTCCACCGTCCCAAACACCGGGTAAAGCTTCTCTGTGAACCTCTCACTGTATGTATAGATGTGTGCACGCTTTTGGGTGTCATAGAAGGACAGCTGCCCCTCCTCATAGTCCAGGTAGACTCCCACCCTCCGTGGGATGAGCGTTTGGGGCAAGAAGGTAGGCGGTGTGGTCAGGGCCTTGAGCTCGGACCCCCGCTCCAGCCTGAGGGTGAGGTATCCGCTCTGAGTGTTGAGCGGTCTGTAGCCTTTGCAGAGGGCTGATTCTTTGGCCACCCCAAGACGCCAATCACGGTCGCCCACTTCTACCTCCCAGTACCGGCGTCCTGACGAGAAGCCCTCCGAGCCAAGACAGCACCACCAGCCGTCGAAGCGCCGCAGGCTGCAGGGGACCCCGCGCCGCTCCAGACCGCACTGCATGCGCTTGCAGTCCTCAGACAGAACAAGGGCAGGGTTGGCCGTTTCTGGGTCAAAAGTCACCTCCACTGTAAAATAAGGTCACACTACGGTTAGATTTATGTTTTTAGGTTTAGCTTGAAAGGTTTTCAAGAAAGCTAGATATCTAAAAAACAATTGCAAACTGATAATTAAAAAGGTTTGATGTTAGCATATTACTAAAATAATGATGCAATTCACATATAAGCATAAAATACATGGCACACAGATAAAAATATCGGGAAAAATGTTGGGCAGTCCACAACTAAAGTGAGGCAAGTACCCTATAAGCGGAGTTTCGGTTATTTTTTTTGTCGCGCTCCAGTTCAGCGAGACCGAGACGGCAGAAAGTGCATCCTGTTTGTTTTTTTTATTTTACAAAGGCACAGTTATATTGTTATTTAAATTTACACAAATAAAACTAGGCTCTTTACAGTTTGATTAACATTGATAAATTAAGAAATATTTCTTGAGCATCAAATCAGCATATCAGAATGATTTCTGAAGGATCATGTGACACTGAAGACTGGAGTAATGATGCTAAAAATTCATTTTGCATCACAGGTTCTGTGTATGCGTATTTAAGAGTTACGCTTTATACTGTAACAGAAGAAAAAATTGTGACATACCTGCAGCATCACATATCCAGTTCCACACTGAAACAATGAGCAACATTTCTGTGTTACTACATAAAATAATAGAAACGATTACACTGACGGTCTCAGTGACTAGAGTCACGGAATATCAGTGCATTTAAATAGTATTAAATTATTATTTGATTGCTGAACCTATTACTCTCTCACCGATGTGTGGAATGTAGCCAGTGCAATCTAAAAAAGATCAGAGAAAGAGAGAGATTACCAGAAAGCCCATTCAAGACATGCCAATCGTCTTCTCAGCGTTCACAGAAATTCAGGTCTGATCTAATAAAACTGCTGTGTGTGATTTCATGGCATACACTATACCAGAAGACTGTTTTTGCAATTCCATTTGGTGCCACTAGTGGTGCAAAAATCACTTACAGCAGTTGTAGGTAATTATTATCCTTCAAAGGTAATTGTGGGATATTAATGTCATTCCTGCTCACCGATCTTCTGTGTCTTTTGTTTTTGTACCAGCCACAGTCTTGGAATGAGCTCCTACAATGTCAATAGTGTTTGATCAGTTAAAAATATAAATTGCAGATTTTGAATTTTATGCAAGTTTATGAATGTAGTATAAGTTTCAAGAGGCATCCCACCTTGTCCAGGTGTTCTCCAAGAACCACCCCAATGAGCAGCTCCACAGCAGCCTGCAGGTGTGACAGGTGACCCCGCTTCCACTGCAGCTCCACATCATCCAGCATCATCAACACCGCCTCACCCGGCCAAATACCTTGCTGGAGAGAGAGAGACTGATAAATGACTGAGGCCAGAAGCAAAAATAAAAATCGATCTTTTTATAACACACTTTAGAACCTGTAAATGTTCAACGTTTTCAGAAAAGTTTGTTTGTGTGCATGTGTCACAGGTGGGTCAGTGGAGCTGTTTGTAATAAGAGAAAGAGAGATGATACTTCACTAACAGTATTTACTGATATTGAGTTACACACAATTTGTTCCTAGGAAAATAAAGAGCACTCTGAGAAATTATTGAATTATTGATGAGGCTTCAGAAAGGTGATGCTATATTGAACGGATAGACTTAAAGGTGTGTAATTTTATCGATGTTTAAATGTGTGACAACTATTAGTTAGCCATTTGAAGGTTGACTTCCTCGAAGAGTGTAAACACTGTGGCTGTGACTGAAACTATACCCTTATACCCCTAAATACGGCACTTTTTGAGGGAACGGTCATTTGTAGTGGCGTTATCGAATGCACTCATTCAATCCCACAATGCACCGCAATAATGAGTGTACAACCGATGTTCACTCGACAGCTGGAGAATACCAGTAATGCACTGTGAGGGTTGTGAATTAATACCCACATCTCACCAGTAGATGGCGTACGCAGCTGAATCATCCATCCATTTTCCAAACTGCAATAAATTCCTTTTAAACTGATTATTAAATGGTTTAATTAAGGTTTATACATAGTTTCCATGATAGAGTTCAAGATCAATCTTACTACTGGAGCTGCCAAGTTTCAAATAATTATTAAACCGCCAGCACAATCTATGCAAAATCAACAGTCCTTCTGGCACTCTCAGTTTCGAATTCGTTGACTCGTTTTCATTCATTTCTCTCAAGTGAACTACGTACATTAGTGGACTAATGTAGGGAATAGTGAATGAGGGTATAGGGGGAAATTTCAGACACAGCCTGTGGGCGTTTCAAATCATTCTCCTCAACCAATGATGTGAGTTCTGGCAACGTTCTCTCAAAGTTGTGTACTAATGTTCTTCCAGTAATGTTAATAGAACATTCATTCTTATAACAAAGTTATCTGGCCTTTATTAACGTTATCAAACTTAAAAAACAATGTTATTCATGGAACGTTTTTCTAAAACATTTTAGTTGGATGTTAGTCTAATATTTTATGTATGTTACTACAGGTGGTTCAGAGAACATTCAAAATGTTCTGATAATACTTGCAAAATGATAAAATAGAGAAGAGCGTGTTCACATTTGAAGTTCGGTTCGCTTGGTCCGGACCAAAAAAAAAAAAAAAAAAATTTTAATCTTGGTCCACTTAGCATCCACATTGGCATTTCTAACACTAAACCTAAAAATAACCGAACCTAAAGGCATAAGGATGTGTTCAAAATATGATTGGTCGGCTTTTATGATGCAATAAGTGAAATAAAGTCTGTGGCAAAACATAACTTAAACATAACTCTAAAAAATTCATTTTCAATTAAAAAATTCATTTTCGATATGGGTGTGTAATTTAGGGTTTTGACGTCATCCCTACACCGCTATATTGGAACGTTAGCAAAAAGTTCTTAAAAATGTTCTGTCTGTAAAGTGATTTATTTCGGTATTGTTGCATAATGCATACTGCTTTACATACTATTAAAAATTGGAGGAAGTATATAGTATACACTATGCAGTAAGCTAGAAGTTTTTGGCAAACCTGTCATTATTTTAATTGAAAAAACAGTAGAAGTCAATGGTAAGTTTCCATACATACAAGCTTAGCGGGTTGTGAGTGTCTCTCTCGGGTCAGTCAGTGAGGTCGTTTGTAATCAACACAGTCGGACAAGAGGATCATAGCAAGGTTAATATCCTAATTCTTAATCAGAGAGCAACCCGAGACTAAGACCCAAAGACAGAGAGAGAGAGAATAAGACGCTTCACTTACAGCATGGATTGATATTAAAATTACACACTTACAAACAAATGACTCCTGACAACAAGAGAGAAGGTTGTACTCATTAATATATTCACTGATTTTAACTTATTTGCTATATAGAGGTCTACTAAACACAACCGGTTTGTACATGCTTGATTGAATGTATGTCTCAGGATCTAACAAACGTTTTGATGTTTAAATGACTGAAATTAGATTTGTAGACAAATATAACTCATGCCGGTTAATGAATTTCTTTCGCAAAATAAATAAAAACATTTTATATGTCAACTCCTTCAATATGGTTTAAAAAGCATCCCAGGATGCACCTCATGAAGTTGAGAAAATAGCTGGTAGTGTTTCTGATCCTCACCGGGTGTCTGTTGCGCTGTCCTCTGGTCCAGTCCATGATGATCCTTTTATATGTGCCCATGTCATGCTCTCCTCCCTGCTCAAGCATGCTCAGTAATTGACTCTTCCAGTCCCGCTTTTCTGGATGCAGATCGGCATAAACTTGCATGGGCTTCTCTGAATTTTCCTGCACAGCGAGGAAAAAAAACAAACAAGAATTTCATGATACTTTTATGGTGTATTTGAATATTGAATTCTACAGTCCCCATTCAATATAACTGCATTGAAAAAGTGAATAAAACATTATTTAAAATGTCAGTCAAATTTTTTGGTGGAACTATTTCATCAGCCCTGGGTTTCCCCGGGTGCTTTTTTATACCTACAAAAATTTTTTATTTTTAAAATGTAACCCATGTTCACTATAATATATATATATATATATATATGTGTGTGTGTGTGTGTAACTTATTATTATAACTTATTTAATATTATTATTAATTCAGATAACATCTGACCAATTACATTTCTGTATTAACAGCCCCATTTAGACATTCAGTTCCAAATCCGTCTCGATTCAAAACTTAACGCAATTAAAATTTTGCACCGTTTATTTGATTCAGTATCAGTAATTCTGCAAATAATTGCCTCCGTAACCAGAGGCCTATTCAGCCCCTTGAGCTGACATTTATGACGCAGTGGCCTTTTTAATAAACAGCCCGTGTCTGACTCGAATCAATTACTTTGATTTCTCAGAAGAAATGTGCTGACTACAAGCTTTTTTAAAAGTACACTAAATCCACGAGACGGACGCCCTGGAGCGAACTCCAGCGAACTCAACGCCTTTCTCAAGGACACAAAAGTACTGCGGACTATACTATATCTTACAAACAAACCATGATTAGAGCTTGATCCTTTGAAAACTGACAGAATTTTAAACCCTTAAGCCACTGGACCTGTCAGTCAGCCTGATGTAAACAGACTAGCTGGTTACTATGGGGACTGGTGGCACTTTGAGTCTAAAGCAGGATTTTATCTAAATATAACACACGGTTCTAACCAACCAACATCAGCCTGTAATTAAAGTCATGCAGATCCTGAGGAAAAACAGCTGTCTGAAAAACAGTGTGTCTCTGGCTAAATTAATACAGGAAGGTGAGATTATTTGCTGTGGAACAGGGTTGCGCACCATTCAAAAAATAAACTGAGAATGTTTCATACAATTCTAACAATTTTCTAGGTAGAAAATCAGATTAAAAATGATCATTTGCATTTAAGGAAGTAGAATTAAAATAACTGCTTTGTTTTTATACACAAAAACCATTATAATAAAAATATGTATAATATATTTATTAATATGTATATATATATATATATATATATATATATATAATATAAAATATAATATATATAATATAATGAAATAATATTATATATATAAATAAATATATATATATATATATATATAATTTATTACATTTATTCATATATATATATATATATAATATAATATATATATATATATATATATAAATAATTTATTACATTTATATATATATATAAATAATTTATTACATTTATATATATATATATATATATATATATATATATATATATATATATATATATATATGAATAAATGTAATAAATTATTTTTCATTTTATGGACCATGACAGAATAGCACTTCATTACCCAAGGTAATCTATTTTAGTCTTAATGAAACTTAAAACATAGAAACCTTAAAAAAGACAAATTGTAAATGATCCATTCTTGTGTTTAGTGTTGGACTAACCAAATTCCTGTTGTGTGTTGAATTTCATTAAAGTGCAATTCGGTAAAATCCTCTGCCTGTGATTCAGTTCATGCTCTAACCTGCATCTCCAGAATGTTGGCAGTCTCCATAATGAACTCTCGACAGGCGTGCGGAGGCCATACGTCCTGTCCGGTCCAGATGTGAGCCAGAATATCTGACCTCTGAAAGACATCAGCATAAAACGTTAGAGAGTTTGAAAATGTGTGTGGGAATCTGAGCTGATGGCAGTGCATGTATTCTTTACCTGACAGATCCTGTTGAGTTCTCGCGCGAGCTCCATTATAAACAGCTGACTCTCTGTCAACGGCTCTTTCTTTATGTGCTTCACTCTTTTCCGCGTCTCCTGTACAAAGATTTGGAGTAACTAAAGCTCCACCAGGGAATATAATAGCCAAACTTATACATTTTACATTCATTTTTTCTGAAAGTCATGAACATTTCCACCACATATGAAATAATGCATCGTTTCTGTTAACATGAAATGACAGTTAAGAATTTTTGGATTATAACGGCTGTCTCCTTTGTGTAGCTAATTTTATGAATCCTACATACACACAATTAAATAATATTTCCATAGTAAATAAATAATCACAGATTATTGTTTTCTGACTTCTACAGCTTGATGGGAAATGACTATTCAGTATTAAAAATATAAAACAATAAAAATATTCTGATCTCAAGTGAAATTTTATCTTTATTTTCCACGTCTCGTTGATAAACAAGTATGCAACTGTATTAGCAGGTCGTGGTGGAAATTATGCCATAAATAAGATCATCTGACATACAGTAGTGGTCACAAGTGATGTCCGGCCTATAGGAAAATCGACATATTCACCCTTTATTCAAATATTATTAAAAATATGTCAATGATTTTGTAAGCATATATCATTTTTAAATGCAAAAATAAGAGAGAACCAATGAAATATTAATAACTGATCGTGTTGTAGTCAATGTATGCTTTTCCCTGTGAGCTTTTTGTTTTTCTATGCATTTTTTTGCACAGCATAATAAAACCTGTAACTGCCTTTTTGTTGCCAAATAGTTTTGTCAGAAAAATACCATTAGTGTTTTGTTCCTCATATCCTCATATTTTGATGATACGAGAACTTGTAGAGTCATTGAAATCACTTTTGGCCTGTCATGGACAAAAATGTCCTGATATTTATGAATTTCACTGAATTACTGATAAACCCTTTGATGCAGTGAATGAACGAATGACACACTGTACCTTGAGACGAAACTTGAGCTTCTTGGCTGGCTCAATGAGGAACTGAAGGCAGTCTTTCATCATATTGGCAGGCTGACGTGACGCTATTCAAAATCTGAAAGAGACGGAGCGTAGAATACAGCAGGAGAGGAAGAGAGAGAGATTTGAGATGTTTAAGATCTGATGACGTAAATGAAGGAGTGTAACAGCTGAGACAGATGGGAGGGGTTTGTAAAAAGCCTTATTCTCAAAACTCAGCAAAGTCAACGCAGACTCAACCTGCAACAACGCAATATTTTTTGATCACTCTGCGGCTCTGCTCCGTTCAGCTCGTTACGACACGGAGTCCTGCAGGTCCAGAGAGACCCGCGGAAGCAGCGAGAGCACTTTTAATGGAAGCTCAGGGACAGAGTGGGATGCGGTTGTGTCGAATCAGCACGTCTTCTCGGCGTTTCTCCAGCACACCCACACAGAGCACCTCAACTGTCAGTCGATTCCCAAATCTCCAGAAACCAACGCCAAAATGTTAAGAAGCAGCATACAACATAGTCTGAGACAAGTGAAAACGTTCACATTTTTCTAATTTAAGACATTTCTTATTACAAATGATATAAACAGCATGACAATTTGAGTGCATCATTTCATGATGTCTTAGCATTTGGTTTGTCTTTTGCTTAAAAGCAATGAATCTGTACGTTTGTGTCAAAACTAAATGATCATGTTATTCAGCATGATTTGAGAATGGGACCTAGAAATAGTGCAGTATGATAAATATTAATTCTTCATTTTATTTCATAATATTTCTTTGTTTTAAAGACAACATGAAACTGAATTTGTGATAGTCTTTTCTTCCCTACTGTAACGTTTATCCGAGTGAAACGCTTCTTGAACAATTGATTGGATGGTTGCGGTTTGCTATTGGTCACTCTCATGTGACCAATAGCATTTTTTTTTAATTATGATGTGCACAGATAAATCATTTAGAGTAAATTATGGAAGCTTGTTTCCACCACTGAATTTTTTTTTTTTTTAAATGTAATTCTGAATTTTTTTTCTTAGAATTGTGTGATATAAAATCGCAATTGTAAGAAAATTTCAGCATTGTGAGCTGACTTTTTCCTCAGAATTGTACTTTTTTGTGTTTATTTCTCACAGTTCTGAGAAAAGAAGTCAGAATTACGAGATAAAAAGTTGCAATTATCTTTTACTTTGTTTTATTCCAAAGTGGAAACAAGCTTTCATAAATGTAAAATAAAAAAATTGGTTTATTTTGATTTCATGGTGACTTTAAAATGTTGAAAGTTCTATCTTCTATTTTTATCACAGATTTTCAATGCTCTAACATGCATTTTTCAGATTTACAGTAGTTTTTCATTTTTAGACAATAAGAATGAAGGAAAAATTAAAGAGTATTAAGAAGTTTGTACATTTACAGAATGGCTTTGGCTCTGTATATGTCACAAATACAAACAGTAAAATTAGGCACATTTCTTATGTTAATTTGGTGTGCAATTCTCACTAGTTTTGGCACAGTAGTCCAATGTCACACCAGAGAAACCACTTCAGCGTACTCACAATTATTTATGATTAACTATACCCGTAGAAGAACATGATAAATGGTTTTAAACTCTGTATATTTAGATGGAGCATGGAGAATAAAATGCACTGGCACCACTTGCATCCTTAGGGAGCAAATAACACATCTCTGATAAGACTTTATTAATGATCAGCTATATTCTGAACTAAATGAAATGCAATCATGTTCCTCTGGTGTGCAATATGGACATGTTTTATTTAGGCTCTAATTAACTTGCTTTCATTTATTTATGATCAAATAAAACTGCTGACTTAGATGAAAGAACATGATTAATAAAGGAGAGGAAAAATGCACAGCATGGACCATCCCTCTCCATCTCTCAAAGTTATGAACAAACATTCTTCCAGTAACACTAATATTTGCTGTATCTAGGCTTTTATAATGTTCTCAAAACTTTAGCACAAAAACATTATTTCATGCAATGCGTTTTCTGTAGCTTGAGGATAAAGAATATTCATATTTATATCATAATGTTTGCAAAATGATATACTGGAATGTTTCCTTAACAATTCCCAAAACCAAAAAAAAAAAAAGTTGGGTAAATATTTTAATAAATTTAAATGCATTGTTAAAAGACATTAGCAACTACCTAGTAACACCCTAGTAACAGCCTATAACACTCAAGAAACTACCTAGCAACACCCTAGTAACCGCCTATATCACTCAAGAAACTACCTAGCAACCGCTCAGACACATAAGCAGCCACTCCATCTCTCTGTATAACTATTTATCAAGGCATTGCGATCAGGGATCGAAGTTTGGACCTGGTTGGTTCTTCTGGTGTGCACTGCGGTATTCACTTGTTTTCAGCCTGGCAAAGTGTTGGCAGTGTCACACCACGTGTCAGGTCGGGAATAGAGACAGATTAAAGAGGTCTTGACAGATTCAGACACACAAACCACGTGAACGAACACAAGGAGCAGCTCTGAACCACACCACTGATCCTTTAAGCGAATTAAACCAGCAACCCTGCGTGTACTTTGAACATGTGTGAGTATGTGGTGTTGGATGAAGGTTTTTTATTATTATTATAATTTTTTTTTTTTTTTAAAGCTGCTGAAGGGGCAAAAAAGGCAAATATCATTTATTAATACAAATATAATAAGTTATAATAATAATAATAATAAGTATTTTGGCATCTAATTTATCAATACGACCATATATATTTTTTCGTATCAGAGCATTAAGAAAAACTAAATAATATAAAATCTCATCTTTTCGTATGTTCACGCAGAATGTAGGTTATCCCACATCAGGGAAAAATAAAAGAAGCAGAAAACACAGAAAATAAATGAAGACGTCATAATACTCTTCAAACGCATTGCAGTCATAATATTACGCAGGCTCGCGCATATAAAAGGCTTTAAAGAGAAGCACCGCGGCTAATGACAGAACTTTAGTAAGATGAAAGTCACATACCTTTCTGTTTTAACCTTTGGAAATATCCTCAGAAAGTTTTTCTACATCAGCACCTCACTGAATGTTTGTGCATCTCGTCGCTCATTCATTGAATGGACTCGCCTCGGTAGTGTTGGTGTATCTCGTGTGACCAATAGGCGTCTTTTTGGTACTTTAGCTGTAAGCCTTTGTCGCGGAGTGTTTAACGATCGGGTATTTCCGTAACGTTCCCGAAGGACTCTTCGTATATTTTCGTAACATTACCGAACTAGGGCGAGCGCCTCATGGAGTGACTTCTCTTGCCTTGTTATTTAAAAGACACCCAGCAGAGGGCGCTGTTGTCGAGCATTTCTTATCCGGTTTGCTCTTACGCATTTGACGTAGCTCGAAAAGTTTACTTATATGTGACCTTGAAATTGCACTTTTTAAATTACGTTAATATTTATGATATATTATATTACTACAGTACCATAAATTGTAACCTTCACATTTCTGCTTTGCTATTTATTGCATATTTTTGATATTGTTCTGGATTAATAAATGAACTTTACACTGTTTAAATAACCTGACTTTAGTTATACTTTCCAAAACAGATAAAACTTAAAATACAAAACTTTATTGAAAATAGAAAGGACAACAAATATATAGATGAGCATAAATGCTGTTATGCACATGAGAAAAACAAAAAACAAAAAAATAAAATAATCTCATTAACAGTTTTCGTACAAAAGGGTAAAACTTATTTGATGTCCATACCAACATAACAAAACAAATGGAATTTGAATATTTAATCTTGCATAGATAGTTGATTAGTAAGAAATAAGCAGCTATTATTGTTTCAAATAGTGTGAAGATCACAATATTCCCAAGTAAATCAAATGCAACATAAACATCTAGAACTACATGAACAGAATTCTTGTGCATAAATTTGCATAGTGCACCACTGGCACGGTTTGTTTTTTAAATCAATTTTAAAATCACTACTGAATTTAAAATTCCAGTTTCTCTTAGTGATTTAAAATTTCAAATATTTTCTTCTTTCACTGAGGCAGTAAGTTGCTTAAAAAAAAAATGAAAAGAGAATATCTGTACAAATCTCTTTTGTTATCGGGAACTTGTTCTGACACCTCGGAAATGAGGACTCTTACGGTTTCTGTCATGAAAACAATCAGTGACCCACAGTTACACCTTACTGACATACACAATAAAGCACACAAGGAAACTGACTGCATAGATGTCAATGCAGCTGTAAATTACTCATTCGGAGAGGATTGTCCAAAGTACATTTTCTCCTGCAATCAGCTGACCTTGAGGTTAGAACTCACAACCACACCCAAATCACAGAAAAACAACATAATGACAATATTTTAATGCTTTATGGCATTTTACAGGCTATGTGAAGTCACTAACTTTGAGTAAAGCAGACGTTTCCAGTGAAAGAACATGTTCCAGGTAATGGAAATACTTTGAAAGGACCGGTTTTGTAATCCATGGTCCATGTTTCCAAGGCAACCATCTTTAGGGCTCAGGTTAATCATAAGCACCGGGTGAAGCCAGTGTTACAGCAGTTTAGGATTCGGGCAACTTTGGTCACTCAGTCATTTGAAGGCTTCGTCATGGCTGCCCATGATTAGTTAAATGCGAAACTGTTGAACAAGGAGAGCAGGTGTGGTGGTTTAACAGAGCTCATTACTGACCGCGGTCGTAGACCTTAACCATTCGTTTAATATGGAAAAGCTTGTGGCGCAGTTTGCGACATTGGTGCTTCTTGTTTTGATAATCTGGCATCTAAGCAGAGAGAATTAGAGAAAGAAAGCCTCGTATTAGCATCAAAAAGCAGAGCATCTATTTACTATGAACGTGAGTCTGTGATTCTTTAGTTTTATAATCCCGACTCACCCGTTTTAGATCTTTCAGACGATTATATTCCTCTGCTACAGCCTATAATGTGAGTTAAAAAAGAAAGTCATGTGTTTGAACAACAGGAAGGTGAACTTTTAATCTAAAATGTTTCCGTCACTCGCCTGGTACTTGGACGTTCCCTCATCGAGTGTGTCCAGCTCTCTGCTGAGCTTGTTTATCTGATCGTTGATGTCATCCATTTCGGCACACAGTTCCTTATAGAACCTGAGGTCCGAGTCGAACTCTTTCTTATACTCGTGTCGCTGGGAATCAGACGTGATCTCTGGATACAGACTGGTTGGGAATGAAACGAAGGCAGTTAGCAATAGCATGGAAGTACAGAGGCACATGGGTGTTGTGATACTTGCTGCCACGTATGGAGCGTGTATATTCAGCTTTAATGCAGAAAAGATAAAGGGATTAATAGTCATTTGCTAGTTATTTAATACACATTTATCCAAATAAATGGACACACTTTTTTTTAAGCAACAATCTCTTTGGAGTGACCAAGAGTTGAGCATTTTGATCAAAGCAGCAATGGATTAACTGCTGTGGAGTTTGAACTGACAGCTCTTTATTTGCCTCACTGCAGGAAAACACCCACCATTAACTGAGAAATGGTACACACAATTAGCATTGCTCAGTGTCAAATTCAGAGTTTTGCTAATGTGAAACACTACCATTCGCTGAAATTTTGCTAATGTGAAATTCCGACATTCAAAGAAATGTTGCTAATATGAAATACTACCATTCGCTGAAATTGCACTAATTCACCCAAATTTCTCTTTTCACCAAAATGTTGCTTTTGTAAAATCCCAAGAACCACTGAAATTTTGAAAATTCAGAGAAATTTCACTTTTTTAAAAATTCCATCATTCACAAAATTGGGCTTTTGTAAAATACCACTATTTGCCAAAATTTTGCTAATTGTGGCGTATATCCATTCACTGAAATTTTGCTAAGGTGAAATACCACCATTGACAGAAATGTTGCTAATATGAAATATCACCATTTTGCTGAAATACTACTAATGTACTCTGAGTAATTTGGCCACCCAAACTTCCAACCCTATATTCTTCATTTGTGTTAAAAAAAAAAAAAAAAGGAAGGGAAGGGAAGGGAAGGGGGAAAAAAGGGCAATCTAGTGAGAAAATATGGATAGAATTATCTATAATACAGAGAATACAAATATTTTATATTGGGTAACACTTTACAAAACAGTTTTATTTATGAACATTAGTTAACTACATTAGTTAACATGAACTAACAGTGGAAATAGTTTCTGCTTCTATTTCTACATTTAGTAATCTTAGTTAATGTTAACCGCAGCATTTACCAATTCATATTTAAGATTAAAAGTTGTCTCTGTTAACATCACTTAATCCACTTTGTGAACTAAAATGAACTAGTTAATAATACTTTTATTAACTAACATTTAAAAAGGTCAATAAAGTCTGTAAAATATATCATTAAAACTAATAAGACCCTAATAGGATTATTGTTTTCCAAGAGATTTTCCTCTCATGGTCTTTTTTTTTAACTCATCATAGCAAACCAAACAACACATGACCCTATAACCCAAAATTAGTGTATTATGTTAGCAAGTGGACATGTGTGTCAGAGATGATTCTCTCCTAAAAACTTCCTTGGGGTGTCCAAGGGAATGCGTTACTAACACTGAGCCAACGATAAATCCTCACCGTGTCCATAGATCCTCGTCAAAATCGTTAGCGGTCTCTCCTCCCGTCGTGTACTCAGTTTCGTACTGGGACTCATCCAGTTCAGGGTTCCTCCTGCGTCTCTTGCCCCTGGAGGCGGACGGTTTGCGGATGGTGTCCGTCTGGTCGGAGGGGCTGGAGCTCACTTCTCCGGACGGGGATGTAGAGTGAGATGGGCGGCTGAAAGAGCGCTCCGGGAAAGGGCTACTACTGTATTCAAACACAGAAATGAGAAAAGAATCAAAATATTCTTCAGAATACTGTATGACAATTTGAGAGAAAAAAAACATGAGGAAATTAATGAACTGAATGAGGAAATGCATATCACACCCAATATTAATAAGAACATTTCATAAACACAATGCTTTTTTTTTTTTCTTGAGATAATCATTTAGGCTTTTATACCCCGGTTTTAAATACAGCATTAACAGAAACCTGTTGGCAATATTGTAGCAAAATATTATTGCTCAATTCATAAGCATATCAAATGAGAAATACTTCAAATTACTTCATAAATTGGTGTTTCTAAGAACATTTTTGAAAATTTGGTCCCCACAAGTATAGCCAAATCAGTAGGCTACTTAGCAAAATAGCTTTTTTTTATTGTAACTCATTTGTGATGTTTTTTTTGGTTTTTTTAATAAATGTGCAGACTATTAAAAGTAATGAAATGAAGAGACATTGCCTGTTTGTTTACTCTTAACAGAGACTTTGCCAACTCTGTATATAAAAAAATGACATGAATCCATTCATTTATATTGACTCAATACCATCAAAGCTCGTAGAGCCACACAGAGAAAGACAGAGGCAGACATGGAGGGAGAAACTTAATTTAAAAACAAATTATAATGAAAGAACATCTGATTAAAAAATGCAGCTAGTTTGATCTCAGGCCAAGAAACGTCATATCTGGTGTAATCTAACCCGACTTCATAAAACTAATGGCCCAGACCATTAGCCAGACTAATGGCCCAGATAACTAATGAAAGCACAATAGCACTCCTGACCTAACTTCATCTAGCAAAGGTCACAAAAATAGTCTAAAAAATGCCACAGATTAGTTTGAATCAGGAGTAACTGTTCACCATCGTTCCAAAGTTTGGGGTCTTTAAGATTTTTTAAGAAATCAATGCTTTTATCCAGCAAGGAAGGATACATTAAAGTGATGACAGTAAAGAAATGTACATTGTTCAAAAATACTGAAAATATGTATCACAGTTCCCACAAAAAATATTAAGCAGCTGTTTACAACATTGCTAATAATAAGAAATTTCTGAGGGATCATAAGACACTGAAGACTGGAGTAATGATGCTGAAAAATTAGCTTTGTCATCACAGGAATAAATTACATTAATACAATAATGTTTTTTACTGTATTTCTTATCTAATACAGTAAATGAAGCCTTGGTGACCAAGAGACTTCTTTCAAAAACATATTTTCAAAACCTTCCTGAGCCCAAACATTTGATCAGTAGTGTATGGAAAGCTGGAATGCAATTTCAAATGACTTTAAGCAATAAAGTAAGCTCCAACGTTTCCATAGCAGGGACATGCAATATTGCCTGTTTACATGGAGCTCAGTATTAAAGTCTCCAGCTAGGCCAGGGCAGGATCACTCACTCACTCACCTGACAATATTGTGAGTCTCAGAGCTAAAGACACTGCCAATTTTTGGAGGGATGGAGCCGACACTGGGGGCAGAAGCCAGAACAGGAGCCATCTTCTCTGAAAACACCATGGACGCCTCCTGCACGCTCTGTCCATCCTGTACATGGTTGACCTGAAAAAGAAACAAACTTCCTGTTTAGTACAAAGGCTGCAAACTTCGATACATATCTGAACAGAGGCTGACGTGCGTGAAATCAGGAAGCAACATTTTTCAGATAATGACAGACAAAAGGTCTCAGTGTTTTTCAACTTTAAGATTACATATTATATTTAAGATTAACCGAAATATTTCTACACACATGGTAATTTAACCATGTACGCAATTACGCAGGATAGAAATATGTAATCTTATAAGCCTACACATGCTTTGTCACTCAACAGTCTGTGGCTCTTTCTGCAGTTATAGAAATATACACTACTATTTATAAGTTCAATTTTGAGAGAAGTCTTATGCATAAAAACTGTGAAATATTTTTACAATTTAAAATAACTGTTTTGTATTTTAATATATTTTAAAATGTAATTTATTTTTTTGATGGCAAAGCTGAATTTTCAGCATCATTACTCCAGTGTTCAGTGTCACATGATCCTTCTGAAATCATTCTAATATGCTGATTTGCTGCTCAAGAAACATTTCGTATTATTATCAATATTGAAAACAGTTGTGCTGCTTAATATTTTTGAGGAAACCTTGATGCATTTTTTAGGATTCTTTGATGAATAGGACGTTTAAAAGAACAGCATTTGAAATGGAATTTTTTTGTAACATTATACATCTTTACGTTCAATCTTTATTTTCTGAATAAAAGTATTAATTTCTTTAAAAAAAAAATTGTACTAACCCCAAACCTATGAACACTATTGTAAATATGCCAAATAAAATGTTCTGAAACTTAAAAGTCTGTTTTGAAAAGTTTCTTAAAATAAATAAAGATCAGTTTTATTTGTAAAAGCTTATGCCTGTCTATAAGGATGTTATGTATATTGCTATAATGTAAGAAAAAACTAAATTACTCAAATTTAAATCAAAAATATATCTTGAATGCAAACTTTAACTTTAACTTTTAAAACTGCATTCTGTACAGACATTATACAAACACAGAAACCATTTTGGATCCATTGTTTAGACTTATTTCCTTCTGCTAGTGTACAGGAAAGCCCATAAGGAATAAGAAGCAAAAGTGCTCCGGCACTTCCTGTTGACGTTTGATTGCAGAGGATGTTCCCGGCATGTAAGTTTTGTGACAAACACACAATGCCAATAATTAAACTTAAACTTCCGATTTATAATATCTTTTCTAAAGCACCAAGGTGAAATAGGATTGGCTGTGGATATACGGAAAAACTATTCCAAGCAATACACTGCTAAAACAATGAAAGCAGGTGTGTGTGTTCGGAGGGATTGTTTATTTTTTTCTGGAGACTGAAGAGTTGTGTGTGAAGTTATGTGTGTGTGTTCGGAGGGATTGTTTATTTTTTTCTGGAGACTGAGAGGTTGTGTGTGAAGTTATGAGTGTGTGTTTGGAGGGAGGACGCAGCAGGAAAGAGGGTGGAGGAGCGTTTCCCTGCAGCTGGGGAGAAAGGGAAAAGCCACTGTGTAGAAGAGCCCAAGTCATCCAGGAATTCCAACAATGCTTTCCCTGCGTGAGCCACTGCCCGCACTGATCCGTGATCACGCTACATAAGCAGGGAAAGAATGCTTGAGAACACAGAAACAAGGGTCGTTTCATGCTCGTGACCTCCTTTCGCACCAGAAAAAAGTGAAGGAGAGATAGAAAGGCACGGAGAGAAAGGTATTCAAAGGGAGTGTGTGGAACGCTGTCAGAGCTCATTGATTTACTGAAAGCACCGGGGCAGAGAGAGACAGACCAGTCTTATGATGGTAGTAATTATGTTTCCAATGGACTTAATCCAAAATCAAACCGCACCCCACGGAGCCTCTACTACCAGGTACAGGTTCAGAAACAACCTGCAGACGAGAGATTAATTGCTTTGAAGTTGCTCATTTATAGTTTAGGATTTTCAGTTATAGCGTAGCAAGTTTGTCTCAGACATTTCTAAGTAAAAATAGAAACAAATGAGGTGATTTTAACATGCATTAAGAATATAGAGCAGAGGTCTCCAAACTCGATCCTGGAGGGTTGCTGACCCCAAATGACCCTTCACTGGTAGTATGATTGACAGGCGATCTAACCAATCATAACCCTGAATCCGCCATTGTGTCCGACAAAGCAGTCAGGGGAGTTAGTAGATTAACGTTGGTGGACTTGAACTTGAAAAATTGTGTGTACTCGCATCTTTCAGCACTTGAAACAACAATGTTCAAATGTTCATTCATGTTTATTTGATGCTATAAATGAACTAGTATGAAGAGATGATCGGTTCACGAGGAGCTACAGCGATCTGTCATGACACATTAAAGAGACACAATACACTATTTATTGTTTAAACTTCTTTAAAAAATTACAATATTTTAAATATGAAACTGTTTCATATCAACAGAACCTGCTCTGTCTTGTTCGTCGATGCGTTGTCAGTGTCCTCTTTGCCTCGCAATGTAAATTTCGATGAGAACATGATGTGTGGCGTGACAGCGCATGGCTTGTCGGACATATAGCAACAGTAACTAAAGGGGGCGGGTCTTTGAGAAGGGTCAATTAAACACACCTGAACCAGCTAATCAAGGTCTCACTAGACATACAAGAAACTTTCAAGAAGGTGTGTTAGAGCTAAACTCTGCAGGACAGGGGCTCTCCAGGACCGAGTTTGGAGACCCAAGGTAGAGAGTTTTAGAATTATGGATGCTTCTGGAAAAATGTGATGAGAAATGTTTGAGTTCATACTGAGATCTCTGACTTTTATATGTAGACTTTGGTATCTTGGTAAATCTGAGCAGTGAGCACAGTATGATCTCTGAAATGCTAAAGGAGACACATTTTTCTAGGGTCAGGAGACAATCTGAGGAGACATTTGCTCTCCAATTAATCTGTCTAGGAGAAACAATTAAAAAGGTAACATTATGCCCTTTCACAAAGTCTTGATTTTGTTTTTGGGCTCTACCAGAATAGATTTTCATGCTTGAATGTTATATTTTACATTGTTCCTGCACCTCCCTTCCCAGTCTGTCTGTAAATGCTCTGCATTGTGAGCTAAGCCGATAGTACAGACCATTGGTGGCAATGGTTCTATGGTCTATTTAGGCTTACAATACTATTGGTAAATGCAGTCCTGTTTAGTTCCTGTCCCATGTACATTCGCAGATGAACAATGAAGACTACAATCAAGGCATTTCAGGGAGTTCAGAAACAGTGTTTACTGATATAGAGAATAACTCCCTTTTGGAGTGACTTTGTAACTTTTCAGGCATTTTTCAAGCTCAAACAGCAACATTACACACTAGAGAAAGATAAAAAAATTAAAAAAGCATAATAGGTCAAAAGATCTCCTCTAAGGTCTCATAAAGAGATCTCATCTGTTATTTTTCTTCGCTATGATGAGCCTCTTTATTTGATGACAATTAAGTGAAAGTTTAAAAAACTGCTTGAACTGCCTATATTTTTCAAGAATCACAATGAGTATTGAATGTTAATGTGTGACACGCACACACACACATACACACACGCACACAGGTTTGTTTTGCTATCTTAGTGAGGACATTCCATAGGCGTAATGGTTTTTATACTGTACAAACTGTACATTCTATCTCCCTACACTA
Organism: Zacco platypus; assembly: GCA_038088235.1. Classification (NCBI taxonomy): domain Eukaryota; kingdom Metazoa; phylum Chordata; class Actinopteri; order Cypriniformes; family Xenocyprididae; genus Zacco; species Zacco platypus. Next base: position 6,945,094 of record CM076073.1, read on the forward strand.
CCCCTACTCCAAAACCTACCCATCAGAAAACATGTTTTTTATGTTAAAAGCTTTTTTACATTTTTAATAAAACATTGTTTTGTATGTTTATGACTCATGAAATGTCCTCATAAAACATGTTTACGTCGTAATACCAGTGTAATACCCATGTCATTATACAAATGTGCGTCTTATAAATCATGAAAACAAGAACACACACTTCATGACTCATGTTCTCTTACACAGCACAAATGTATCACTGAAACACATCGTTCTGTAACAAATAAAACCATAGATGATTTGGCTATTTTTTATTGATAACAATCATAGGCGGAGTTTGGGGGGGGGCAATGCCCCCCCAGACCAGAGCCAATTAATGCCTGCCTTGTGCTTTGAATATTTTTTTTTTTATTACAGAATTCATATTTTCTTGTTTTATTTTCTTGTCTTATCTTATTAGTTCTGTGTATAGAATGAGTAAGATATGGCTAATTAATTTTTAATTACTGTATTTAATTTTTTATTACTGTAGCTTTATTACATTCTCCCGCGATTTGCGAATCTCAAAGTATCGCGGTACGTGAGTGGACGCTCTTCTCGTTCTGTTTTACGCGCTGAATGAACAAAATGGACATTCGTCGTTTTTTTAATAAATCCACTACTAAAAGTGTGGAGTTTTCTAATTCTACTTCAACTATCGATTTGACTGCAAATCGAACGATTTGACTGCAAATCTATCAGAAGAGAAGATAGTGGACATCTACGCATCTCGGAAAAAGAGGCGGCTTCTTCTGCTTTAGGTAAGATATTGTAATGTCTGAAGTAGTTCTATGACAGGTCAAGGGAGGCTCTGTTTATGAACTTTAATCGGAACGAAGAAGAACACACTGTAACAAGCGCACCCGTCTAACACACTTCTGAACTCCCCGTGTTAACCCTATCACTGCCGATGCAAAACAAAACAGCAACTATAAAGAGTCTGTTCTATTCGCTATTCTTTGTATAAAGTCATTGTTCATTGTAAATGTATTTTATATGTAGAATGTGTGATATATAAATATGATATAAAAAAAAATCTGAGCTCGTGGTCTGCTGGCCTGGTAGGTGCCCCCCCAAGCACAAAAGTGAAACTCCGCCTATGATAACAATCCTCGCATAGCTGATGAACAGTTTAGTCAGTTAAAGAATTTACTGACAACTATTCTCAGTACATACTATATACACAAGTATTTATCTAATTTCAGAAATCCATTGCAAAAAAATATGCCACACTCTTTAAATATCTCCATCAGTAACGGCCATTAAAAATACTTCTAAAAAATATGTGTATACTTTGACATTACATTTATTAAATGAACTGAAAATAAATACTAATTCAAGTATGCTAACCGTCTAGGTATTACAAAAGTTTCACAGTTCACCGTCCCAAGCAGTTAAAAGCCACTCGACTTTTCAGTTTGCTTAATGATTAATCACAGCGAAACTAGGTTGGCCGTTAACAAACAGACCGTATCAGCAATTCATTCAACCTTGTGACTGAATTATCACTTGTGTTGCACAGGCCATTGAAACTATTAAAGGCTTCAAAACACCTTCAAACCACTCCCAGTCTACCTAAACAAAAGGTCTTGATTGACTATCACAAACAATTTAGCAGAATTAAGCAGCTTGTCCTATGTCACAGGGATGCTGGAGACTATATATATATATATATATATATAACTTGTGCACTGAAATTGTATGGGTATTTGGATGCTGTTTGCTTTAGAGACTAGCAATAAGCCTGATGCTGGCCTTTCATTTTCATCAGCTTAGGCAAGACACTTCATGCCACTTTGATCTGGGTGTGCCATTTAATTAGTGTTTTACCACATGTTTCTTCTTTCATACAGCACGTCTCAGCCTAGACCAGTGGTTCTCAACCTGCGGCCAGTCATGAATGCAAATGCGGCCCACGATACACCTATTAAAAAACTAACATCCAGGTTTACAATTTATTTTTGTTTTTAAATTAAATTGGAATTGATTAAATGAGTATGAACTATAATGTTTTTTGTCATATAAAATCATTTTGGTGGTCATATATTATTTTCAGACATGCACATACCAACTGTATATTGAGTAGCCTACTCAGTTAACGAACACTTACAAGTGCGCGTTTTCGGCAGAATTCCAATAGTAGTCGTTATTATTGTAAATTTAGGGATCAAAATGGACAAATTTGTTATTATAGAGGAAAAAAACGAAATAAGGGACATACCAATAAAGGAATACATTGCAAACACTGGCGGATGCTGTGCGAGGGATTGCGATGTGACAGAATGCTTGATATTGTCAGGTGCGCTCAATGTTGTGTAACGTGAGTTTATTGAACAGGAGAGTTTCACTTTGATATGAAGAAGTAACAATGTCAGCCATTTCAACATACTGTGAAACGAAAACAAATTTTTATAGTATTTGTTGATTTTTCAGTGTGACAGGAATAAAACACCGCATGTGCCACCAGAAAACACCGCCTCTTCTGTGTGTGCAACATCTAGGTATAATAATGATATTATCTGCTAATACCATAACATTAAATCTGATTCGATTTCATTGGTGACGTCATATGTAAATGATACGCAGCCCGTGAGACTTGCATTTGGACCACAGTGCGGCCCACTGGGAAAAAAGGTCTGGACAAATAAGTGGTAATAAGGAATCTCACCCAATCCTCCACATCTCTGCCCTCAGTTCCTCCCATCAGTGGTTGATCCCAGTAGATGTTTGGCTTCCCGAAGCGCCAGATTTTACTTCTGGTCCTAAAGGAGAAGAAGGCTGCCACAGCCAGTGCAACCACAACCATGAACCCACAAACCATTGCAATAGCCTGGGGAAAAAAGAAAAGAAAAAAGTATCAAGTTCAATGCATAGAGAAATTATTTATCATGCTAAACTAAAATAATTAAGAATATTACAATTATTATCTCAATAATCATCTCCCTCTTATAATCAGTTCTATATTGAAATATTAAAATGAAAGTTCTGGGTTATTAACAATTATTTTGTCTCTTCACTGAATTATTAAATGTGTTTACAGTACTGCACTCAAGATAGAAGCCTAATTCATTTTTTTTAAGTATTTAGATAAATATGTCCATTAAAATGTACATTTTATTTATTTGAGGTGTAACTGTTCTCAAACAAATTTGAGGAAAGACTACTTTTCCTCACGGTAATACTTTAAATATACATACACTGAAAAAAATTACCTGCGCCGACAACTAAATTAATTGTTTTAATACAGAAGTCTATTTATTTGATTAATTCTATATATTCTATTTTGTATCATTAAAGGATAGTTCACACAAAAATAAAAAAAAAGTTCTCATATCAATTACTGACCATAATGTCATTTCAAACACATTATATTTTCATTTTGCAATCAAACAAGCATGTTTAAGCTTCCGTTTAAGGTTCCGTAGACCGTCTGCTCTATGTATCTGCGTTGATCAACGTTTATATGTGAATAAAAGCGTAACATAACCGTTCATCATATGAAGTGATCGTGTCTCTTCAGAAGACTTGGATTAAACTTGATTCATATGGATTTCTTTTACAATGTCTTTATAAACCTTTTTGAGTCGTCATTGTTTTGTTTACATTCACTTTCACTAAAAAATTTTCTTTAAAAATATCTTCTGATGTGTTTTGAAGATGAACGAAAGTCTTATGTGTTTGGAACGACATGAGGGTGAGCACATGACGCCAGAATTTTTGGGAGAAACCCTATTTAACATCACTAAATACAACCTAAACAAATTTAGAAGCAATTTTGACAAATTGCAAGTAAATTTCACGATTAATTGCAAAGAATCTGCAAGTAATATTGAATTAACTGTGACATTTAAGTAGAAAGACTGAAACTTTGAACTTCGAAAAAACATTTTTTACTGTGTACTACAGATTTCACTTCAAAATAAAATGTACGAGTTAGATCCGGCTTCAATTGTAGGTGTGAATGCACTTCCTGTCGGATTTTACACACTAAGGGACATAAGTTAAAATTATGGTCTGTTGTAATCCTTTGATTGTAGACTATAAAGATAACACAAATTAAATAAAGACATTTCCAAACATCCTGTAACATTAAATGGTACCTCCTGAGGGTCCACGTAGCAGTAGTGGTACAAGTACTGGTTATAGACAGGAAAGCCGGCCCCCATTCCTGTCACGCTGCTGCCGTAGAGGTTCTGACACATCATGAGCATGGGGTTGTAGTATGAGCTGCTGGAGCTTTGAGCCATAGGGTTCACTCCTACAATGTACACAATGTTTATAATGCCCTGAATCACTGCCATTATGGCACTGACAACAAGCACCGCCAGGTAGAACTTCCTGCTGCGGAACGTGTTTGTTTTGGAGAAGCTGGCTGCAAAGAATCCCAAAGCGATGATGAAGTTTATGGCAGCGACGGCGATCATGCTGGTCTTTGCCGAGTAAGGGGTCGGGTAAGAATTGTAGTATCCTCCGTATCCACCATATCCACCTCCGTATCCGTAGCTTCCGTATCCATACCCGCTGCCGCCTCCGTACCCACCTCCATATCCAGGATAGCTTGAATATCCTGATCCGTAACCTAATCCGTACTGCATGTCCCAAACCAGAGTCGAGGCCACGCAGGCGAAGATCCCTAGACAGAGGATTATAACTATCCCCATCATAATCTTTACAATTCCCGGAGGGGAGAGCCACTTGTAGAAATGTTGTGGTACCTCCTCGCCAATGTAGTAGGATCCTGGAGGTGGAGGGTAGGGATCAAATTCACTCCGTGGGTCATTGAAGCTCCCCGGTGGTCCAAAGCCATTGGAAGGGGGGGTGTACATCGGGGGACTATCGTAGGGTTGTTTCTCAAACATCTCTCAAAGATGACCAATGACCTGCTAAATGAAGCATGTAAACATGAATAGCATCAAATGTATTACTGTTTAAGACAAGATAATTTTTTAAAAAATATTTTTTAGAAAGACAAAAAATACCACAAACATAGATCAATTCAAACAATGCACTATATTCCAGTCTAAGACATACAGCAGCTTTGAGAAAGGAGCAGGTTGAAATTTGAAGAGTCCATGACAACTCCTAAGAAAATTAAATATATTTTTTATATAATATCTGAAAACTTAAATTATATTTGTGATGAGCAGGGCGGGCAAGAGCCGTGAGGGAACGGCGCGAGGCTGGTGACGCGAGTGATAATGAGCGTCAGCTGCGTGCTGCACCGGTCTCGTATCTCTCACGGAGGAGCTCCGGAAGCATAAAAGAGGAGCGACGATAGTGAAGGACGAGAGAGGACCAGGCCTGGACTTTATGTTGTGTTTTTATTATGTTTGTGTGGGCGGCAGTTCCTCACGGCGACTGCCGCCCATTTTACTTTCATTTTATTGTTTAATTAAAAGTTATTAACGTTCGCCGCTTCCTGTCTCCTTCTTCCCGTTCTCATTAAACCCCGTTACAATATTTATTTGTATTATTATTTTATAAATTATATGAAATTACAAACACATACATACATTAATGTTTGGGGATGGTAATATTTAAAAAAAAATTAAGCTCACCTATAGGCTGCATTTATTTGACCAATAATACAGTAAAAACGGTAATACTGTAAAATATCTTTCACAGTTTTATTTTAATATATTTTAATAATTTGTAATTTATTTTTTGATGGCAAAGCTGAATTTTCAGCATCATTACTCCAGTCTTCAGTGTCACATGATCCTCCAGAAATCATTCTAATATGCTGATTTGATGCTAAAGAAACATTTCTTATTATTATCATTGTGGAAACAGTGATTGTCAGGATTTTCTTTGTTTAAAAGAAAGTTAATAATTTATTTGAGATTTAATTTTTTTGTAACATTATAAAATTGATCAATTTAATGCATCCATGCTGAATAAAAGTATAAATTTCTTAAAAAAAACAACAACAAAAACTTACTGACCCCAAACTTTTGCCATGGAATGTCATATATATAAATAATAATCACAAATACTATATATATATATATATATATATATATATATATATATAATATATTTTATATTATTTATTTATTTTTGAAGGTTGACAGACATGGTCACTATGGACAGTAATTCTTTTGTGTACTCAAGAAAAAAATTCCAAATATCAGCAAAAGGGTTTGAAACAAAACAAACAATGACAGAATTATCATTTATAGGTGAACTGTCCCTTTAAATGTCTTGGGTCAGCATGTTGGCAGTGACATCAATTAATGCACAGGCCAAAATGACGTTACCCGAAGCCACAAACCGTGTAATCACTGTGCTAAAATAACTGTGCTGTTTATCAGTGTGAGGTAACAACAGAGAGCAGCGTGGAGACATCGGCACCAGGGATCAGAGTCTGTCCACACAAAGCCACTGTTTACAGGCCCAACCGTGGGAGTTAAACTCAATCTCAACCATTGTCCAGCACTGACTTTGAAATGCATAGATTTCAATTCCTGGCAAATATGCCGTTTGTTTATTTTCAGATCATATGCTCTAGGGATGAGGTCACAAACAGGGCAAAACTAGACAAAACAGGACTCAAAAACAGAAACTTCAAGTATGTCTAATAATCTAAGGAGATTATATGTTGATTACAGACGCATGTTAGTCGTACTTTCATGTTACCATAGATAGATACATGTTTCTAATTAAATACGCCACGATCTACTGAGACATTTTGCATTCGGAAAAAATATCCTTACACAAATCCTCAGTTTTAATATAATACAACATGCAAATTTCTGAAAAGTTCCCGCTACATCTTTAGTTGTATTTGTAGATGTGAGTCCTTGACAGTGTTTTGTACATGTATGATGCCTTGTAATGTCATGATATAACTGACATATATTTAATCAGGGAAAAATAAAAAGTAGTTTTATTTAAAAGTCTTCTGTCTCAGAATCTACTGTAGCGTGCAAAACTACAACAACAGAAGAATGCATACTACACTTTCAAACCTTGGCAAAGGCCTCGATAAGCCATTTGGTTACTATGTGTTCACCTAGTACCCAGCCTCCCCCCCCACTTCTCTCCTTTGTTATAGCAAAAAGTCAAGGCTGCACTCTGTCTGTGCATGGTTACCATGGTAATAAAGGCCTGAGGTTAAAAAAAAACAAAAAAAGTTTGGATAGAAAAACACAAGAGCTTCACTGTCTGGGCCGCTCTGGAGAGGGGGTGCCTACGTAGGCAGATACAGTTGTAAGGATCAGGTGTCCTCAAGAGAACCCTTTCTTATTTACCGTCCCGGCACAGGTTTGATTTAATGATTAATTAATGAATCTGTTGAATCATCAACAGGTGAGAGGGTCGTTTTTAGGCTGAAACCCTTTACATAAAAACTATAGCAGTGCCATGGTAAAGTGATGATATCAGATCTTAATACAATAGTGCGTACATGGTATTTCAAAGAATTCTACCACATTACATGGCCAAAAAAACATAGAATTACTGAATTATGACGATACTATGAGGTTTACGTAAAAAGCATCATGGTACATGGGTCAAAAACAAAAAGAAACATCGAATAATTCCCCCAAAAGATAATGATGTATGAACGGTAATACTGTAAAATATATTTACAGTTTTATTTTAATATATTTTAAAATGTAATTTATTCCTGCGATGGCAACGCTGAATTTCCAGTCACATGATCCTTCAGAAATCATTCTGATATGCTGATTTGATGGTCAAGAAACACGTCTTATTATTATCAATGTTGAAAACAATATTTTTTGTGGAAACAGTGATTGTCAGGATTTTCTTTGTTTAAAAGAAAGTGAATAATTTATTTGAGATTGAATTTTTTTGTAACATTATAAAATTGATCAATTTAATGCATCCATGCTGAATAAAGTATGAATTTCTTAAAAACAACAACAACAACAACAACAAAAAACTTACTGACCCCAAACTTTTGAACAGAAGTGTTTACAGTACAGGAGCTGCCATGGAATGTCATATATATAAATAATAATCACAAATACTATATATATATATATATATATATAATTAGTTTAATTAATTGAGACAACAATTTTATTTCTTTTAAAGAAAGCTTAAACGCATTAGTGTCTACAAAATACTTAATATAAAAATAGCTAAATATACATAATCATATTTTGAAGTAGAAATATTAATATCATATTTTGATATATACATTATATAGGCCATAATTTCTTTTGTATATGTAAAATACATACAAATCTAAAATAAACAGAAAAACATTGTTTACCTTTTTTGAGAATTTGTCGTCTGACGATTATTATCCAAGATTAAGTTTTCGTCTTCAAAATCAGTTCTGTTGTTGACGTCTACAATATTTATATATATATATGTATATATAAAAAAAATCAGCAGTCGAAAGTAAAGGTGTTGAGAGTTCTCCTCGCGCTCTCTCTCTCTCTCTCTCTCTCTCTCGCTCGCTCTCGCGCGCGCGCGCTCTCTCGGTTAAATCTCTCCGGTCCACCTGCGCCTGCATGCAGTGAAGCACATCTTTATTTGTCTCTCTGTATCAGACGTCTGATTGTTTGGATTCACCAGTCCTGACCCCCCTGAAAAAGATGTGGGTGGAAACGCATGAACGGCTGAGAAAATAAACTTCCTTGGGAACAAGTTTACTCGATCTAATCTGGGGACGTGACAGTTACTCAGACCAGGTTAAATCCCATTGGACAAAGGCCGCAAGGGGGCGGGGCCTTCATATTATTACGTATTTTGGCATGTCCTCTTCATATTATAGTTAAAAAACAAATTCAGTTTATATTATTATTATTACATATATTATGTATTATTATTATATAATTTTGATATAAATTAGGCAAACAAAGATTTGTAGATAATTCTGCGACTTTGATTCATTTTTATCCGACGTAACTTACATGTTAAACGCTAATATGAACATTTATTTATTTATGTTATTATTATTTTATTTGTTATAAATATTTCAGGCATTTCTTTATGTTTATAGCTAGTATAGCTATAGCTAGTTCCTTAATGACATCACCTTCCATGAAGTGATTTAGCAGTTGTTGTGAGAAAGGCAAAAAAAAGTACTAGGGATGGATTTAATTAATTATCAACACATTATAGAAACTGGTGTGATATTATCAACAGTTTAAGTTGAAAATAAAAAGTTAAAAATAAACTTAAATATAAATCTACTTCAAATTGACACCTGCGCATTAACTTATTTCCATCCAGTTCGACGTCATTATAGTAATTGCCTTGTCATTATGTAAATATAAATATTTTAACTAATAAAGTTCCTAGCGTTGGCGACGTTTGAGTGTGGTTTTAGTGTTAAGCAGGTTACGAGTGTATAGTTTATTATTTTTTATTATTATTATTATTTTAAAAGCAACATTTGCATTGAAAAGTGAAATAGCGCCCTCTTGCGCAGAATAAAAGAATGGCATGAGAATAAAACGAGGTGAGAAGTCAACATGGCGCAAGTATTCTCTCTTTTTCATACTTAATCAGTTGAATGTCAGAATGACATATTTTGACTTTAACCCGCACTTATTACTTTCACATCTCTAAAAGAATAAAAGCTAGGCAAGAATATAATAACCTAACATCCATGCACCAGATTCTTTGTTCTCATATAACTGTTAAAAGGATTTGAAATGAGATTAAGGGATCTTGATAGCCTCCTTTATGGTTGTAACTCATCGAGAGAGTACGAGCATGACAGCAACATGACCAAAAATTGTTTGTTTTACCCTTTATGAACAAAAAACAAACTTGCAACCACTCCACTATGTTCTAAAATATATATATAGGCTATATATGTATAAATAATTGATAAATCCATTATTTCATATTATTTCTGTGCCCTTGGCTGTACTGAGAGTGTCCCCTTTTAAATAAACCTGCATGAAAAATGTGCCAGGTTTATTTGTTTTGGTCCTTAAATATTAATAAATACTCACTGAGTGAAGCTGGACCTGCGAGGAGTGTTGAGTAGAGACACGCTTGGGGAAAACAGAGAAAGTGCTTTTTTTCAATTATTAATACAGATGGCATTTACCCACACCAGAGCATTTGGGGAAAAACAACTTTGTGACAGAAGATTTTTAGTGTAAAACAGCTTTGTGGTTTATTTTTTTACAGAAAGTGTGAAAAGATGGAGGAATAGGATGACCCACAAACAACATTCCCTATATCTCACTTATTTATCAGCTTAAGGCTCTTTAAAAAGGTCTAAGTTAACTCCAGACATTGCTGAATAACATGCTTTTTAATTCTGTGTTTGGCTGCCTATAAACAAGGAGTCACCTTACCTTGTGGCTCATTTTACCCCCGTCTTCCCTATGGTGTTGTTGAGAGAGGGAGGGAAAGAAGAGTTCATTTAAATGAGAGGAAAAAGAGACAGGGAGAAAGAAATTGCCAAATTTTTGCACATTTTTTTTTGATGTATAAAATAAATCGTATCAAAAGGCAGTGAGTTTTTGAGGAAAATTCAGCATTTTGCCATTTATTTTTAAATGTAGGCTACTAATATGCCACTAGGGCACAGCCTGCAAGATTGTACAGCCATTTGGGAAAGTGATCTTCATTCGGAGTCGCTATTCATTTGCATTTAACTGTATTTTGATCACATGTTTATGCATGCCGTGTGTCACTGAAGCGCTTTGTAGAGCTTAAGTCAATTACTAAAACAAGACATAATACAAGAAAGAATATCAATGAGGGCGAGATGAGACGGGTTTGTCCAGATCACAGCACCCACTCATTTGTACTGACTGAATATATCAACTTTCACAACTGCATATGTAAGAGATAATGTATTTTGTTGGTCAATACTGAAGTGATTTGAATTAGGTGGGTCGAACCTGTTCCTGTAGGCCTATTTCACCTTATGCGGGAAAAAAAAAATCCACGACAGTGTACAAAACAACGAACACTGCCATAACATTACAGTAATGATTATACTTGAGTGCTGTGATGACATTTTTACTACAGTACAGGAAATACGGGCTGTCTTGGCGTGATTGACCAATCCGAATCGAGTGAGAGCCAGCAGTGTAATTTAAAAAATGAAAAAGAAAAAAACGGATAATAAAGAATAACGTCACAATATTACAAGACGGTTGCAATGCTTGCCTTCAAATAGACAAACTTAATTTGGTGCCAAGTCAGAGTTGGGAATAGATGGATGGACGAAGAATGAGAAGAAAAAAAGCACTTAGTTTTAAAGTACCTTGTTCAGAGTGACCTAAAAATGCTGTCCATTTTCTTCAGAACAAAAGTTGTAAATGGTTACATGGGAGAAGTTGGAAATGCTATTTCTAGGTTGTGTCCCCCATCCTGCGTCATTACTACTGCTTACGCTGTTGTCCTAGAATGGACCAAAGGGTTAGTGGATTCGAACCAGAGAACAATCCATCCAACAAAAGTAGTTAATGTAAAGACAACATGTCCAACGAAGACAAAGCTGATACAAACGCAATTTGACTCTTTAGTGGATTTGTTCATTTATTTCTTTATGTTGGAGCCCAGCATTAAGTAAATCCGCTACAGCTTGGTCAACAAGGCCAAAGACACACAGTAAAGGCAGTTTGCTGTTTTTCAAACCCGTAATGACAATCACATCTTGACATTTTCGTTCTAAACCTAGAACTGGGAACCAAATCGGTTAATTCATGTAAGTGGTAATGATATCCAAGTGTGGGATTCATCTCCTGTTGTTCGTTTCTACATTTTGTTTAGGTGAATTTTTTTAAGTCTTTGATCAAGGAATGCATGTTTTCAACGATGCTGCCACTCTGCGGAAACATTTTGAATATCCTCTACAAGCTATAAAAATCTAGGGAAATAATAAAAAAGGAATCTCTGTAAAAAATGAGAAAGGAAAAGAAAGGAAAAATTAAGAGAAAACCATCCAATCTCCATCATCATTTGCATTGAAACGTGCATGGGGGTTGGGTGTACAGTATTTTCTTCCCATCACATCCCCGGGCTGTCTTGAAGATTGCTTGAGCTAAAAGAGCTGGAAGGACCCTTGGAAGCTCAGCCTGAATCCTGTTTAGTGTTGATTGGCCATATATTATGTGGCTCCTGTAAAAAAACAAGAGTCTGTCACATCTGTTGCTGGAAAAAGTGCTCTGAAGCCCTATAGCAGTGTATTGTTTATTGCTATAAAGGAGAACACTTGAATGTGGTCAGCATAATATAAAGTGTTTGGTGAGACATTTGTCCTTTGAATTGGACTGGCTAAAAGTGTTTAATCTGCAAAATGTACTTATGACAATAATATTTAATCCTTCTTGCTCGTTTTTAGTATTCACTAATATTTGGTTACATCTAATCACTGGTCTTCCAAAGGCCCTTTCTCACCTCCCATGAGCTTGACAATTCAACAACAATTCTATGAGCTTCTAGTCAATGGAATAGAATACCAGCTTAGTACTTACTGAATACTGTGCAGTATATACTGTATTGTTTTTGAAAATTCCATTGCATTAGCATTATTCCACAAATGTGTAGTTGTTGTCATATGACCTTAATGCATTGCATATTAATTCAGGGAGTAGCATCCAGTTATCATTTTGGAATACATTTATATTGCACTTTTAACCCTCAGGTATTTCTCAAGCTTCACACTTGTGTTCCTCAGCAGTCAAATCAGACTGAAGACAGTAAGTATATTTAAAAAAAAAAAAAAAAAAATCATTTTTATAAATAATATTCTTTAATATTTTGAATTTTGAGGGAAATCATTGGAAAACATTGATCCAAGACTACTACTTTTTCTAATTAATTTTCTTACGGCACTTATTTTCAGTGTTGGGGAAAGTTACTTTTAAAAGTAATGCATTACGATATTGAGTTACTTTTTTAAGGAAAGTAATGCGTTACATTACTTTTGAGTTACTTTTTCCTCATCTGGGCTGTTTGTTTGTTTTTATAACAACAAAAAAGTTCTATTTTTGGCAGATGTAAAGGTCCTTTTAAACCAAAAGTGAAATGAATAAGCCTCAGGCTGAAGGAAATGCAAATTCACACCTGTCCAGTAGAGGGCGGAGATCAAACAAACCTTTCAGCTGTGCTGCCATTCTGGAATATAGAAGAATAGGATGCAGAAGTAGTAAATGTATGCTCATATTTAGCGTAGAACTAGTCTAGTACAGCAATCATGTTTACACTCACTCCCGATTTCTCTCAACATGGGGACAGGAGAGCTGTCAGTCAATAAATGGCAAAACAAAAGTAACTTGAGTTACTAATTTGAAAAAGTAACTCAGATATTTGGTTTTAAATTAAAAAGTAATGTGTTACTTTACTAGTTACTTGAAAAAGTAATCTGATTACGTAACTCGTGTTACTTGTAATGCGTTACCCCCAACACTGCTTATTTTTGACCGCGGCAATCACAAGCATGACAGTTTTTGAGATCATTTCACACTTTTCTAATCATGGCCACATTTTATGTATTAGTAGTTAGTGCCACAAAATTCACCCAAGTTTCATGCCATTCTATCAAAAAAGTAAAACAATATAAAAATTCAGTCTAAAGTGACCAAACACCACCAGAGGGTTAATTAAATTTTGAGTAAAAATGTCTTATTTTGGAGTTCAATCTAGAAATAGATGTTTAAAACCACTGTTAACCATAACGCTGAAATGGAAGGTCAATTCGAGCGCATTGCATTGTGGGATACGATATCAAGGCAGTGTGCTCTGGCAAATGTAGTAGGGTGTTTTATGCACACAGAATATTTGCATACTGTACACTGTATATAAATAAATACAGCAGCAACAGTAAGTAGTATGCTAGTATGCTAATCTGAACGTATCTTCAAACACTGCCATGGACAGGAAGACTCTCAGGTGACTTCCTCTCCATCACATTTTTCCTTCCTTCTCAGTCCTCTTTATTTTCATGGGTTTAGTTCCATTTAATGCTCTGTTTCAAACTATATCTCTCTATATAAATCCACTCCACCCCCTGCAGTCTGAATCCAGTCCATACTATACAAGGGCTTTACAAAAAAGCTAACTTTAAACAGCCATACAATGGCTAAACATAAACCATATCTCTACCATGATGTGTTAATGCATTACATTTTATTCCAGTGTGTTGAAGTTGTCATTCTTGTTAACGTTTTAGTACTAAAAGTATATTTAGCAGTGTTAGTTGATGACAAAGGTGTGTAGGAGAGGAGTGTGTGTGTAGGTTTAGAGTATGGTTTTGAGTGTGTGAGAGCGTGCTAGCCGCTATCGGAGGACGTGTGTGGTGCGGTAGAAGGTGATCTCCGTCGGTGCACGGATGACGCCCAGGAGCGTTCGGAGGTCTGCGAAGAGGGTCTCGTGAAGGTGAATCCACGCTGGGTCAGCCCGTCCAGCAGGTGTTGCTGTTGCTGCTGTATGGCTTGTGAGAGCAGGCCAGGCAGAGCCTGCAGACTGCTGTTTATGGAGTCCAGTTTTGCCTCTAGGTGACCGATCCGTTTTTCCAGCTCCTCGCTGCGCTCCTGCAGCTCTGATACCAGGTCGTACATCACATTCTGTGTCTGAAGAAGTGATAATCACAATAAGCACACATAAAAATACTCACACATACAAATATCTTACGAATATTTATCCAGACATGCATGGAAAAAGCCTGCACGTAATATAGGCACATTTTCTAAACCACAAAAAAATCAAAACATATTCAGATTCAAATATTTAAAACTTTCAGTACATGACTAAGCTAAACAACTAGCATGCCATCACTATAAATCTACTAAGGTGAACAAGCAATACCTTTGCTAAATCCACCAGCGTGTTTGCTTGGTCATTCAGCTTCCTTTGTTCCATCTTCACACTTCGCAGTCTGGGAAAAAAGAAGCCAGGGAGCAGGTGGACACAAAGAAAACAAGATGGGCCGCAAGGAAAGAAGACACACAGATATACAAGGGAGGCAGGAGATTATAGAGGAAGGAGTGCAAAAGGAAGTGCAGGAGGTTATGATGGGGTGTCAATGAAAAGAGCAGGAAAATCAGCAGGGAAGAGAGGAAGAAACAGAGTTTGATAATTAGGCATGAAATCTAGAAGGTCTAAAGTGTCGCATTATGAATGTTTTCCCATTACATGATATGCCCACATGCAAACATTTACATTCCAGTTTCGTCCAGTCAGACATGCAAACTTATTCAGCCACAGGAAGTAAAATGAAAAAGAAAGGATTGAAAAGAACAAAGATTGAGGCATCGTCCAAAACTCCATAAGCATATGGATATGGATTCTATAGTACTACCTCAAAGTCAAGAAACTGTGCTGCTAAACTTTTCAGTCGTGAGCTGATGCTGATGTGTGTAATGTGTAATGGACAGTAATGAAATGCAGTTAGACAATTATGAAGTAATTAAACCATTTATATACATTTATAATGTTCTAAAACCATGAAGTTGTTTTAAAGTCAACTGTTCTTTTAAAAGCATTAAGAGATTTTTGTTTGAGATTGAAACTAAATTTGTGTATATATAGACACATATACATATATATATATACATACATATATATATATATATATACACATACATATATACATATACATACATATATACATATACATATATATATATATATATATATATATATGACGATTATAGCATTAACTACTTGGCACAAGCTGATTGGGCCATGTCACTTCTGCAGCCAATGAGCTTGTTGCTCATACATTTAAATGGCTAGTTATATTCCCAATAGCAGTTTGCAGCGCACTTCAGAGTTCCTCTAAAACCCTCCACCTTCCCCAGCTCCACCTGTATAGATCTGCTATGGGTTACTGATATATATTATTTGTGCAGCAGCACTATGTCTTACTCGGAGCAGAGTATCAGTGTATGTATTGGCAGTAGTAAGTTCCTGTACTTGCTCAGCAGCAGCAGCAGCAGCGATAATCTATAACAACAGCAATAATCTACAGCAGCAGCAATTCAGCAGCAGTGTAGCAGATCTATTCCGCCAAGACCAAATACATTAACATTGTCATATCCATTACCATGCTAAAAATCTTCAGAGAGTTGTAATGATTGAAATGTATATTTATATCATACCACGAGTAACTCACATACTTGTGGTCAGAATTCACATTTGAGTTATGGCTGTATGCAATTCATATTGTCAAACCTGAAATTCAAGTAAGGTAATGTTAACCAGACTTTTGATCATAAATCATATAAACCATTAACTATAAATTGCTATTTAACATCATTTTTTGGCAGACTACAACTTGACGTCAAGACTAAACAGCTCTACTGTAACAAGAACGGTGCAAAATGTGTGAAAACACCTCGAACACCACCTTTGTAAGTCAACACTGACACTGCAGACATTAAAACTCAAAGAGATGTAGCTGAAAACATTCATTATATCATGTCAGAATGGAGCCAGTGTAACATGTACAAACAGATGAACTGAATGTGGTGGACACATGGTTTGTGATCCATGGTAATGACAGATCTGATGCATTAGCATTAACCTCATTTCAGTGCCTATGAATTGAGAAAGCTAAAACCAGAAACTCTCTAAATGCTGGGCTTTCCTCTAGGAAAGCATGGACAAAACCCGGAAGGGACGGGGAAGATGGCGAGGAGAGTTTTGTAAGTGTAAAACAAGGAACTTTTTGTCAGAGCTTAAGAAAATGTCTTGTGAAAAATGATTGTCAATGATACTCATATGCAGAATATAAACATAATGTGACAGCTTCTTCCAAAATAGTCTTCTCCAAAGTTAACAAAGCAAGCGAAACCAATCCCAACCATCCATTTGTTTCAAACTCTCCCCCTCCCAACGAAAAACAAAGTGTGAAAAACTCAAGTGTGCAAGCTTTATGGAAAATCAAAGGTGGGCACTTTGTACTTTTTCACATGTGTTTGTACTGTTTTAAAGATGAACTCTCAATTTTGGGAGGGCCAAAATTGGTCTGTTTTTTTCTGTACCCAGACCTCCATAGTTCCCTGCACTCCAGATGAAATTGTTACCTTCTCCGCAGTTCGAGCAACACCGGCCGATTTGAGTTTACGAAGCATTTCATGTGCAGATATTTATAGAATTTTATGATTGTATGCATTAGGCAAGGGAATGTTTATGTGGTCTCGTAAAAGTGAAGGCCAAATACATTATAAATGAATTGTTGTGCTCAGCAGTTGCGCTTTCACTTTGACTGCGGGCCAAACAGGCTGGACTGGCGATTCACATCAGAGAACCTATAACACGGCCAGAAAATGTTACTGCACTTAAAGGATTAGTTCAGCCAAAAATTAAAATTGTTCATCATTTAATCAGCCTTATGTTGTTCCAAACCTATATGACTTTCTTTCCTCTGTGGAACACAAACGGACAAACTTTGTATAATGCACCGGTCACTCTTTTTTGTGCGAATATGAACCGCAAGCAGATTATTCAATTCGTTCTGAATCATTCATAATTCATTCACAAATCAGACATCAGTACGACATACACAATTGGAACGACATGAGGGTGAATAAATGATGACAGAATTTTAATTTTTTTGGGCGAACTGCGAATTTTATAAGTGAACCAACTAAGTGAAAGGAAACGAGTACCAAATGCTGAAGCTTGTGTCTCCTGCAGTCTCTTAACATTCACATTTGGTATTTCTCTAAACGCATCTCGATAAAAATGATTTGCAATAGATTTGTGTTTGCAAGAAAACACTGCAGACCACCAGACTAGCAGATTGTACATGGTGGTACGGCTAAAAGGATCAAAGTGCAGTGTTCTGTGGAAATCTGGTACAGACTAGATGAATGAATTTCGGACATTGTGGCATCTGATAAATTTGAAGCTGAGAAGATGCGAAGAACCTTTCCCTTCAAGTACCTTAAGAGGTTGGTAAACCATTCAAATCTCATTGGTCTAAATATCATTAATGGATATCAAGACTAAATAAAAATGATGCCCAGCTTCAAATGTTGTCAATGTTCGTCATGTTGGTTGATATTGCTGAATAAGACTTGTAAAAATGAAAAGAGGTTCCAATGGAAAGGAAAGAGAGAAGACATGACTTACTTCTGAGCTCTGCAGTGATTTAAGGCAAAACAAATGGAACACAGAATACAGTTTTTAAAAACCTCAAGTTGCACACCACACCAAAAAAAGACTGTCATTTGATTTGCATCGCCAGACCATTTAGCAACATTTTTGTCTCACTTCAATTTTTCATGATATTTCCATCAATAGTGAAAAATGCTTCTTTGCTTTTGCATAAGCTGAAGGTAAACACTATTGTGTCCAGCACATATTCTGGGTGAGCTGAGAGCGAAATTAGTGACACGGATCTTCTCAGGCATGTACTGTCTACAATACCAGTGATATTTCATTATGCTCTATACTAGTTTCACACCAAAAACTCATATTCTATCGAACACACTATTATATAAGAAGTTAAATATTAATATAAATATAAACAAATAAATTCAAGCAATGTTAAGTAGCCTTCAAATATATATCAATTACTCTAAGTAAACATTATTGCTTCAAGTAATTATTCCAGTAAACGGTCAGTAATGAAGAGCAAAGAAATAATTAATAGCAGTGTGTGGGTTTTGTTTTTTTCTTTCCAATATTATTGTTTGATTAATAACATTATAATAGACAGAGACAGGCTGCATTTGCACTGCAAGTTAAAGGGATAGTTCACCCAAAAATTAACATTTTGGCATCATTTCCTCAATCTCAAGTTGTTCCAAACCTGTATAAATTTCTTTGTTTTGCTGAACACAAAGTAATATATTTGGAAGAATTTTGTAACCAAGCAGATCCCGCCCTCCATTGACTACAATAGTAGGGAGGGAAAAAAAATACTATTGCAGTGAATGGTGGGTGAGAACTGCTTAGTTAAAAACAATATTTCAAATATATTCCTTTGTGTTCAGCAGAACAAAGAAATTTATACAGGTTTGGAACAACTTGAGATTGAGGAAATGATGCCAAAATGTTTATTTTTGGGTGAACTATCCCTCCAACCCGAATGTGTATACATTAACATTTATGCATACAATTATCCTGATTATTCAATATACTAACCCTACTTCTTTTATTTTCAACATCATCTTGATACTGAAGTACTGTAGAAAGTCTATGCCATTCTCAAGATTTCAGCGCATGATCTGATAGGTAAAACTCTCCAAAAATTAGGGATATGCCCGAATCCTAATTCTAAATTCGGAAAGGCATAGAAAACACATTCTACAGAGCCCCTAAAGGGACATGGTTAGGCTTGCGGTAGTCTGGTAGACAACTGACAGGACGATGCCAGAAGATTTGGTGCGCAATAGATCCTGAGCATCACTGACAAATATCATGTAAAATGTGCGGTCAGAACTGCCACTCCCTATACACAGAGTATGTGTGATTGTGAATTGGACAGTAAAAAGCGGTGTATTCAAAAGCAATTTCAAAAACCTGCTTATTGATAGCGGCTTCCTGATGCCTGCAAATTATATAAAATGTATATATACAAACAGAATGCAATAGCATTGATATATATTTTTTTTCCTATCACCATGTCCCTTTAGAGGCTCCACAGTACGCGTCATTTCCTTTACATTCATGGTATTCTGCTTCAGGCACAGCACTACAAAAAATGCTGTAAATAATTATAATGAATTAGGAGTGAAATATGAGGTTCAGTCTATTCAGCCTAAAAGGTTCAATTCAGTTTCCAAAACTCCATATAAAACTTTTTATGTGAGTAGATTCGCTAAATTGGAAAGTGGAACTTGAACTAAATCCAGTTTTTAAATCATAAATTTTAGATTTATATTTCATCGCATAAAATACAAAGGTGGACAGGACACCTAGCAATATAAAGATCAAATGTTGCGAATATACGTACTGGTGAATGGCCTGCAGAAACTTGCGCTGATGTTTCCGGACCTTGGCATGGTCAATCTTCTTCACAAGCTTTGTGTGTTTGTAGATTAGCCATGTTTCCCTGAGTACATTAGCAGCCGTGTTTTTCACCTGTGAGCGAATAAGAAACTTTTGTAAAGTATTCATCTTAAAACATCAGCACAGCTAGATACAGGTACAGTATGTTTTGGGAAATTACTACAACATTAAAAACTTTGAATTTTTAATATTCCTGAAATACTGTGTTAAGTGCTACTAATTGTAGACACAGCAAGGTTCTGGTGAATTAGAGATATGGGTGAGATATGCTTGCCAGATTTTGTCAAGAAAATTATATCATCAAGTGAATGTTGGCTAGTTTCCACAGCTTATGCAGCGTCAACATTTGGCATTAAGTGCTTTTTGCAGCGAGTTTGACTGCTCCATTTAACACTTATTATATACTTGCTTGTTTTTCACTTAGCCACACTGTTATGTCAGATAGTTCTGTAAATTAAAACATGCTCACTCTTTTGCAGAGTTGAGTGTCCATCATAAAGTTATGGACATGCTTTTCAGCCTTGGTGAGCTCTAGCTTCCTTGCTACGACAGCCACCACTAGGGCAGTGCAGCCGGCCCCCTGAAAAAAATACACAGACCACAAGAAAAATCAGAGAGAGATAGTCCAGAAAGCTTTTTTTACATGCAGTTCTTCTATAAAATGGCTTCACAGCTTGACGGCGTTATGGCTGAGTGGATATTAATTACTGTAAAAAAATATGCAGATAAACTCACAAGGATGTAAATGTCTCAAAAACAGAATTTCATGCAAGACTTGACATGCATTTTTTTAAACAGTTTCTCCACAAAATGGCTTTATGGCCTGATTACGTTATGACTGACTGGACACTAATAACTGTAAAATATATGCAGATAAACTCACAAGGACATAAATGTCTCAAAAATAGAATTTAATATAAGATTTGTACATAATTAGTAGGGTAAAAGAGAGACGCACCATGATTCCAGTAAGGAGACACACTCCCTTCCCGCAGTACGTGTTAGGCACCATGTCACCATAACCAATAGACAGGAAGGTTATGGAAATCAACCACATGGCTCCCAAGAAGTTACTGGTGACTTCCACTTTATCATGGTATCTGATGAGATAAAATGACAAGAAAAGAGGCTGGGATTAATTTGATGGAGTGACTAATCGATACCTCATAGAATAAATCTCAAAAGAGAAAAAGTTAAAGGTGACCCCGGTATGAGTTTATTTTTTTAAAAAAACAAACAAACAAACAAAAAACATCAATTAAAAATTTTGAAATTTTAAATAAATTTCAATTTATAAAAATAATTAAATATAATACTAGCACATTTACGTTGACAAATAAAATAAACTTGAAAAAAATAACTTAAAAGGAATTATTCTTTTACCTAAGTTCAGGTTAAAATCTAAATTAATTATTTATTTATTTTATTTTATTATTATTTACATATATATAAACAACATGTTAACAAACTAAATGAACTGGATAAAATACTTAAAGGAATAAGTTAAAACACAGGACAGGTTAAAATATAAATTTGTTCATTATTTATATTATTTAATATTTTATAAAATTTTAAATACATTTAACTAAATTAATATAAATTAATAAACACACTACAGCCTACGTTTATGTTGACAAACAAAATGAACCCAAAACTTACTTTCTTGTAACTATGGTTCTTGTACTTCATTCCAATTTAAAATCAAAATTAATTATTAATTTATAATATATAAATAAGTCAATAAATATTATAGTACCTACATTTATGCTAACAAACAAAATAAAGCAAAAAAATAATAACTGAAGTGATTTTGTACCTCAGTAAAAAGTTAATTCATTAGTTAAATTATTTAAATAATTTATATATCATTTATGAATCATTTAAATACAATGAAATAAATGATTAAAAAACAATAGTAGCTACAAGTTGACAAACAAAATGAACCAAAAGAAAAAGAAAAAAAGATTCTTATAACTCATTCCAGGTTTTCTGACCCCAACTTAACATGATGTGCTGCTGCAATCATATTTTCATAGATTTACATTGATTTGTCCTATATACGAAATGATAAAGTAACAAAAGGTATATACAAATATTCCCCTGAAATTGGAGCAGCACTGCACTTGGACACTGTTGCATGGCTCAAACATAAAAAATGACCTGTCCGAATCAGCGGCCAGGTACACTTTACATTAGGGGTCTTTGAGAAGCCCAATTACATTTGAAGGGTAATCTTAAAAATGACCTAAAGTGCAATATCAATAAGTATTGAATGCAGCAGCACATATCAATATTCAGGCCTGACCGCACTGGATAAAAGGCGGACAGCCCAAATATAAATCAAGGTGCCTTTGTGTACATAATTTCAAAGGAGTGATGTCCATATTCTGCTCATATGAACAAGAGGGCAGCCAGGCCCCATTAGATGGCTTGCTCTTCTTCCCCCAGTGTTCTAGCTTGGTCTTGTGTGGAGAATGCATCTGTGTAAAACTATTGTGGAAGTCATAGTCCATTACACAAGCATAAAGAGGGTATATGGAAAAACATGCTGGCAGTGTAACCAAATCCAAAGCTGCCATGAACTCAGATAATGCACTGCTCTGACAGTATGGAGCACACAAGAGCATTCAGGCAGTTGATTTCAACAAAGGCACTTTAGCATTATCTCAAATCAGAGAACACTTGTTCGAGAGCTTCATTTGTACATATCAAAGAATCTTAAACATAGATTCAACCCTTACAGAATTTTACCAAGGTAACCACAATTCCCGTCAGTTACTACAGTAACTGCTACTGGAATAAAACTGTGGGCATTTACTATCCGCTGCCATTATCATCAAAAGTAAACAGAAACATCCTTAAAGCTTCTTATAGTGTTGGTACAGCAGAAACAAAAATTATAGTATGATTATTAATAGTATACTATGGCATTTTTGGTGATACTGTTGTTAGTAACCATGGTAAATGTCTGTTAAGGGAACGGAATACCATGTTGATTCTTTCAGATAAAAACATTCATTCAAAAACCGCTGTTCAAGAAACACTCGCCCCAAACACCCTTAAACAAATATAACGGGATAAAATCATTTAAAAAATAATGAAGATGATGATGAAGATGATGTCAAAGTTTCAAAACGAGAACTTCTCTTGCCCTCAAATCCATGTTCAAACAGCATGAACGATATGTCCATGTGCTGACTACAGGGTAACTACATTTATGTTCAAATGAATCAATCAGTGAGCGTCCAGCTTCTATGCCCATGAATTTAACTAAGGACTCATTAGCTTGAGTGCTATTAAATGAGGCCTGTCGACTAGCCTGCCGACAAATGATTTAAAGTGAGGAAGTAACTGTGGGCATTTAGGGGCGAAGTGAAGGGAGTCTCGGAGGGTTCCAAAGGTGCTGATAAAGCACCTCTCCATTCCTCCGTCAGATTCATCCACTGTAATTCTTACACAGAACACGGCAATACAGAAAAATAACAAGCTAGCATGACACCTGACTAGCACATTAGCTTAGTTGGTGTCCTCAGCACTTTTTCTCAACCACACTGCAAAAAATCATTTTCTAAATCTAGATTTTTGTCTTGCTTTCCAGTAACAATATGTAGTCATGCTTAAAACAAGATAAATTTGTCTGAGTAGCAAAATTGTATAATGAGACCTGTATCAAGATATTTATACATCTATATATATATATTAACTGTTTTAAGTATAAACCACATACATTTTGTTAGATTTATTCTCAAAACAAGAAAAATGTCAATGCGGTTAAAAAAAAAAAAGTCAACTTCATTGGAGATATGAGTGTTTCGCAACTATTGGCACTTTTATTGTTATAAATGGAGAGACTTTTGACTTCACTTTCATTTTGTATTTTTTTTTTTTTTAATCCCTGTTCCAGATCACCTAACCCTAACCAACATAAACATAGTGTATCTTAAAATATATGATAATTAAACAAAACAATATTCTTAAATTTCAATATTTACTGATACTTTTATTTAATTTATATATATATATATATATATATATATATATATATGCCAGTCCTTAGTTGTGTTTGCATCATGGCAAACTGATAAAGTTACACCTTATTGTACTAAAAAACAAAGAAAAATATCACTAACAACACAACCATGCTCTAATACCGAGTGAAAAATAGTGTGAGAATTGAAAGTATGGAAAAGATACTTAAAGGAGAGATTCTTGTACAGTTCAGGTAAAACATTACTGAAATGGCTATTTTCAGTCATAAATATGAAAAATCATCATAAAAAGTGTATTTTTAAGTCTATCAAACAAATCAATATTTTAATTATAAAATCAATACAGTAATTGTACAAAATATATCCACAGAATGCTATTAAATCATAAGATGTTAAATGGAAATGGTGAAAAAAGAGGAAAAATAGCAGTTGTCCTGTGCTGCATTTATGTCAGCTGTTAGACACTGTAAGTGAACACAGAGTGTGAATAGTGTCTATATTCTATATGTGAAAAGTGCCCACAGTTGAAGAAAACCCATATACACACTGTGGACTATTGTTGTGGTGCAGTGCAGTGAAGAAATAGCATGTGGATGATGTTGCAGATATAGTAGTCTAATGGGCAAGAAGTGGGCGCAGAACCTGGCTAAAGGGCTCAGGATGACCTGATTAGCATAGCTGTGCTGCTCTCTCTATGTTTATGGGTCATGACAACATACTGGATCTTTACTTTCCCCCAAGGTCTAGGTCAAGATGGTATCTTGGTAAGAATAGCACTTTGGAGCACCAGAAAGGTCAAATATCTGACAGCGCTTTAGGAAAAGAACAGGCTGCCATGAACATGATGACCACCATGTTGACACATGGTGTCAGCTGCGTGAAAATCCCAAAATCCTAAGAATGACTCAAAAATGTAATTACCTAACACTAAGACCCCTCTTTAACAGAGGCAATAAGATGCCCGACCATTTATAGGAGAAAACAAATGAATCTGAATTTGGAAAAGAAAAGAATTTGGGATTTCCAGGACGCCAGCAATTGCCAGTATAGCTCATCAAGAGAGATGAGCAGAAGCTAAGAGCCAAGTTTTTCCTTGCAGATCACAGACTCACTTTGGACCCCTATCCAGCAGCAGCCATGTGGGAGAAACATAGAACAAAACCGTGAACAATGAAACACGCACACATCCGCTTGCCACTGACATCACATCACATTTTATAAAGGCAACAACATAGGGTCTTGACCAACTGCATTTGATGAGGGGAAAAAAAGACATAAAATGTTAAAGGAATCATTCACTCAAAATAAAAATTTGGTTGAGATTTACTCACCCTCATGTTATTTCAAACCCATGACTGACTTTCTTGTGTGAAAGCATATCCTGGCCACTCTTTACCATATAATCAAAGTGAATGGGGGCTTAGTCGGTCAAGCTTTAAACATAAAAAAAACATAAAAGTAGTCCATATGACTTATGTGCCTTTTTCCTTACTTCTAAAGCCATATGATAGGTTTGAGTGGGGAACAGACTGAAATTTATGACTTTGAATAGGACTACAAAAGCCATACAGACAACAAAAACAGCATGTCAGCATCACTGGCTCCAGGTTACAATTTCGATCTGTTCATCACTCAAATTATTGTATGACTTCAAAAGACATGGTAAATAGTGCAAATAGACTTTTATTGTGCTTTTGTCATTTTAATGCTTGACAGCCCCAGTCCCCATTCGCTTACATTATATGAAAAAGAGAAAAGAAATTCACATTTTGTGTTCTGTTGACGAAAGAAAATTATATAGGTTTGGAACAACATGAAGGCTGAGTTCGTTTTTGGGTGGAATATTCCTTTAATACTCCAGGTACAACCAGTGTTTCTTAAGAAATCAAAGGTTTATCTCACCTCTCACAGACATGCACTGTCCAGGCAGCAATGATCCATGATGATATGCTGAAAACAAGCAGGACCGTGCCTGGGCAGATAGTCATCAAAGTCTTCATGACAAAGCGTGTGTTAAAGTTGATCTTATTGAGGGCTCCGATACTGCGTGACGAGGCGTCCGTAAAGAGCTTACTGTGCAGGAGCATGACCCGGCCAATCAGATACAGCCGCAGGAACATGGGGATGGAGAGGATGATGTCCACGTCTGCATCCGCCACAGACGGGGTGTAGGTGAAGGCCAGGCGGGCGGTCCAGGTGAAGACGTACTGACCTGGAATAGGGTGGATGGCACACACCAGCAGCTCCAAAACTATGAAGAAGATACGCTCGTACGTCATGGCTATCCGCCAGTCATCTGCTCCATTGTCCACCATGAAGAGCTAGACGTTAGACAAAGAAAATGTTTTTAAGGAACCGGTCTATGATCTTCATTGCAAAAAAAAATCCATTAAATTTTCCATTAAAAATATGTTAACAACTTTAAAACAAGACCTGAGAGATGTGTGTGTTCGTTTTGTGTTCAATAATTTACAAATATTTACATATTATTTAATAGATTAAAATTATATTGTATAACATGTACCATAATCTATTATAGTCTAATATAATAACATATAAATAATATAATAACATTCTTTGTGGTTTTAATATTATGACTATAATGGGGATGTAACGATACCCTCATGTCACGATACGCAATACTTCAGGACACACCGTATGGTAAAAGGTTTAAAAAAATAAAAAAAAACTGCTGATTATAATGCTAAATTTGGTATTACATTTGGAGTGAATAGGAAAAGACATGGACTTGGTGCTGGTAACCCAATACACAGGACAATATTGATTGAATAAAAATATTCTGAAGCTGAAAATACAGAAAATTATGAATATGCTTGTTGTCATTGACTAGATATATTTAAAATAATGTAGGTCACTTTTTACTGGTAACACAAGGCATTATCAGGACCCACAAATATACCCCCATTGCATTATTATACATTATATTCAACATTATAAATAGTAGTTCAATATAGTTCTGACACTAAAACTCTGCAAACTTGAATTTTTTTTTTCCTCACAACATATTGTTGCATTTTTGTCTTGCAAAATATTCTGACACGATATATTGTTACACCCCTATAGACTATAATATGGATTTTTCTCCTCTTTTGTTTTAATGATTGTACACAATCTCCAATCGGGAATAAAGGTTTGTAATTGTTCATCCATTCTGTAATTTGACCATCATCTGATGTTCCAAGTCATTAAATAATGCTCACAAACCAACTGATTGACAGGCCTGTATTAAATTACATCTCCTATTAGCCATAAGCCCACTTGTAATACCATCATTAATCAAAATCAGTGTCTTCTCCATAAAGACCTTTTAATGGATAGGTAAAATGGCACAGACACTGAATGCAGATATCAGGAATTACAAAAGCCAGGGCAAGTTTTCATTCTGCTGCTACTATAAGTCATTAGGAATTGGCATAAGTGTTTCCTCTGTAATCTTTTTTACGCTCCTGTCTCAGTCTCTGCTCTAGCTTATGGCTTCCAAGCCTGAGTCGGCTACTTACCTGAATCTCTCGTGCGTGGTACATAATGATCAGACAGAGCAGGATTACAGTGGAGAGGCTAATAAGGCATTTCAGTGCAAATGAATATGAGGATTCCTGCAGAGACAGTAAATAGAAAAATAACAACATTAGTTTAATTTTTATGACGTTCAATGCAGCTGACCAGTATTTTTTTTTTTTTTTGGTGCAAGAAATGCCAGTCATAAGAGTCCCAGGGAACATGCATACTTAGAAAATGTATGCCTTTAATGCACTGTCACTTTGGATAAGAGTCTTCCAAAAGAGCAAATGTATTTATGAGGCACAGACTTTCTTGACAGCCTCAGTATAGTGAGCACGAGTCTTGAACATGTGCTAGATGCAAGATACAGCAGTTTGTGGAGTTTCAACTTTGTAGGATTCATTATTTTTTTATTTCTGTTGCATGAAAGCTAACTGTATAGAGCTGTTTAGTTTTTAGTCCTAAAAATCAGGAATTAATTAGCCAGAAATTAGCATTTGCATTTTCAAGTCCTAGATTCCTTTGAGAATGAAATTTTTAAAATACCACAACTCAATTGAAGAGTACATTAAGGTCTGGTTAATATTACTTGCTGTTCTAACCGAATATTACACACAGTCCCACTTTAAAATTAAACGTTAAACAGTTTTTTTCGATGTTGCTAATTTGCTAATACGTTGTCACATAAAGACTACAACAGTTTTGCTGATTTGTCAAGCATGTAAACTCACACCCTTGTGGAAGTTGCAGTTCATGTATAAAACTTTTTACTCATAAATCAAAAACCGCTATTCTAAAAAATTCCAAAGGGAGCCAATATGGCAAATTAGCATTCCAGGTTCAGCCCATAAATTCACATCATGATTGAAAATTTTAATATGTATATAAAACCAGAGAACAGACCAGGTTGGAAGACCATCTTATGATGCAGGCTGGTTAAGATGTTTTTTCAGCCTGGTTGGGAGATTTTAGCATGTATTACTGTTTAAAAGATAATATTTTTTTATATTTTTATACAGGGTTTCTTATGACTGCTCTTCATTAAGACTGCATTTATTTTCTCAAAAATGCAGTAAAAAAGTAATATTGTGAAATAATCTTTCACAAAAAAATAAAGCACCATTTATTTTAAATCTTTCATAACATTATAAATGTCTGTACTGCCGTTTCTTAAAGCAAATAATGCTTTTATTAAGCAAGGATGTATTAAATTGCACTTTTGAGCAATTTAATGCATCCTTGCTTAATAAAAGCATTATTTCCTTTAAGAAAAAAAAACCTTACCGACCCCAAACTTTAGACCGGTAGTGTGTCTGTATATCAAATCATCTTAAAGCAGCCTGCATTCTGAGCTGGTCTTCCAACCTGGTCTGTTTATAGACATGATCCGTTTATGTTCTGGTTGTAGACAAATTTTGCCCACTTTTAAAGGGATAGTTCACACAAAAATGAAAATTGTGTCATCATTTACTCACCCTCAAGTTGTTCCAAACCTGTTTCTTTCTTATGTCGAACACAAAAGAGGATATTTTAAAGAATGCTGGTAACCAGACATTGAATTTTTTCCTACTATGGAAGTCAATGGGTGTCATCAATTGACCCTTCACAAAGACCTGCCTCCTTTAGTTACTGTTGCTTTGTCCGACAAGCCATGCGCTCTCATGCCACACATCATGTTCTCATGAAGTGAAAAATACATCGCGGGGCAAAGAGGACACTGACAACGCGTCGACAGACAAGACAGAGCAGGTTACTGTTGATACGAAACAGTTTCATATTTAAAATATTGCAATTTTTTTTAAAGCAGTTTAAACAATAAATAGCGTATAGTGTCTCTTTAATGTGTCGTGACAGATCGCTGTAGCTCCTTCAAACGGCTCGTGAACCGATCATCTCTTCATACTAGTTCATTTATAGCATCAAATAAACATGAATGAAGGTCAGAAGGAATGTTGTTTCAACCGCAGAAAGATGTGAGTACACACAAATTTTCCAGTTCAAGTTCACCAACAATAACCTACTAACTCCCCTGACTGCTTTGTCAGACAAAATGGTAGATTCAGGGTTATTTCGGGGTTATGATTGGTCAGATCGCCTGTCAATCAAACTGCCGGCAAAGGGTCAATTGTCTGGTTTGGAACCACTTGAGAGGGTGAGTAAGAAATGTCAAAATGTTCATTTTTGGTTGAACTATCCCTTTAAGTTGATCAATCAAGGAGCTAAAAGGCCACCCAGACAAGCTTGTTGGTTTTCTCAGCAGGGAAATATAGCATGTGTTCATAACTAATTCCAACAGATGTAGCCAACACTGATTTTACCACACAAAGCACACCTATAAGTTTAGTATCAACTTTACACACACACAATCATGACTAGAAGAGGAGCTAACAACAATCATGTATTTCTGTCCCTCAATCTTAACTCTTGTTCTTTCTCTCTGGATGACAATCCTCATTATGAGATCATTGCAATTGGAGCTCATTAAACCTGTCTGACTCTGCTGATACACTGGAACATAATGTGCTGGCTAAGGCGCTGAACTATGCTTTAGGGGAAGGTAAAAAAAACAGAAAAGAAAGCAAGCTCCACTCCAGGGATTGTCTAACTAGCTCTAGGGCCAGCCATTCACTTAGGCCAAAAGAATCAGTAAACAGATTTACCGTAGCACCATTTGAGAATGACACACCTTGTGGTCAACGATTTTAACGGTCCATCTGGGAAATGAGCTAAACAGAGACTTTGAACCAACCCAAAGTCCTTTGCATTGACAATGTGACCTACAGTTGCTAAACTGCGGGACGTCTTTGATGTAAACCTTCCCCAGGTGGCTTTCTGTGTGCGCGCTCCGAGTCGGAGCCGAACGCAGATAAGCAAATGGGCTTCGGTCAAAATACCTTTTTGGAGAGCATTCACATAAGCACAGTGGGTTATATCTACGTACACAGTTAAGAAACAAAACTAGTGTTTAATAGTATATTGGATCCATGTATTCGCTCTTAAAGTGACAGTATTGTATTGCTGACTGTTTACTTGTCTAATGTAATTGTTTTCAGGACCTTTTTTTATATTAGTTAACCTAGTAATAGTTATCACTGAAGAATCAATAATTGTGAAGTTTAAAATTACTCATATTAAGAAATACAACTTTTATCACATCGCCCACCAATAATCGTGTTCAATAATCATGATTTCAATACTGACCAAAAATAATAATTGAGCAGCCCTAGCTTCATCAATCAGCATCTTTTCTTTCAAAAATAGCATTTTTGAAGGTCTGTTGAGTACAACTCTAAGTAAAGATCTCTTGCTCTTACCATAGCTGAGCCCATTAAGGTCCCTTAAATAATTAAGTGAGGATATAATTAAGGTTAAGCTCATTCAGGCCCTTTTGTATAGAAGCTATACCTTGAATTGAAAAAAGCTTATATGATAAGTTACACGATGTAACGGTCAAGAACGTGTTATAAAGATTTCATTGATTGACGCTCTTTGATGCCTCTGTCCATTAAGCAAGAGCACACAAAGTAGCGTATGTCAGTGATGAATGCATCCTTTAATGTTTTTAAATGGTCATAAATAGATCAATCCCAGACTTCAGTATGCTGTAGCATTTAATTACATGGTATGAATCAAAGTACTGAGGATGAAATAAGTTGTATAAAGCTAATTTTGCAGAGGTCAACATGTAATATCTTGTGATACATCACTGCCCTCTTTAAAAAGACCATCTTACACAAGCATGAATTTTAATGGTGGTTCAAGGTTTATCGCAGACTAGCTTGTGGATCAGCAATTCTCTTTACAAAAATGCTGATTAATCAGCACGGATTTACTGGTTAAGAATGTTGAATAGGAAAGTCATGCTAATTAAGCGGCTGTAGTTAAGAAGTCTATTTTCAAACCAACATCCAAAACAAAGGCATGCAAACTTCCAATAGACTGCAGTTACATATATAGCGGCCTCAAAAATGATTTGGACACTTGGAACAAGCTAAAAAAAAATGTCTTTTGAATTAAGTAGCAATATATCTATAACAATATATAAGTGTAATTAATTTGAAAGAAATACACATTTTTTAAGCAAAGAATTTCATAAAATATGTTTGTTGGGTTCCATTCACTGTTATTTCAGTATTCTCTATATTTAGATATATTATTTAATATTTTGAATTAGCTATATTACATTTTTCATGTGCTTTTGTCATTTTTATTATTATTTTTTTTCATTTATTTTATTTCAGTTTCAGTTCTAGTAATTTTAGCACAACCCCTTATTTATTTCAGTTAGATGCCAAGGCAACATTTCTAATTTTTAAGTTTATTTTTTTCATCTAATGTTTATTCCATATTATTTCAGCTTTATTTAAATAACTGAATCTAGAATGCAAGTTTACTAGTTTTAATTAACAATAACAGCACTGGTTTCAAATGTTAAAACAGTGGAAATATTGTTCAAAACACTTTCTGGTTGTTGAACGTTAGTGGAACATTATAATAGTTCATGTGATGAACTACACATGTGAAGAAACCATCTTTTATCAGCCAGTTAAGATGGTTTGATGGTCTGTTGGCTAGTTTTAGTTTTAGCTTTTTTGCTAGTCAGACAGGAAAGAACGGCTGGTCACCCAAACCGCCTTGGCCAGGCTGGGAGACCAGCTTACAGCAGCTTAGACCAGTAAACCAGCTTAGGTACCAGTCGGCTAAAAGTAATAAAAAAAAGTAAAATAAAAAATCTTGAGAAAATGAGAAATATGAGAAAATCTTTAGCATCATTTGCCTGCAAATGGTTACTTGCCAATTTGTTAGATATTATTCATCTAATGCAATGGAATTCAGACATTTTAAGAGTGACTTAAAAGGATAGTTTACCCTAAAATGGAAATTAAGTCATTATTTACTCACCATGATTTTGTTCTAATGCTATACTCCCTTCTTTCTTTTATGGACCACAAAAGGAGAATTAAAAAAAATGTCCCACTCACGCTCGTCCATACAATGGCAGTGAATAGCGACAAGCATAAAGCTTTTTCAAAAAAGACACAAAGTATCACAGAATAATTCCATGCGACTCGTGTCGTATATTCCAAGTGTTCTGTGGGTATACAATAGGATTTGGTAAAAAACAAACTGAAATTTAATGTACTATTTAACGAAATTCTTGACCTTGGCCGTTGGGCTTCTCTGAATGCACTTCACTCCGTCTCATGTCACATGGGATCATTCTGGGATACTTTTGCATCTTTTTAAAAAAGCCTGATGCTAGTCGCTATTCTCTGCCACTATACGGATGAGCGCAAGTGGGACATTTTTTTTAAAATCCTCCTTTTGTGGTCCATAATAGAAAGAAGAACATACGACATTAGATGAGTAAATGATGACTTCATTTTCCTTTTAGGGTGAACTATCCCTTTAAGTGTACAAAAACTCTTTGAGGCCACTCAAAACTTCAGAATATCCATATCAATGGAACTTTTACCTTTGTATAAACTCCCCAGGAGAGTTCAGTCTCCGTCACCATGACAACAATCCCAAACATTCCAAAAATCAGAGCGTAGTCGCTAAGGCGCTTGCGTTTCTCGAACAGCACCCTCCGGTGCCCGAGCTTATAGCCAATGTCCTTGTTCTTCTTATGCGGAGCGCTGCATGGTCTTTGCCTCACAAGGTTCTCGCTGGACTGCTTACTAGGGTCTTCCCCGTTCCCTTTTGAGACGACCACCTCCAGGCCGGAAGAGTGCAGGGTCTGCAAAGGCTGTGTCTCAGAGTCCAGCTCTGCTAGGTTCCTCCGGGACGCCCCCAGACTGCCGAGTGGTCTGACTATGCCCCCATTGTACTTGCAGCTGTTCATGGCTATCTGAGGATACTGTGGGCCGCCGTGGGACAGGGAAGGCCGTGATCCAGCATGGCTCAGCCTGTTGGCATCCGCATTCACCTGCCAGAAATGAGAAGATATTTTATAGATTTTATCATCGTCTTTGTGTCCAGGATCTTGTGTACTGGCTGAGAGGGAGAGCTCTGCCAATTCGCAACAATGCTTGATTTAATGGGCATTTCTTTAGAAAATTACATTATAAATGCCAGCGTTCATAATGCATGATGGAGGAGGGTCGTCTACTGACCGTAACTACTGAAAAAGCTTTCGGTCAGACCATGTGAAATCAACTCTTTGCTCAAGTTAATTGATAAAATGACATTAATCGATACGAAAAGCATCACAGGGCTATAATAAATAACTGGAATTGAAAAGATTTTTTTTATCTTTTAAAGTAAAAACACTGAAACAGCCGATACCCAATATATAATACTGATCAAAAGTTTGGTGTTTGGTTACAGTTATTCCAAAATAAATGCATTAAACTAATAAAAAGTTATAATATATATGTATAAATATAAAAGAATTCCATTTCAAATAAATTCTGTTCTTTTGAACTTTTTATTCATCCCATAATGTATCGTTTCCATAAAACTATTAAGCAACACAATTGTTCATAATAATCAGAAATGTTTCTTGAGCATCAAATCAACATATTAAAATGATTTCTGAGGGATCATGTGACTCTGAAGACTGGAATAATGATGTTGAAAATTCAGCTTTGCCATCACAGGAATAAATTACATTTTAAAATACATCAGAATAGAAAATTCTTTTAAATTGTAAAATATTTCACAATATTACTGTTTTTACTATTTCAAGTGCAGCCTTGGTGAGAAAAACAAAGAAATACCAACCCAAACTTTTGAATGGTAGTGTAATTCTGATACTGTATTTAAAATACAAATGAGTTAAAGACAAAGTTGCTAAAATGAAAACTTGTTTTACATTATATATTTTCTCAAAATGAAAACAAAACAACAGCAGAAAATGTTTACAATCCATAAACAAAGCTGTCACTAGGACCTGAACAAAGTGAGACAAGCACTTCTTTTAGTGGCCAAATATCATCCAATAATCTGGTCTATCACTAGTGTTCAGCAACTAGTTCTTCCAGTTCCAGTAAAATACTAACAAGGGAAGTGGGACAGATGCTATTATTCTTAAACCAATTCCAAAGCCAATCATAACAGAGGGTATTTATAAAGAACTCAGTTCTTTTGCAGCGTCACGCTCCTGTTAAAATTTAAAAGTTAAAAATGCATTTCTACAACTTGCGTTTTTTGTCTCCACTGACCTGAGAACTTTTGTTGTTAAAAGTGTGCTCTGTGTGAGTGGGAAAGGCCCCTAAGGGTTCGAATTTGTCAAGAAAATTGTTTGGTGCTTCACAAAACTAGTTTGGTGCAAGAAAAATTAACATTATAAATGCATTATCAAACTTTAAAAGCGTGGGATCATGGAAAAAACGAGATCATGCCAATAGTTTTTTAAAGTGCTCAGAAATTATATTACACAAATAATTACAGCAAAATTCTTGCGATAATGCTTATGAAGAAGCTTGTTCACAATAATCTCACATTATTAAATTATTTCTGAATGGAATTTTTATTCTACTGTTCTAATTTTCATGGCAATAAGGATCAGTTTCTGTTATCTAGCTACTGCTGCTGGGCTGACACAATGCCAACTCATTTGCAGAGACCTACTTCTGTAATGTCATTTTCTGATAGGCAGCTCACAACGTAGACCCACATTCGAAACGAATAGAGAGACACCAATGGATTACAAATGAGAGGAATGACAGCTGCTTTGAAAAAAGTGCTAAATAACATATACATACATATCTAACATAAACTGCTGATTAAGCATAGTTAAATCAAAGCTAGTTGTGGCATCACTTGGAAACCTGTTCCTGTCACAAACCAGGTTTTGCTGGTTTACCTGAACCTTCGTAAAGACCACCCTGAGTCCACCACCACTGCTTGAACCTCCATCCTCCTCGGCATAACTGACAGTTTCAGTGTTTTTACTTGAAAAATGATGTTTATCCATGTTACTGCACTAGGCTGTACTGTCTATATCTGTGCAGGAATTAACAGCACTGCTACTACTGACTAAGCTGAGCTTACAAATAGCACGATTCAGGACTAGAAAAACAAGCATTTAGGACCATCAAAAGTAAATTTCCATCAAGGCCCCTCATGAGAGACAGTTCTCATGGAGTCTTTTCACATGGCTTTCTTCTCACATGGCAACAGAGAATGCATATTCAATACAGCTTTTTGTTTATCTCACTTTTTTTTTTTTTTTTTTAACAAAATGGACTGTGGGAAAGTAGAGTCTTGTACTATCTGTACCCTTTTAGGAACACTCTGAATATCCAATTTAATTTGCAAGGAATAATTGACGATGGGCCGTTATTAGAAAAATAATGGATGCCTGAGGTGGTAATGTGGCCATGACACAAACAAATCAGAATCAAGCATTCAACAACCCCTTAGTATAAACATACGTAATATACAATATTTCCAGTAGATATAAAAATTAAGATATTATAATCTGTACATATGTTAAGGTACTCTAAAATGTATACATTCATACAAATGCATAATTTATTACTAAAAATGTAAGAAGAATTCATTTGAAATGGCAAAATTGCATTATTTTTTTTTTTTAGAAATGCTGTAAAATATTTTTTGAAGTTGAGTACGTTTTGCAAGAAAATACTAGTTTTTCTGCTTCAAAATTTCATGTTTAATTCAATTGCTTTCTTTGTATCAATTTACTAACAATCTTTGAGCGAAAATTGTTTTTACACCATTTTTTTGCAATGTATGACCTATAAAATGCAGGGTTGTCAAAAATACCGACTTCGGTAAAAAAAAGCGTGACAATAGCAGAATTTCGCCCTAGGATTTTGAGCTTTGTTGAGCAGATTCTTAAACACCTCTGATTGGCCATTGTGTTTATGTGCTCAACAGATATGTCTGTGATTGGCTACAATTATCAACACTTCAAAAACATGTTGTACATAGACATCTTTGATGCTCCGAGCGCTTGCGCAGATATACACGGGAGCGTTTGAAACCAGCCGGATCCGTCTATCAGCTGATATATTAGGGATACATTACAAATAACGTATAACCTAAACCTAAATGTAACAAAACCCAACCCTTAACATAATCATCACTGTAATAGGAAATCTTAAGATCAACTTCATCATAAAATCTTAAATAAAGCCATACAAATTATTTCGCATTTTTAATGAGTGTGTGATTGAAAACAAGCTTGCAGAAGTAGGAAACTCTAAGGACAGAAAGGACACTCACTGTAGGAAAACACACACACACACTTTGGAGTATATTTGGAGAACTTCTCCTTCAACAGATGTCTCTGAAATACTGTAGGCTATAGAGAAAATATATCTATTGTCCTTGTACTGCTTATGTGAACCTATAGTACTTCAAATACAATGGAGCAGTAATGGACATAATAAAACAGACCCAGAACTGATTTCCAACAAGTAGTGACTGTCTCTCTGATGAAAGAGCTCCAGGGATCAATTGCAATACATAGCAAAGCTCCTGTCAAAACTTCCACTCTTTCCAAGGCCAACATGGTCTGCCAGTTGCCAAATGTGTTCTTTTTTTTCTATCAATGCCCACAGAGAGCCAGTAGTCAACTGTGTCTCTCTTTCTGTAGATATTAAAAAGGTACAATAAACTAAAATCTGTTCCGGAAAGATAAAGTTGAATATTAACATTATCCTGAGGTTTAAAATAATACAACCTCTGAGTATTTTTATTACTCAGAGGATCTTAGTTAAATTAAATATAAACTTTGTTTCAGATCCTTGAGACTGATGCTGACATTCAGTAAAGGCCCGTTCACACGATAACTATAGCAATAACGATAAAGACCTAACAATTGTTCTAAATTTAAAAGAATAGCAGAGTCCACACCACAGCTATAATGATAACGACACAGAGAAACAATATCGTTGGAATCACTTTCAGAACGATTTATTTTTCTAGGTGATGAACGATATTAACACTGACAGCCAATCAGAATCGATCCTGCAAAGCGCAGGCGACATAATTGCAGCGCATGCTTATAATAAACAGAACAATACGCTAATATAGTTATTATATTAGTTATCTTTCTTGTTGTGAACGGGCTTTAAGAGTATAAAGCTATAAAGCGAATGCAATTTATATACTGTTCAAAGGTTTGGTTAGTAAGATTTGTCATTTTAAGTTATTTGTTCTCATCAAGGCATTTATTTGATCAAAAAGAAATGTTACTTTTTAAATAATTGTTTGAATAAATTTTAAATGACTAAAAGCTGAATTTTTAGCATCATTACTCCAGTCTTCAGTGTCACATGATCCTTCAGAAATCATTCTAAGATGCTGATTTGCTGCTCAAGAAACAATGTTTTTATCAATGTAATTCAACAAATAACTTTTGTGGAAACCATGATGCACTCTTTGTTCGGGATTCACTGATGAATAGGAAGTTTTTTTTGGAACAATGTAAAAGATTTCTGATAACACTTCCTATTCTCACTATTAACTGTTGGCTGTTTATAGCACTTATAAAGCACATATTAATGCCTTATTCTCATTCAATACTGAACACGTATTTTGCTTTGAAAAACACTAGGCGCGGGCAGTGGAATGGGGAAAAAAACACAAAATCTCCAGACGTGTTTTTAAAAGTTGAACTTTTAACTTCAGCGCCGCGCTTTTAGAACGTCATGTCATGCGTGAGACGCTGCAAAACATGCAAGACACGAGCTCAATGGTCATAAATGTCCATCTAGTGCGTGTTTACATGGGAAAGTAGCGCATTGAAATGGAAAAACACGTTCAGTGCGAACGGCCCCTTATTCTGAACGACCATATTCTACATTCCTTAATCCTCAACTTAACAACTGCCTTACTAGCTATTAATAAGCAGTAATTAGGATAGGTTTTTTTAGGCAAAAGTAATAGTTAATTGGACCCTACTTTAAAGTGTGATCAGATTTTTTGTCGCTTGTTTTAATAATTGAATGTATTCTTGCTAAATAAATATACTTGACCTCACACCTCAGGCGTGCACTGAATTGTACTGTATATTATATTTCCTATACAATATCCAAATGAGCTGCTCTATTCACATTTTTTAAAATATAAACACTATACATAGAGAAATCCCTGACTTTTCATTGCAGACTTAAATCTCAGTGCAGTCAGTGACATTGATCTCTTCTGAAACTCTAAAGGAGGCACATTGATTACTGCATTTTTTAAGCAAAAGTCTCCATTTGCTCTCCATTTAATCACATTGCTGTCAAGAGAAACAATTGGGATATTGCAGAGATCTCATTTGTGATTTTTCTTTCCGATGGGATGCGTCACAATGTAACTTCCAACACAAATGACAGCACAGCTGCTGAAACAACAAAGACGCACAAAGCTAGAAATTCTTTGCATGACCTTGAAGACTCTGAAGAGTCAATTAAAACACACAGCTGCACGCTCCGGGTACAATTTTATGCTTATTTGGGATACGTCTACAAAACTGATCATATATCAGTCACAAAAACAACATCTGCACCGTCTCCATTTACTCAATTTTGATGCAACAGGCTAAGCATTTACCACATTGCAATGGCGTTTTCATTGTCTCAGCCTCACAATTTCACATTTCGATAATTCTCCATATTAACCAATATTCTCTTCTGTGCGTGTCAAAGCTGAAGGGCCCTTAGACTTCACCCTCCCCTGCTCCTTCATTCCCCTCTCTGCAAGCTTTGGTCCGTACAAATCCAATTTAGCAAATCTATTTTGACATTGAATTTGCACTCATTCAGATGTGGCATCGGACTCTCTGTTCCTCAGGTCTCTTTCTGTAATGAAATGTCTGCAGCAGACCTGAGAGCTGATTACAGATCCCGCTATTCACGAATATCTTTTCTAACTGCTCACCACTATCAAAATGTGATCTTTACAACCAGACACCTTCCCACGTCTCGTGTTGCAAAAATTTGCACCTCAGGGCTCGTACGACGTAGGAGACAAAATAAGAAAAACATTTGTATGTGATTTGTTTCAGCAATTGAGATTTTTATGCCGACTGAATCATGATACCTGGAGAAAGCTATCAGTTAGCATCTCGATGCCAGTTCTCTGGCTCACTCAGGACTCTCTGAGGATAAGAAATCTGCCATCTTTGCTCATGGGAACCACAGAACTTTTTGAGTCAATCAACTGAACAGTAAATACCATGTGACTAATCACACTAGAGCTGCTAGATGCCGATGGCATCACAAGAACACACGGTCCCAAACACTACACTAGCAACTACCCAGAGATCATGTAATAGGAAAAATATTGAAATCCATTTCACTATTATTATTAATTAGATATTATTATTCCAAACCTTTAGTGCACTCTTAAGGCCAATTTGGACTACGTTCACACTGCAAGCCCTAAAGGGTTAGTTCACCCAAAAATGAAAATAATGTCATTAATTACTCGCCCTCATGTCGTTCCAAATCCGCAAGACTTCCATTCATCTTTAGAACGCAAATAAAGATCTTTTTGATGAAATCTGAGAGCTTTCTGTCGCTCCATAAACACACCTGAAACTTTGAAGCTTCAAAAAGTTCATAAAGAAATCATAAATCCATATGAATTGAGCGGTTTAGTCCAAAGAGACTAGATCACTTTATATAATGAACATTTAATTTAGGCTTTTATTCACATTTAAACATCAGCGAACATAAACGGAAGCTCCGTAACACACGAGAACGAACCTTATTGGTTCTTACAGGCGTCAAACATGCTTGAGCATCTGTTTACCACAACTGATGTGTGCTGATGAATGTTCATATGTGAATAAAAGCCTAAATTTGATCTGTTTATCATATAAAGCGATCGTGTCTCTTCAGAAAATTACTAAAGTCTTACGGGTAGCAACATGAGGGTGAGAAATTAGTGACAGAATTTTCATTTCTTGGTGAACTATCCCTTTAATGCTCAATTACGATTTATTGCTCAGATCCGAGTTTTTGAATACCTGTTCACATTGCTTTTTTAAATGTGGCCAATATCAGATTCCAGTGTGAACGGACCATGGTTCTGAACTGACCCGCATGTGCAAAGGAACGATAAAAAGACACAAAAAAAACAATCACACAGCATGCTGTCATACGCAAGTAAAAACAGGACATTAAAGTAAGCAATTATGTGTTTATTTATTGTGTGATCTTCCACGAAAACCAGCAAATTTATGCGCAAACACAAAGACGAGGATGCTAAAAAAGAGTTTTAAAAAATTAATGATGTTTTGCTTGTATATAGAGCTGTCACTGTAACACTTTAGAGATCTGACACATCACTGTCCTTCACTGACTTTCACAACTGTCTTGATAACTACGGGTATGTGAAATCTTTGACTCCCATGAGCGCAGAATTGTGACAAATGTCGATCTAGTGTGACGTAAAAGTCACATGAATTCATATATAACTGTTCAGACTGAGGTCACATTGAAAAATATCAGTCCTGTATTGAATTTAGTATCACATTTGGAAAGGGGTCAAATCAGAATTGAAAAGATCAGAGTCCATGTGGTTTGT
The DNA here is from genome assembly GCA_038088235.1 of Zacco platypus. Lineage (NCBI taxonomy): Eukaryota > Metazoa > Chordata > Actinopteri > Cypriniformes > Xenocyprididae > Zacco > Zacco platypus. The sequence goes on from CM076073.1 coordinate 6,986,037, forward strand.
GCCGTTCACACTGTCATGACAAAAACAGATCTGAGTCACATATGAGCAAAAAAATCAAATTTGGGCCGCATTTACCTGCAGTCTGAACATAGCCTCTGTCGGATCTGTGTGTTAACCGTTGGCATCTGTCTGAGCTTTTTTCACCAATTAAGCATGTCGGATCTGCGCTTTTCTGGTCGTGGAATGTCTGAGAAGTGACATACTGTAATTTGGTGGTTGTCCACGTTGGTCGCTGTCTGTTGTGAATTGGCCTTTTAAAAAAAAGGTTCCAAAAGGGGGGTTTTCACAGGATGCCGCAGAAGATTTTTTTTGTTCCCCAAAGAACCTTTCAGTGAACAGGTTTTTCTTTCTTTATTATTTATTAGGTCAATTCACACTGCACTGACAAACGCGACCAGGTTTTGTCGGATCACTGTGTCCCCCTCAGCGTCTGTTGCCATTGGTCGGCGCTTGTTTTTTGCTCGTTTCTTGGGTCATGGAATATCTGAGAATTGACAGTAAACTGGTGAGAGCGTGCAACACATATGAAATGTGAACGACACCTCAAATCACGTCTAATTGCCTAATTACATTTCTAAGTGAAAGGACATGTCTTTTGCATGATAAAATCTGCAGGAAAAAAAATCCCTTAGATATACATTTAGCAACAACTTAGTGACCACATAGCAATATTATTGAAATGCTGGGAAAGCTTTCCAGCCAACTCCAGAAAACAGTTTCCCACATAATCGGTTAAAAAGACTGCATTTACATCCTCAAGCAAGTGACTTCATAACATAATTTCCATCCTTTTCCCAAGCGAAATTTAGAGCACTATCACACAAATAACTGCAGAGACTCTCACGGGCTAGAAGACAACAAGAACAAAAACAGCAGAATCAAGAACATTGTTTTCAAATCAAAGGCTTTTTGGTTGTTGTCATCGGAAAACAGGAAAATGATCAGGTATTTAAAAATGGATGGATGAATTATTCCAAAATAACAGGGTGTTTTAACTGGTAGCATTAAAAATTCAAAGCGATGCCCGGGTATGCTATTAGAACATATTCTTTTATAAATAATCTATACTATCCCAGCAATAGGACTTGACATATTTTGACATAGTAGGCATACTGCAGGTATTGCAGAGAGAGCCTTTGGCTAGTTTCAGTTTGAATACACACAGAGACAAGAGAGCTCAGCCAATTATACTCTCCACAAATTACCCTTGATTAAGCAGCAGAACACCAGCTGCAGAGCAACAACACCCAGAGATTCTCCCCTCTGCCTGCTCGCTCATTCCGAACCAGTCATTCCCTCAACATCCACAGCACATCCCAGTGCTTCCACATGCACAATCTAGAAGCAGCCTAACTGTAAACTCTGAGTAAATATTTACATAATTACAAGCCCCCCACACACCCGAGAGAATTCAGCATAACTGTGCGTTTCCCGGCTCCCAGCTTCCTACCAAAGCGGTTTCTGAATCCTGCTTTAAAACAATTAAATAAATTACAAATTAATCAAATGGCACAGGTTGAACAATCACTTTTTTTTTTTTTAGAACAAACACAATGCAGTCAAATGCAAGAAGCAGTCAAGCGGAGAAAGAAACAGAGACTGACGCAAACAACGGGAAAGACTTATGGGAGATTTCATGGGAAGAGATCGGTGATGGCTTTTACCTCCATCTGCTGTGCATGGTGAACTAAACTGATACTAATGTCTCTTCGCTCTGGCAGTGATGTCTAACCCGTCATGAATAATACAGGCCTGAAGTACATGTTAGTGCCACTCAGGGGGGCTTTCCCTTGGCTTGCACAGGCAGAAAATGGAACAGCGAGGCAGAAACAGGGTCGGCTCTCCCACAAGGAATGAATGACACTGATTTGCCTTTCTGCCTTGCTTTTCTGTCCCTGGTCCTTTCAGGCGACGGATGCACTGATATACGGATAGATAGATAGATAGATAGATAGATAGATAGATAGATAGATAGATAGATAGATAGATAGATAGATAGATAGATGCATTTAAAACATAATTCTAAGCTGTGACTCACATAATGAGGTAAGCTAGAAACATTCAGGGCTAGACTAAATATGAATGATGCAGGTGTGGGAATGAATGAATGCTTCATAATGTTTACTTACTATTAAACGCCATCATGGGAATCATGGACAGCCTGTTGCAAGCACCCCCCGCCTTTTCTTTCTTTCCTTCCTTCCATGCTTTCGAGGTTAACGCGAATACCAACACCTAGCAACTACAAACTGCAACTGCCTTCTGCATCTACACGGCCGAAATGTGGTGTTAAAAATGGCAAGCTTGACCTCCCAGAGTCAAGCTGAAGCCTGCGTAATCGGGTGCATTGATAAAACCGGCCACCTGTTAAGCATAAACTTCACAGAGCGCATGTATAAACGATGCGTATTTCATGCGGTTCGTGCGCAACGACAAAAAAAAATGAATTGGTATATGCAGGTTTACCTTAGAGCCTTCGTGTCTATGTTTATTCTCCTCGAGCCACACGCGACTGTCAGAAGACAGCGGGCTGCTTTTACTCCGCGGCGAAGCGGAGTTCCTGGCTCCCTGGCATCTATCAGGCGCGCATGCACGGGCGTGATGAGCTGGATTCCGCTGCTCGTCAGATCTCAGGCTGTCGTTTTCACGGTGCTGCAGCAGAGACGGCTGCTGGCTTCTGAGCTCCCCGGATCCTCTCACGCAGCAGTTGGGCAGGCTGCTCCTCAGCAGCCGCTGCTGCTGAACCTGTAGCTGGAGGGAAGGTGGAGGAGGGATGTGACGCTGGCTTGGATGCTGCTGTTGCTGCAACAGCTGTGGATGCTCTTGCAATCCGCAGCTGCACGAACAATGATCTTGATGGCAATTCGCAGGTTTGGCAGCCCCTCCAACACTCTGCTGCCGACTTAGGGAGGGTTTTGAACAGTCTGTGAGACTTGGGTTGCTCCCTTGGCTTTTGACTGGTGCTTCCTGACTGAAAGGGCTGGGCAGGTTCTCTTGGCTCTGTTTTGGCAAGGGGTGTGCGGTCTGTCTAAGGCCACCCCTGTGCTCCGCGTGTTGGTGGTGGTGCTGATGGACGGCTCCCGAGTAGCGATGCTGCATCCCCGCCTCACCTGCGGCGGAGTGCCGCTTTGCGTTGCAATGATCCGGCACCCTTTCGCTGCGCGCAGCCCCGGTGGAGTCAAGAAGGCCCGTTTCATTGGTAGGTTTGACCAAGACCAGCCTCATCACGTCACTATGGAGTTACAGGGAGCCCCGCCTACATGTGACAGTCGAAGTGTTTATATGAATGAGTATATACTAAGGTTGCGAATTATGAGGGGGGGTTGGGGAAACCGGACTCCCCGAATTGAGATTCGAACCCCCTAAAGGAAATCAAAACAAAATGATGGGGTCTTAGTTTAAAGTCATATTTAGACATGTATTGGTTTAACGAACAAACGCGAACGAATAAAAGTTTAACAGTGTAACCATAGCAACAGGAAGCCGCTCGAGCGATTCCGTTGCGGTCAGATTCTGAAGCGTAAGAAGTAGAGTCATTATTCGTATCACTTTCAGATTTATATAATCGCAAAAACCATTGGTGGTTGAAAATAACTTCACAACGTCGATTACGTTTAGATAACTTTCGCCAATTTTTCCGTGCGCGAGACGAGCGCCGCCGCGCCTGAATTGAAAAATGTGGCTGACTAAAATCGTCGTCTGCGGTGCTCGTTCAAAAAAAAAGTCATTATACTTAGGAGGTGGTAATGGCTTAGTGGTGTAGGGTCTAGGTTGCGAACACAAATCCAGCTGGTTTGGTCCTCAGTAGAGGTGACTCAGGAACTGGTCTGAAATCACAGTCCTGATCTGGCGCCATCGTGTTCATGATGTTATGAAGTTGTCCGTGTAATAAGTGTCCTTTATCAGCTTAATGGCAACTTAAACTTGGCCATTTTAATAACATAAAAAAATCAAACTCAAAATAATTGCGTAAAAATGACAAATTAAAAAATATCTTTTGACATAACTAAAAAAAAAAAATCTATTTTTTCTAAAATAATAGAATATTAATATACTAAAAAAGAAGTGATACAACTTTTTTTGAGCTGATCATATCTAATCAATGTGATGCAGCGCTGGGTCAATCTGATGGTCAGGCAGTCATGAATAACCTGCAAAAAGATCAGAGAATAAATGCATGTCAGTTCCAACGAAACCTGCCTTTGTGTTCTCAGAAAATAAGGTATGTATGTGTACCCCATTTTATTCAGTTGGTCAGCACATGCACCTAAACCAGCATCAGAAAAGCCTTGAAATTCAAGAGTAAAGTTGTTTGGATTTCAGGATACTAGTGTCGGTTTTCACAGGACTGAGTGCTGATGTCAATGAAGGTGATGCCAAAATTTGGAGCTGAACTTCGGAGTGGATCTGGGGCGCAGATGAAGGAAGCTGGTAATTTGATCTTTTTCATTAAGTAATTAGTCCTGGAGACCTGTGTGGGTTCCTGGGCAGAATGAAGTATCATTTGCTTGCTGGTTTTGGAGGCAATGTTGCTTACAACCACATGAATTATTAATTTCCCTTTTCCCACTCCATGTTCAGTGACATATGCGTATGGGATTGCCTGTTGAAATGACCCCGGTGTGGCATGTACAAACAGCATTTAAATTAGGCTAAACAAATTCCTCTCAGTTGTCAATGCTATTTAGATATAGGTTACAGGCTGAACATGAAAACCAGAAGGGTATTAGTTAAAGTGAATAAGGAAATATTGACCATTACACAAATTCTACAGCTACTCGTATTCAATAATTAATAAATAGCACTTAAGGTTTAATTTGTTTACCTTAGTTAATAGGTATCATGAACCGACTACTGGTAAAACACTTTACAATAAGAGCCCATTCATCAATTTTAGTTAATGCATTAGTTAACTTTAACAATGAGCAATATTATATAATCTTATTACGCTCTAAGCCCTAAAGCTCAAAATTGGCTTGAGTAAGACAAACTTAACTTAAAGTAGTTCACTTTTATGCGTATTTACTTTTTTTCTTTCAAGTTCACAGAACTGATATATTTTAAGAACCGTTTCATCGTTTTGAGTTTTATGAACTTATTTCTTTTAATTTAGAAGAACTTAAGTTGAACTGAAACTGCGCTGGGATTTCTGTTTCCTGCTTTGCCCATGACACTCAAAAGGGAGAGGAAAAATTGATTGCCTCATTTTTTTTAGGTTAGCCAACTTATTCAGGCTTACAGTGTAGTTAATAAAAATGCAATTCATCATTGCTCCTGTTAGTTCACAGTGCATTAACTAATGTTAACAGATGCAAAAAAAAAAAGTCTTAGTAAATATTGAAATGAACTAAGATTAACAAACGCTGTAGATTATTTATTGGTCATGGTTAATATTTAATTTCTGTACATACTAATACATTTGTAACACTTCAAGTTAACATGAGTTAATGCATTGCAAATTAACAGTTATTCACGACGAACAATAGGATATTAACAAATCAACATTCATCTACATTAATAAGTGTTAAAAATGTTGCTCATGGTTAGTTTATGATGCTAAATGCATTAACTAACGTAAACAAATTGAACCTGAACGTAAAGCGTTAACCAAATAGCACGTCTACAGAAGCTGTAGAACCATTTATAGTAGTTTTTGTTTGTTTGTTAAATTAAATGAAAACAACATTTCTGTAGTCTGACATCGGAATCAAACCTCCCCATAGGGACCAGATTGTAATTTGTAAAACCACTTAGGGCCTGGAAACAGCACACCATACAAACAGAGCAATTTTATGGGCTATCAGGTATTTAATATCCAGGTATCACTTTTACAACAGAAGGGCCATCTGTTTTCTATTTTAACCTATACAAGAGAGTGAACATAAGTAATTCTTTTAGCAATCAAGCTGACAGCTCTTATATAAAGGCCTCTCAGTGTGCATTATTTATATATCTCCTCCTGCCTTTCCACCTGTTCATTAAACTGCATTCGAACTTCTCGCCCACAGCTACGAGGAGGTTACACGCACTCTAAATATAGATTTTTTTACCTTTAATTGCCTTTCTGCTGATCTTGGATCATTTTCTTTGGAAAAATCCAGGCCTGAAGAAAAGCAGCACCACTGCCTCCAGATCAGCACCAATCAATAGCTGTAAATGCACTGGAGCGGTTTGTGTTAATGCTGATTAATTTACATAAAGCATAAATGTCTGTAGATTGAAATGATAACAGTAATAACAGTTTACTGTTATATTAAACTGATATAAAGTAAATTTGAACACTTAAAATATGTTAATTTCAAGTCAGCCTATAAAACTGATTAGTAATGCTGTGAGAACGGCTCAGGAAAATATTGCAAAATGGTTGCTCCTGTGTTTATTTTCTGTTTGTGCTAAGCTAACTGTTGCTATTACAGATGCTCTTTTGTATGAAGAAACGCATGTTCCTGTCTAACAGCGAGAGAGAGAGATGGAGAGGCCCTGTCACAAGCAGATGAGTGTTCATTACTTTACCCTTGACGGGGGGTTTGGGCCGAGGGAAAGAGATTTCACGCTAATTTGTGGGATGACACCTTAGCCATTTACAATATATATATATATATAAAACAAACAGACCATAAAACCCTTGATAACACTTTGGCCTTTTTTAATCACACCAACAAACACAATTTTTAGCACAACCTGTAGCTTGTCATTTAATATCTCCATATACACCACGAAACAGATCAAAATTGGTGGATGTTAAAACAAAATTAAAAGGATGAATAGCATGTCTCTCATAAATATGAAGGATATTTCTCATGCGTCATGTACAATAGAGTACAGCTGTCTGAGTCATAAAGAGTATGATGATCAGATTACTTTACAATAAGGTTTCACTGGTTAACATTAACTAACCACATTAATTAATATGAACTAACGATACACAATACTTCAACAGCATTTACTACATATTTGAAATCAAAAGTTGTATCATTAATGTGAACTAACATGAACAACTGTATTTTCATGAACTAACATTAAAAAGGTTAATAAATGCCCTAAAATATATTGCTCATCATGTTAACTAATATTAACAAACGAGGCATTATTGTAAGAATAAGAGTAAAATCTACCAGAATGCCTAAAATATATGTAAACATATTGTATAGTAAATACTCAAAATAAAAATGTCATTTTATTTAATTTTTTTTTCTAGCATTTGCTCAAGAATGACAGCTGTTTATTAGAACTGTAACTGCTGAATTAAGTTTCCAAAAAGCCCACAAGATTTTGCATTCAGGGGGTCTGACATAAAGATTAAAAAAAACTTTAAAAAAGCATTAATAATTGTAAACTGAGGCATCCTTACCTTGAAGCAGCGTCCTTCTTTCCTTCGGCAAGCACACTAGACTCGGGTCCCCTAACATACATGAGTTGTGAGTGATGGGCGCTTTTTCGAGAAAACAGGATTTAGTCATCAGACATGCAGCTTTTTCCTCAGACGCTTGTCAGATGTAGGGGGCCGGCCGGTCTCTCTTTGAGACGCATAATTAGGATGCAGGCTGAAGAAAGGACAGCCCAGCTTGATAAGGGTTGGCATGCAAATGGATAAGGAGACAAAGAAGCACAGAGAGAGAGAGAGAGAGGGAGAGCAAAACACTATATGTTGCACACACCACAACACTTTCTGCTTTAAGTGTCGGGTATCATTATTGCGTCCACTGCTCAGGTTGGCTGAGGTAGTCGAATACATTGAGGTCCGCAGATGAGGAAATCGAGGAGAGGGAAATCTGCGATTGATGCTCAGCAGTTCAAAGGCCTTCCCAAACCCTCTTATCTTTCCCGCCACAGAGGCAGCTCAGATAAAAGACGAACACACATCACACCAAGCGTTGGACGGAAACATGGATGTTGGGAGATGTACATGTACATAACCACAATATTCAGTGCATTAAAGAGTGTGTACGGTCCTCTGTTCATGCTTAAAATTAATGTCACTATGATTTCAACATTTACCTTTTTTTTTTGGAATATTGCTGTATTTATTATTAATGATTTATCCATGAACATCACCATTTTTTTATTTTTGTGCCCATGTAATCTTTAATCAAAGTAACTTCCCCTTCTCTGATGACGTGTTTACTGGATTGAGGGCCGGGACAACTTGTCACTCACATGGCATCACAGCAACAGCAAACCACAACCATCCAATCAAATCCTGATGGACAAAATTCAAGTCCCACCCTACATTTTATCTTTTTTGACATGCCGTTTCATTCGGATATAAGTCACGAAGGAAGAAAAGGTAAATTCCTTTTCATGCTGACTTTAAGATAGCTGTGAAGAGAAGTTTTTGGATTGATATATGGTTATTTTTGGTTCATGCTCATTATTAAATAATTTAGCAATGCTAGAGGGAAATAAAATGTAGGAAAATGCAGTGGGGCCTAAAAGTCTACTAAAAAAAGGCAACAAATTGTTTTATTAAAAAATTATTTAAAAAAAAAAGTTTAATTAAAAATTAGTATTTTTGTAATAAAATATATATTTTTTTATTTTTAAATGTAAAAACATTTTCGTCGCACATTTTGTACGCTGGTTGACCCCCCCAAAAACACACTCTGAACGATGCGTAGATGAAGCTGTGCATTTTGTTTAATGTTAATTTATTTATTTATTTTTGGTGCATATTGTGTCTGCATTCTGAAACATTTGAATGGTCTGATAAAGGTAGCTGTAAAGTATGTTTGTTGAAGTTCAATATTGTTTTGACCATAATAATGTAGCAAATATAACTCGTATAAATATTACAGTGGAATAGAAAAATACTTGCATTCATAGGTAAGTACATGCATTTATAGGTAAAACTGAACTCCTGTACCCATTCTGTGATGCCAAACAACTTCCCTGTGCAAAGGATCATGGGGGCCCAAAGTGTCCATCAGTTACCCTTTGAAATCCTTCATTCTGAAAGGCCCTTTAAAGTGGCCAGTTTTGAGCACTTCGGTTTGGAACGACCATGATTGTTTTCACTCCGGGTGGTATATCCCAGACAGTAGGTGGCGCTTAAGAAACAGCAGATGGCCTTTATGTCTGATGCCTTTTTGTATGAATGGGTTTCACCCGATGCCTTAATGTCCAATGCCTTTTCATTTGAGGCAGTGTCTCGATGTCCAATTGTTTAAGACCTGACGTTTTTTCTGAGACCAGAAATCTTTCAGTCTGAGGCGCAATGCCGTTTCATCCAATGCCTGAAGCCTTTTAGTCTGTGGATGTCCTAAAATGTAACACCGTAATTCCAATGTTCTTCCGAGCAGATTCGATCACTCTTAACACGCCTCATACCACAGGAAAATCTGATAAGGTAATCTGTAGAACCATCAAGATAATCGGGACTTTACCTAAGATTGTCTGAAGGGGAGAAATGGGCTCAAAATCGACCCGATTATCTTGTAGTGTGTGGGTGCCTTTACATTCATCATGCTGTGCAGAGTATGAGCTAAATTATTAAGTTTGATCCTGCGACAAAACCACTTATTCAGCAAAGAATTTTGCACTTAAGAGGCCTGGTCTCTAAAACGATCTTGATATAACGATCACGACGAACCAGTGCTGCTAATAAAGATTGGCCAAATATAGTCACTGCCCTTGAGTGCAGGAAGGGGATGTTTTTTAATTAACACTCTCAGTGGGTCACAACTAATAATGTGCAAATAGGTTTAAAAATAAAACAACATTCTTACGTAGTATCTTCGCTTTGAAACACCCTAGTTCAGAGATTTTTAGGTTGATTAAACCGCTATTGTTTCACAGTTGTATTTGAGGTCTTCATTTGTTGTCATTATGATTGTTTTACAGGTAGTTATGTGGAAGTTATGAAAAGGTCACATTCATTAAAACACTGTGTGGGAGAGATGTTTAATGGAAGGTGAGTAAACGGGAGAGGTTATCGCTTGGCATAATCTGTAGATGACCTACAGTTCTTTCCCTCTGACGCTGCTTGATGACACATTATGGCCATAAATTACCTTAAGTGCTAAAGAGTGTTCCTGCCGAGGATAAAGGTGGCCACTGGGAATTATCCAGCCTGCAGGCTAATTTCCTTTTCTTCCGGAACGTCCCATAGGGGTCAGTGACCGTTTATGTCCGTCGATTGTGTACCTGCAGAGACGTTATTAAAAGCAAATCTACCTTCAGTATGTCTGAAGTATCACATAAGCTGCAAACGGGGTTGAACGAGGGAAAATGTCATCATGGGATGGTACCTTCCACGAATATGGTACTGAATAAGACTGGAAACTCTTTAAAAAACATTCAATCAATCCTAGGGGTCAATCTAAAAATTCCATGTGCTTATTCTATGTGTTTTTACCATTTTTGCAACCCTGTAAACCAAATTTTGGTATTTTGTGCATGTTGTTTGTAATTTTCAAGCAATAATTTTAATCATTAAATAAAAATTAAGGGATATATTTATTACAATATAATAAAAATTAAATAATATATTTGATAAAATAAAATAAAACTTGTACAATTATAAATTAAATTATTATTATAAATTATAAAAAATTATATAAAATAATATAAAATATAATTTAATTAAATTATTTAATATAAGTAAATTAAAAAATTAATATATGAAATGCTTATCTATATAACAAGGTTTGCAAGTAAGGGTTGTAAAGTTAACCTTGTAAAGCTAGGCGAAATTACAGTTGGTTCAGGACCCAAGTTGGTTTGTGGTTCTCAGCTTCCCTTAAATTCAGGAAAAGTATTTGTTTGATCAATGTTTCTTACCATAACTTGGGTATCAGGATTGAATGATTCAGCTTGATAAATGCAGTCAACACTCCAATATTTGTAAAAGAGTAAATAAGGAATGAACTAGTGTTAGTCAAAACAGACACCAACTTCTTCCCGAAAAATTAATTAAATTAAATTAAATGAGAGACCAAAAAAGAAATCAAACTGGAACTAAACAGCATTTCATTGTATAAGGTTTCTTTCAAAGGAAATTATATATATTAAAAAAATCAGCAATTGCAATAGCTCTTTCTTTTTTATTTTATTTTATTTTTCCAAGAGCCACAGAGTGTTTGTCCTCCTTCACAGATGCAACACTAGGGGTGTTAACACTACTTGACACGCGTGTATGGGAATCCAACGGCTATTAGTCCACTCTCCTTTGGAATGTGGTGATATCGTTCCAAGGTCCAAAGTGCAGTTTCAAAACAAAGACCCATGCCAGATCCATCAACCAAAAAAAAAAAAAAAATCCCTAACATCATCTCAATTTAGGGCGATTATCAGATCGCCTTTCTCTTTTCCACAAATATCAGACCAAAAGCTGAACCCTAAAGATCTTCACACAGACACTAAATTATAAAATAAGAACTTGCCTCAGGTTAACCACGCTCCAGCTCATGTGCCGCATATTAGATAGAGATCATTAAATGAGCTTGACACTGCTGCAGTGAAACATCTTATGTTGAAGAAACATGTGCTAACTGAGAAAAACCCACTCTGCGTTCACTCCAAAACAAAACTAAAAACTTCCCAGCAGTTCTTGATAGGCCGTTGGTTCATACATCATGAGATATTCATTGAATAATTAGTTAAATAATCCAAGTTTGTCTAGGAGTTCATGTAAGAGGCGAGGGGTGTGAATAGATCAGCAGTTCATGTGAATTTTGTGTGTCCAAATTAATCATGGTGCCTTTTTTGTATTTATTAGGTTCTGCGCCAAGGGTCAGTCTTTAAGTACCATTGTGTTGGTTTACTTGGAGTTGTAGGAGGCCACGCGTTGGTTGAGGGGGTTTTCCGGAGACTTCGTCCACTCCTTCTTGAGCAGCTGTTTCAGCTGGGAAAGTCGCATATTGGGGTTCTCCATTTTAAGGCGCGCCATATTTGCTTCTTCAAACGCAGCGAAGGCGGCTTTCATACGGCGCTCAGGGTGTCGATCCAGGTCTTCCTTAGTGCTGCAGAACAGTAAAAACAGAGGCATGAACCACAAGTAGAATGGAATCTAGGTTTATATAGAAAGGCAATAAAGAGATTATTGTGTTGATACTAGTAAAATCTATATAAATTGTGTTAAATTATGTTCAAAGTCACTCCTTCCTGTGGCAGGGTAGCCCAGAGAGAACCCAAAAGAGTTTACGTTAAAGCAAATGCCAAACACAGTTTATTTTGCAACCAAAATCAGAACAATAACCAGAAAAATGTTATGTATAATGTGGGACTTTTAATTATAAACAAGCCTAAAATACTACAGGACTCTTATTTTGAAATGGATGCTTACTATCACAGCTACTAATTCAAAAAGTTGAGGGAGACAAAAATATGCATTCTTACAACCATAAAGTAAACACTGTTATAAATCATCAACAATAAATCTTTAAAACTTTGAACGCACAGAGCTCACATTTAATAATTAGTGCTGTCAAAAGTAGTGATTTCGATACCAAGTCGGTACTAAAATTTTAATGCTTTGTTAAGCTTTGTTTGGCCATTGTGTTCGTGTGCTCATCATGATATGAGACTCTTACTTTTTTTTTTTTTTTTTTTTTAATATTTGTATAATGTTTATAGAACAACAGAGTTTCCCAATTACTTGTAATTAAAAACGCATATAAAATGTATTTCTCCAGAGAGCATGATACCTGAGAACTGCGATGGCATCCTCTATGGTTCGGGCCTCCACCGTGCCTTCTTCTGGAACGATCCGATTGACGTTCTCCTCAAGCGGCATATCCAAGTGGCTTTTCTCTGTAGATTTGAAAGGACACATTAGACTAAATGTGGAAACTGAAAAAGTGCATTCAAAACAAAGAAACAATATTGACACAAAAATAAGTGCTGTTGTTCAGGTATGCACACCTTGCACAGAGGCCTAAAAAACATTTGCATTGCACTCGGTGTGAACAGTCTGAGTAAGAATTTTGACAAGGAATTCAATTTATTTTGGTGTGTGACTGTGAATAGGGCTGAATATCAACGTGAAAGGAAAATTCCCCCCATTTATTTTTTAACTGTACTTTTATTTATCTTACTGTGAACAGTTCACCCATGCAAATGTTTATTCTTTTCGACCTCGATCTTCAGGTAAAAGCAAAAGAACGGTGACATATGTAAAACTTATCCAATCATTTGGTCCGTTTCACTAACAATAAACCAGGGTATCAAATGTATATATATATATATTTTATGCTTGTTAGAATGTCATTGTCAATGCGAGTCAAATCTCCCAAACAGTCTAGAGGGCTTTTTGTGTGACACTCTGTAAAGCACTTATGAGGTTTCATGATGTTAAAGATGTTTCCTACATAGGAAGCCCCGCACATTTTGGAGCAGAGTTATTGGATTGGATTTGGCCTTACCTTTTTCCTTGATTTCCTTAACATTTTGCCCTTTCTGTAGGCTCTCCTCAATCTGGGCTCGAGTCACTTTACTGGGGGCTTCTTTTGTCTGTTTACCCTTTATCATGGCATCTTCTTCCTCAAGGAGCCTTTGCTTTTCTTTCTTCCTCTCCAGAGCCTCCAAACGTTTCTTCTCCTTATCATCCTGTACACACAAGCGCGCACACACACACACACACTCTTTTAAATTTCAACTGGACCGATGTTATCGAGGCAGCCTGACGGTCATTAAGCAAATGTAAGTGTAAACTGCAGAGCAGAGTAAAGAAATTAGAGATGCCTCCTGCCCGCTCAGAATCACTCTGTGTCATAGTGGCCGGTAAGTAATGGTTACTAGGATAAGACATGGTCTTAACTGTCCACATCCTAACCACCCAACCACTGTCCTGTTGATAACATCCCCAGAAATGGTGACACAACAGTAAGGAGATACGCATAATGAGATGACACCTTCAGATGTCGAGCAGAGGCTGAAATGTCATTCGCGTGACACAGATAAGATGCACGGCAGGCCGCGCTTAAGAGCAAACCAAGATACGCTCCTCTCTCTTGACATTCTCACATATCTACTGGTGATAAATTATATTCGCCTAGCCCAATCTTCACAGAGTCCGAGACAGCAGCTGATCTTTAGAAGATGTAAAGGATAAATCAGTGTGTTTCCAGTGCAGGTGAGTTTGCCCAAACACACAAAGCGGCCCAAGTGACATGGGGTATAATTAGCAGAATGGCTGCAGTAGGATAACAGCGGCGTGGGTCTGATAGGCCGCCGGGGATCAGATGGCATCGATGCGAGGAAACAGGAGGAAAGGAACAGGGTGTGAGGAGCTCCTAAACAGAGTGCCTTACCAAGTAGGCTGGCACATCATGCCAGCATTGCTGACACACACTACATATGCCAACACCAGCTAAATAATGTATGAAATAGAGGCAGGAGAGAACCGGGGAGGGAGAAAAGGCACCAATGGCCTGCAAAGAGTGCTTTTCAAATATTTAGAATATCAAAATATCTTCTAATAATTAAAATATTTAATCTATATCAGCCCAAAAACATATCAAAATAGGTAAATAAAGGATTTAAATTTATATGGGACTTTGCTATAAGCTTATTTCAAAAAATATTTAACATAAATTAATTTGAGAACTGGGTCAATATGATGCAATGAACGCAGATTGCAAATGCGTTAAAGGGATAGCTCACCCAAAAATGAAATTATTCTGCCATCATTTATTCAATTTCACGTCGTTCCAAACCTGTATAGCTTTCTTTCTGCAGACAGATACTCTTTGAGATATACTGAATAATGTTTAACTATTTTTTCTATATATTGATAATCAATGGGGTCCATAACACTGGACAAAAAAAAACTTTCAGAAAAAAGAAAAACATACAGGTTTGGAATGACATGAGGTTGAGTAAATGATGACTGAATATTTTCTTTTTTGGGTGATTGAAAAAATGATTGATGAACTACATAAAAAAACAAATGCATTTTCTACATGAAAAAGTTAGTTCAGACAGTAACTGAACCCCCCACCCCATCCCACCTACTCAGCTTTTCTAATACTGGTGTTCCCATCATGCACTGGGGCATAAATAATTAATAAGTTTGATTTTTGGTTGCTGTTTTCCAGCTGTGTTTGCACTGTTTTATCATTGCTTATGTTGTTAGGTTTTGTAACTTGCGATTTTGTGAGATATGGAGTTCATTTTCTACTCAAAATGACACATTCACAATCAAAAACAATCTATTGAATGTTATTGTCATTGTTTACTGTAAACCAAATATTGAAGTTTCTGTGTTCGGGTTAGTGCTGCATTACTTCTAATATGTAGATATGGTGCAAACATGAGATCTATTGCATTAATTACTTCGATGCATTTAAGTAAAGCATACACTATAAAAGCATGGTTTAATTCAATGTTCTATTATTTGAGTAAAAAATTAATTTTGTTAAATTTGCTTAACTTAGTCAAGTACATTTTACTTGATGCTATATGTGAAATTAGAAAAATATAATTAATTAATTTACTTAAATTCTTTATGAATGTCAAGTTCAATAGTAAATAGATTTTACTTGATAAAAACAGTAGAAGTAAAATTTCCTTAAAATGTGTTAGTTCAAATTGTTACGAGTAAAGTAAATCCTACAAGTAATTTTTTTCCGTGTATCCCTTTAACACATTTGTAAGCTGCATTACAACATACTGACCCAATTCTTGAATTAATTTTTTGTTAAACATTATTTGTTAGTTTTTTTGGGTGAAATACTGATTTAAGATTATACAAGTGTTATAACAGCCTTAAGCTTTAACCCTAATTAAATGCACCTGATCCAGCTAATCAAGTCCTTCAGGCTCATTTGAAAACTACAGGTATGCGTGTTGGAGCAGGGTTGGAACTTGTGCTGCATTCACAATGTAGTAATTACTGTAATTTGGTGATGACAACACGTGACGTTCTACTCGAAGCTGTTCACGGACTGGGAATTATGTGTTTCTATGGCAACACTATCAATGCCTAAATGAATCTGCAGCGGTCAGGTGGTACAGCAATCCCGTGGTACAAATAGGAGTTTTGCACCACAGCTCTAAACCTTTATTACATGTGTTAACATGTGGATCAGTTGCAATCTGGCCTGCTGACACTTAACATGACATAAAAAATAGCTTTGGAGACCAACCAAATCACTCCATATCAGTCACAACACTCGCCCATGGACCTCACCCAGGCCTAAACATCAAGCTCCATTACTGACAACGAACACTCATCAATATGCGCCATAACTGATAGAGGATATCAGAACTTCCGTGACGGTGTTACTTTAACCCAGTCGGCTTCGGCTTTCATTTTATTCGCGGGGAACTCATTTCCTGAGCAACCCTAAACCTGGCTTGCAATGTATTAATCTATTGTGTGCTACTCAGACTCACATGTCTGCAGCTTTAGCAAGGAAGACAGCTGTGTCATTTAGATACAAGATTAGCAGCCACAACAAGAATGTTAGACAACATAACATGGAAAACATGGGCGCGGTGGGAATCAATTTTCTGCATTCAGTACAGAACTCAAAAACATTTCCATATCATAAAGTCAATTAAAACCAAAGGGGCCAAAGTATGGGTGGTTAGCATGGGTAGTTAGCTCCTGTTGGTAGATGCAATACCTATCCTGTACCATTTTATGAACAAAAAGCACCTTGCCACTTAAACTACCTATGAAAAGTTTGGGGTCATTTTTGTTGGTGAATTAATTTTTTTATTTAGCAAGGATGCAATAACTTGATCAAAAATGTATAATGACTGACATAATGACAGTAATGCCATTTCTGTTATAACAATGTTGATCTGTTTGGTCTTGAAGGAATAGATCTGCTACGTTGCTGTTGCTGAGCAAGCACAGGACTTGCTACTGCCAATCTATGCACGACACACTGCTGTGAGCAGGTAAGACATGCTGCTCCTGTACATTATTGCATACATGAATCATCCATAGAAGATCTATACAGGTGGAGCTGGGGAAGGTGGAGGGTTTCTGAAAGCTTCTATTGCAAATGTTAAACAAGGCTGTGTCCGAAATCACTCCCAATACCCTTAAATAGAGCAGTATTTGAAGGGACAGTGCACTCATTCAATCCCATAATGCACCGTAATAATGAGCGTACAACTGATATACACTCAATGGCTGCGTCTGAAAACTGGAGAATGCTGCCTTCGGAGGACACATTTCAAGGTAGGAAGGCATCAAGGCACGTCCAAATCCAATGTTAGCCTGTCTCATGAGATACCTTCATCTAATCAATTTTTGAAGGCAGCATAGATGTATCCTTCACTGCCTTTGATATCCCACCTATTGTTCCATTCTGTGACAGTTGAACTTGAAAAATAAAGAGTTGCGTTTGCTGGTCAGTTTGTGTGTAAATGTTTGTTTTTGAGCAATATTTTCCAATTTTGATGTCATTTCTAGCGAGAAATTACTACTGTAGTAATTAATATTTGTTTAGTTCTCACCAAAGCTCATGCTATTTTGCTGATCATTAAACTGCCTCAGAAGTCTGTCCGAAATCAGTTTCACATGGTGCCTTCATGCACAAACACTGCCTTACAAGTCATTGTCTTATAAGGCAGCAAGTCAGCTTCCTAGGTTTTCAGATGCAGCCAATGGCTAAAGAATACCCATAATGCAGTGTGTGAGTCGCGCCACGAGCTGAATGAGTTCCCACTTCTACCCAGAAGATGGCGCCTGCAGATGAATCTACTGTCCATCCACTTCCTAATGTGGCTACAGCGTAAAAATTTGTTTATACCTGTATGATTTTACTTGATTATTAAATTGTTTCATTAAGGTTTATACATGCTAGTTTTCATGACAGAGCTTAAGATACATTTTTTCATTACTACTGGAGCTGCTAGGTTTCAAAAGATTATTAAACAGCAAGCACAATATATTCAAAAGCGACAGCCCTTCCAGCGCACTCAGTGTCTGAATTCGTTTTCACTCACTCCTTCAAGTGGACTATAATAGTGGACTAATGTAGGGAATAGCAAATAATGGTATAAGGGGGCGATTTCGAACACAGCACAAGTGTTTGAAGGTTGAGCAGCAAGCTTATTGTCTACTGATACAGCAGGAACCAATTAGCTGTGCCCTAAAGTGAATGATGTGATTACAAGCGGATTGAGTTAAGGACCTATTAGTGCGCCATATAGAGTTTCATGACAGAACATAGTATTTATAATGTGGCAAAATGTTTTGTTTTCCAAATAAATGCATTTCTTTTGGATTTTCTATTCAAAGAATCTTGAAGAAAAATCTGAAATTGTAATAATATTTCACATTACTGTTTTCCCTGTATATATGATCAAATAAATGCTGCCTGAGCATAAGAGCCTTTACAACATTTAAAACATTTAAAAATATCACCCACCTCAAACAGTGTATAAATTGATCAAAACAGATATTTTTACATTTTCATTGTGAAGCACTCAAAATGTGAAATGGATGAATTTTCCATATCTGCTGCCTTTGATGTCCCAGTTTAAGACGTACATATTTGTAGTCATTTTCCTGTGGCTTCTAATGGGTAGCAATCTATCCACGAGGTACTACTGACTACCTTGATTAGGACAAATTATTTCACTGTCAAACTATTTAAATGAATTGTCGAGAGAGAGATCTTTACTGCCATCTTGTGTTTATTCTATACTCTGTCTGTATGGAAGGCACTGTTGTTCAGTAGATCTCTGATTTCACAGAATCTAGGTGTGGATGTTGTGACAAAAATCTAATCAAAGTAATGGTATATTTCAAAAAAAATCCCAAAAGCAGATCTCTTTCCCTGCTCTAAAGGAAATATGTAGTTAAACCAAGAAATCAGTCCTACCCTCCTCTGCTCTTTCTTCATGACATGTTTGTCGTTATCTTGCCAGAGCGCGTCCTCCAGCTCCTTCTGTTTGCGTGCATCCTCGACAGCTTTGGCCTCAGCCTTCCGGGCCCTCGCTGTGGCCGATTTGGAATTCTCGCCCTGGAATTTCTTCGGCATTCCTGGGACTTCCCTGCGGAGGTAAGGTAGAGATGATGACCAGTTGTAAGTGACAATATGTTCTGAGGTGACAAAGAGCATTAATGTGTAGTGAATAAACACATACTAATGAGAGAAAAACAAAACATGACCTGACTGAGGCTGAATCACAATATTTATTTGGGACTAGATGTTTTTTGGCTCTCTATTGGACCCTTGTTCTCACCGTATTAACATAATCTGGTATTACTGGAGTTACTAGAGCGTCAAACTCTAAATATTTCTACAGCACTTCCAAAAGAGACGGCGAATACAAGGTAGACGATAAAATACGTGTCCATTTTTTATTAATCACATTATGTTCATTATTCTAATGTTATTTGCAAGGTAATTTCGACATTTACACTAGAATTTTCCCCACGCTGCAGCTATGGGAAGCAGATACATGAGGAAGCCCATAGGAATGATATATATATATATATATATATATATATATATATATATATATATATAAAGAGAGAGAGAGAGAGAGATATTATATATAAAATCGTTATATATAAACAATTATAAATATAGTTACGCTAATAATCTATGATATAATATATTAAGATATAATATATAGCTATAGCATAATTGTAATATAAATATATATTTATATATTACATTAATTTAATACTTTAATTACATTTTTCGTAAATCATACACCTGCTCCTGATTTTTTTTAATGTCCTGACAGCACACGTATCATCTGACATGTCTCGTGGCTAGAAGATTTAATTCTCTAAATTTCATTAACTAAAGTTTCGTAGAGGGAAAATTCTGGACCTTTAAGAGCATTTTAATTGTACTTTTTCTTTTCAGAAACCTTCTCGTTAGCATCTTTGCTAATCACTCTGGTTTCAGAGAGTGATAGTGTCCATGTTTAAGCTTGTATCCGATTCTATGATCTGAACAATGAAAGCAGATCTAGAGGGGTGCGTTTTAAGCATCTCATTGTATTAGTCGAAGTCATTTTCAGGCACCGAATCTAATATATAGTGTAATAGCACCAACCTTTTCCTGCGCCGGGATGTTGTTCACCCTTCTTCTGAAGCCGCTGCGCCACAGTTGAAGAGTTCATTTAGCGCCCTCTGGAGGCTCGACGGTCAATCAACTACATGCAATATGATATGGTAAACAGCGAACGCCAAGCTGACTTGTGGTCCGTTCTGTCAATACTCAACAGGTACAGAAAAATCGATATACGTGTGATAGTACACAATATCATCCAGAGTCACTCTGTTAGCAGACTATTTGCTCCTTAACTAGTAAACAGTGGGCTTCAAAAAAGTCATGAAAAAGTCTTGAAATGAAATTATTGCTGTGGGCAGGCAAGCTGTTATTTTCATTCTATTTTCCATTCTTTTCTCGTTTGACGTACTTTTTTTTTATAGAATTAACAATACAATTGCCTTTTAAAATATTTTAATTTTAACATAGCATATATATATATATATATATATATATATATATATATATATATATATATATATATATAACAATACCTATATATACATATATACTAATATATATATATAATACATATATATACATATATATGCTAATATATATATATATATATATATATATAATACATATATATACAAAAATATGCTAATATATATATATATATATATATATATATATATATATATATTATGAGTATCTATACCAAACTTTATTTCAATTTCAGGATTTATTATCCAGCAAGATTTGAGAATCAAAGAGCATCTTGTGCTTCAACGGAATCAAGGAAATCTCACCTTTACGTGAAAATTTCACATGGTCAGTTTTACATATTTATTTGAATAGTGACCTATAGATGAAAATCTAAAATATTTCTTTATCATACATATTTCATGTTGGTTTGGGGTGGTTTAAAATTCAAAACATTTCTGTATATTTTCCAATGGAAAATACCAGATTTTCAATGTGATCTTAGACATATTAATCCTAACAAAACAATACCATGGTACTTTGCTAATATTTAATGATAAACGTATTCTCATATATCATTGTATTATGAAACTCAAAAGTATGACAAAGAATTTGATGTCTGTGTCCAAAAAAAGCAATTCTAAGGTACCTTTTGTTAGCTTTAGTTCAGTCCATATTAAATCTGTCAGAGTAATTAAAATATTAAATGATGACTGTCATAGCAAAGAAAATGTTTTAAGATTTAAACAAGAAGTAAGGAAAGAATCTTTGGTGTCAAATGACTCCGCCTCCGCTATGTCAATCACAACAAACTCCTCCCTCCACATATTAATTCCTAATTTCCCTCCCATCAGACTGCCTTCGATTATCCAAATTATGAGCCCAGAACAGTAAATCCACCTCTACTTGACAGAATGCTCATTCACTGTCCACACTGGTCAGTGATAGTGACCGAATCTTTAAACCAATACTGTTTTCTATCCTGTATGAGTTGATTACGTATTGGCCTGTGGAGCTTAGTCTTTTTTTCATACTCTCATAAACTGTTTTGGTCAAAGGTAAGTTATATATATATATATATATAAATTGTCCTATTTTGTACTCAATTAGTTCTTACCTTAAATGACACTGCACACTGCATGAGTCCTAATCTTTTGAAAGTCAAGAGAACATAACAGGGGGTGGATAGAGAATGCATTGTGATTTCTGAGTTTGTTGTTACAGCTGACAGTCTCTTGAAGATAAGGACTCTACTCATTTAGGCTCTGGCAGAGTCTAAACAGAGGGCACTATGGCTTCGGACTCGGACAACTTGGGCTTCTGTTTGGTGGACTACGCAGTATTTGCTGCTATGCTGGGGGTGTCGGTGGCCATCGGGCTATTCCAGTCTCTGAGAAAGTCCCAGGGTCCCTCGAACGTGGACAACTTCTTCACAGGAGGCAGGGGTTTCTCTGCTGTGCCGGTCGGTCTGTCGCTCTGTGCCAGCTTTATGTCAGCTGTCCAAGTGCTCGGTGTTCCATCAGAGGCATATTTATATGGCTTTAAGTTCCTCTATATGTGTCTGGGACAAGCCCTCAATTCCCTCATTACTGCAGTTGTGTTTGTTCCTGTGTTTTATCGTCTCAAACTCACCAGCGCTCATCAGGTTTGAATTTTGTCTCTTTAGTGTTGCAATATGATTATATACATGCACACTCTAAATATATACTGTATATTCACAATATGTTTATTGCATACCATGAGCTGCATTGAATTTCATCTCAGTAATGTAATTTCTCTGTAGCATGTGATAAAAAGACACATGCACTGTATAGTTGAGTCCAAAAATGTGAGGCCACTAGTGAATTTCCTTGCATATTTTGTTCTAATTTAATGTGCATTTTCCAAAAAACAATTTTAATACATTTAATTTTCTGTATTTAGCATGTTCCCCTAATAAGCATACTTACATACTTTTGGACCCCACTGTTTTTTTATGTGTGTATGTACTTGTGTGTCAGTATTTAGGAATGAGGTTTGGCCGAGGGATGCAGCTCTTGGGAAGTTTGCAGTTCATTGTAGCCACAGTAAGATAAATTCATATAATCAAAATATTAATAATAATACAATAATATTTTAATACTATTAAAGCAATACCGTGAAATTAAAATGTAGAATGATGATCAATAAAGCCTTAAATTGCATCCGTATACTTTTAATTCCAATATTGATAGTAAAATATGTAGTGAAATACTGCTGATATTGTTTTGGTCTTCCTGTAGCTTCTCTACACTGGAATAGTGATCTTTGCTCCTGCAGTCATCTTGAATCAGGGTAAGAGGATTAACTGATTTGCTCATTTTAAAACGGAATTACTCTCATTTTATTGGCTTCAAGTGTTCATTGTATGTCAGTCATTACAAATCCATCAGTGGATCCCCATATGAGTGGTTGGAAGATATGTGTTTGGTTTTGCCCTTTCTTATCACACTTTTCTTCTTTACTGAATCAAGCCACAGGCCTAAATATGTGGGCGTCTCTTTTCTCAACTGGACTCATCTGCACATTTTACACAACAGTGGTAGGCCAGTGTTGTGAAATCTTGTCTGATCTGAATAATAACTGGTGTCCAAAACAGTCCAAAACAGATTTTTTGGTGAACTGTTTTGACACTTTAAGGGTTAGTTCACCCAAACATTCTAATAAAAAATATATAAAATATAAAATATTCTTTTATTAATTACTCACCCTATCGTTCAAACTAGTCATTCCAAACTTGTAAGACCTTCGTTCATTCTTCATTTATTTATTTATTTTTGTACAAACAGCTCTCATGTAAAAGATCGGCGTAAAATTGAGTTTAAACCAGTCACATGGACTACTTTAATGATGTCTTTACTAACTTTCTGGACCTTGAAAGTGGTAGTTGCATAGGCTGTCAATGGAGGGACAGAAAGCTCTCAGATTTAATTAAAAAGATTTTAACTAAAATCTCGGAACGACAAGAGGGTGAGAAATTAATGACAGAATTTTCATTTTTGGGAGAACTAACTCTTTAATGTGATCAAATATTTCTCATAAATTGTGTTTGCATAGTAGTCGCCAAAAGTGATGTCCGGAGGGGTATTTGCTTTAAAATGGTGAAGATGTCAATTTCATATCACTTTTGGCCACTACTGTATATTTGAAGATGATTTGTGTGTATGTATTTGAACTTATGCTTAATTAGTAAAATAGTTGCATGACTGTGTAAATGTCTGTTTGTGAACGTAACAGAACGTGTGAACGTGTTTCTGTTTTCCTGCAGGGTGGGATGAAGGCTGTAATCTGGACAGATGTGTTTCAGATTGTAGTCATGCTCTCTGGGTTCATTGCAGTCTTCATTCAGGGCACCATATTGGCAGGAGGGCCTGCCAGAGTTTTGGAGATCGCCAACAACGGATCCCGCATCAATTTTAATGAGTATGAACAATGTAGGGGATTTTTTTAGAAAAAAGGGGATTTTTTAGTTTAAAAAAATAAATTGAAGAAAATTTTACTGAAGAATAGTTTGCAGTTTCATTAGAAGAAGCCAGTTTCAAGTCTCACAAGGAGTTCGTAGGCCACTTTCTTTCTCTCTCTCTCTCTCGTATATTCACATTTCCACAACAATTTTACTCTAACAGAGTCCACTAACTACGCCATTACTAAGATTCTGATTGGTTAAGAAAACTAGACAAAACTGGTGATTTTCCACACATGGACAGATAATAAGAAGCATATCTCCGTCCATCACGATGCTGACGGTCGGACCCTGAACTTAGGATAGGATGTCCTGTTAAGTCAGGACAAGGCGTCGGCAGGTCTCAAGCAGAGTGCCAGTTGTCCTCCAGAACCCATAAAGGTCCTGTACCGAAAGCGCACATACAAAGACACACAAGATTCACAGCTTCTTCAAGGCTGAAGCTGATCTGAGCTCTGCTCTCAACAGGAAACTTTCACAAAACATACTGATAAGTTGTGCTTTTCTCTCAGTGAGAGGTACAGACAATATACATCATTACGTTCTAGTGTTTGAAAATGAAAATAAATGTTTTAATATAAGTTGAAGTTATTCAAATAATTAATATTTAGAAAGATAAATGTTGATTAATAACTTCATGATAAATCACTCAAAATATATACATTGAAGGGATTCCAGAATCCACCCCTTCAACAGTGAATGATTTGAAATCTGTTAAATTCACAAATTAATGAAATGATTATTTAGTGTTCTCATTGTCTCTGTGTGTTACAGTTTTGCATTAGACCCTCAGAGGCGATACTCGTTCTGGAGTTTCACAGTGGGCGGCACAATGGTCTGGTTATCCATGTATGGAGCCAATCAGGCCCAAGTGCAGCGTTACATATCATGCAGGACTGAGAAACAAGCCCAACTGTGAGAGAATAAATGAGTAAAATCAATCTGCTAAATTAAATTTAGTTTTGTTTCGCATTAAATTTCTCAGAATAATGATTGTTGAGTGACTGACATATTTTCTGCTACTGAGATACAGATCCACTGAGTGTCACTCTTGTGCTGCAGGGCGCTGCTGGTTAATCAGGTGGGTCTGTGTCTGATTGTGAGCAGCGCAGCCACCTGTGGGATTGTGATGTTTGCTTTATACTCCAACTGTGACCCACTGAAGACTGGCAGAATATCTGCTCCTGACCAGGTAAAGTAATACATGCATGAACAGAAATTAACTGTACCTACTGTATACTACTAATAACTATTAAATTTCGAAAAAAAAAAAAAATCTCTTTATTTTCACAGTACATGCCATACTTGGTTTTGGACATTTTCAGGAATCATCCAGGCTTCCCGGGTCTTTTTCTAGCCTGTGCCTACAGTGGAACTTTAAGGTGGTTGAAAGTATCAGAATCTTCAGTGAGGTGTTGATTACTACTACAAATGGCATAAACAACCTGCTTTTTGTCCACAGTACTGTCTCCACCAGCATTAACGCCATGGCAGCTGTTACTATGGAGGATGTAATGAAGCCGTGGCTAATTACTGTTTCACAGAGAAAACAGCTCTTGCTCTCCAAGTCATTATGTAGGGTCAAAGGCCACTTCTCATTCTTTCCTGTCATGCAAGTAAACATAGTCTTCCTAAATAGATGAAACTTCCCCAAAAGTGCATGCAATTGTTTATTGACCATGTAGACCAAATCTTACTTTTCATTTAATTACAGATGTATTTATTTGAAACTAGGGGGGAATATTTAATATATATTTGAATAAATATTATTTATATTAATATATATATATATATATATATATATATATGTATATATATATATATATATATAATGTTGGTATTTGGTCACTACCTTTAATATATGCTGATGTTTAAGAGGAAAAAGATTATTTGAATATATTTATATAATGTTATATGTAATATTATATAGATAAATATATTTATTTAATGATATATAAATTATAAATTCTATTTTATTTATATTAATCTATAAAAAATATAACTATATGATGCTAGTATTTGTTTCCTGTCTTTATTTGCTGATTTTAATAAAAAATAATATGTCACAATCAACAAAATTTGTCATGATTTGACTAATTTCCTAATGATACATTTTCATTTAATTCTATCTTCATTTAAATTAATGTTGGATTTGTGGTGAGACCATTGGTGAGATGAACTAAGAAACCATGATGTGATTCTGTAAAAATCTGACGATAACAATTTTATCATTTAGAGATATAACTACAGTGTCAACTAATATCATTATTGTTTGTTTACATGTGTAAAACAGCTCTGTTGTATGGGCTTGGCTGCATTACAATGGCTGCGCTCTCCTCTCTTCTGGACTGGGGAGTCCTTCAGGTGTGAACTGCTGGATTTTAAGCAGGTTGTATTTCCGTCTATGTGTCTGTGCTCTAACCAGCTTTCTTTTTTTCTCTAATAACCTCAGGGTTCGTTCACAGTCATGGGCGTTGTGAACGGTCCACTGCTGGGAGCGTTCGTGCTTGGCATGTTTGTTCCAGCCACAAATAAACCAGTAAGACTCCATAAACATCACTGTCGTGTCCATCATATATTATTCTATCCTTCCGCTCGATTAATAGCCATGTAATATTTCTCACACTATACAGGGAGTGTTCTCAGGTGTGGCTGTGGGTTTCTGTCTGTCTCTATGGCTTGCTGTTGGAAGCACAATCTATCCTCCTACACCACAAATTATGGGTGTTTTACCCACTAGTGCCGATCGCTGTCCAGCAACTAATGCAATACTCAACAGCACCATGATAGTCGCTGAATCATCTATCGTGGCATCATCAGTCCCCCAGGATTATGGGTAAGATTCTAGAAGTTGCATCACATTCTATATCGACCATAATTGACCCTTCGCAAAGACCCGCCCCCTTTAGTTACTGTTGCTATGTCCGACAAGCCATGCATCTCATACATCATGTTCTCACGCAGTGAAAAATACATCCCGGAGCAAAGAGGACACTGAAACAGTTTCATTTTTAAGCTCCTCAGTTCAATCGGCTCGTGAACCGATCATCTCTTCATACTAGTTCATTTATAGCATCAAATAAACATGAATGAACATCAGAAGGAATGTTGTTTCAAGCGCGGAAAGACGTGAGTCCACCCAATTTTACAAGTTCAAGTTCACCAACGTTAAACTACTAACTCCCCTCACTGCTTTGTCAGACAAAATGGTGGATTCTGGGTTATGATTGGTCGGATCGCCTGTCAATCAAACTGTTTGTGAAGGGTCAATTGCTTACAGTAGCACTGTGACTTTAATTACTTGTGGAAATGTAGCACATGAGTTAAGTTTTGTTTTTCCAACTAAATTCATGCAGCTTTCAAAATATCTATTCAATATCCTACCTGTACTTCGGAGCCTTGTCAACTAGTGCAGTCATACTAGTAGGTGTCGTGGTTAGCTACATTACAGGTGAGAGAAACTCACTCACAGTATTGTTAATAAAAATCAAAACAAATGAAAATGTCAAAAGATGTTACTTTTCCTTTAAATGAAAATATGTGCTGAATTTCTGCAGGACCCACCAAGAGGGATTCCATCAGTCCTGGCTTATTACGGTGGAACTTGGAACAAAAGTCCTGCAATGTGTCCTGTCATAACTTGGTGAGTTAAATAGCAGTAGCAGTTCATTTACTTTAACTTACAGCTCAGTAAATTCACTGATATTTTAATATTATTTTAATAAAATTGGATGATTTATTAGGGCTGGGTAAAAAATACCGATTTCTCGATTTGAATCGATTCTCATTTCTACGAACCGATTCTTCAATCCCAAGAATCGATTCTATCCTGTTTTCAGTTGATGAATGAACGGAACATTGTCTCTCATCCAATACATCGCAACAATCTTTATGCTTTGTTACTTTTTATATGAAACAAAGTATTAGATTTCAAATGATGCCCATTTTATTATGAAATTCAAAAAATAAATACCGTTTTGACGCTGTTTAATGTGGCGTGACAGATCGCTGTAGCGAATCAGTTCAGTAACTGATCAACTCCATCGCTTAGAGCGAAATAAGCTTGAATGAACAACTGAATGTATGTTAAAAGATACAGTACAACTTATTGAAATCCATATCATGTCGAGTGTCATCTCTCAATCAGTGTTTCAACCGCTGAAAGATTTCAATAAAACAGCTTGTAAACAATGTCACGTAACGTCACGTTTACCTCAGAAAAAACATATTCAGTGACCATAAACGTTAGTCAGCTGGAAAAACATTCATTATATGCATCATATAATGTTTAATGTTCTTCAGTTATCAGTTATGACAGCCACGATTTAAATGTCAAAAAACGAATTGGAGTAGAAATATGATTATGTAATTCTAAAGTTAGTATTTTAACTTTATTATATATATATATATATATATATATATATATATATATATATATATATATATATATATATAAACATCCTTGAGTGTAATTTAAGTGTTTGTATATAAATAAGTTAATTTTAACCTTCAATATTATAGGAATGTTGTACAAACTGACTCCCATGAAGAGTTTACGGCATTAGTTGAGAGATTTTTATCCTTGAGAAAATTTTCCATGTATCCTACTGTTCCTGATATATCCAAAATAATCCATATCGAATCGAAAGCTTGTGAATAGAAATTGATTTGAATTGTGAAATTGGTATTAATACCCAGCCTTAGTATTTATTAATATTTTCAATTAGCTTTTATTTTTATATTTTTAGTTTTAATTTCAGTTTTAGTAATTTTATGTTCTTTTGTCATTTTCATTATTATTATTATTATTATTAAAATTTTGTTTTTAAATATTTCTATTTAGCGTAATTTTGGTTAAGTTTAGTTTAAGTTTTTCATCTTTTATTTCTGCTTTATTTCAGTTAACACAAACGATTTGTAATAGTTTTAGTTAACAATACCAACACTGCTGAAATCCTATTCTTGTCTCTACAGAATGAAACTACGACACACAATCCCACTGAAATCCTTCTCAGTCCAAAAGAACTGTTTGCCACTGCTGATAAACAAGTTGTTTTACTGAACAAAGGTGACGCTTAGACAGGTTCAGCATCCGCTTTGCAAAGTCAAAAAAAAAAAGAAGTCAGGTTTCAAACTAATTTTTTTTCAAGAAATAATTCAAATTCAAGTGAATTTTGTGGAAGAACAATGCAATGAATTGTTAAAAGACACCGTCTTGCATATCAAATATGTCAAAGCCGTACTGATTTGGTTATCTTCCTTTCTGATTGGCATTACTGAATACCTGACCATCACCACCTGATTCAAAGCATGATTCTTTGATCTATATAACAATAGTGCTTTCTTTCATAGTACAAAATCACGCACAATACGTTTCTGTTCATCACACACCTGCATCGCACCTGTGTGTTAGTTCACTTTCATTCCTAGCCAAGTTTAGTAGAGAAGAGAGCACAAGCACGCACACTAAAGTCATTTGAAATTTGTTTAACCAACAGAATGCTTTTAATCACCATGATCCAATAACAAAAATATGTACGATTGTTAGTGGAAATTAATTAAGAGAATTGTTACGCAATATAAAGATCCATTTTATTGCCCAATAATGCATTTCATTTGTTTTTTGGCAGACAGGAATATTCTTTCTGTCTAAACCTATAAAACAAGGCGCATTAACGGGATATTAATTACCTAGAAAAGACATCTGAATGTGCCCTAGAAGTCTCCAGAATCCATATGAAACTGTTTCAGTGCTTATGTATTGATGTTGGCTGTATAATTCATGCATATCTTGAATATGTGTATTGTTTGTTACCAGTACCGCAGAGATGAGCTTATTCACAATAAACTGAAATGTCAACACTACAGTCAGGTGCACATGTTTTCTGATTAAAATTGTTTAAATGAAAGTTTCTTGGTTGTATCAGGCCAAACGGAAGAAAACCTACTCAAGTTTTTCTCTGCAGGCGGAAATAACAAACCCGCCGCTCACTAGCAGAGAAAGAGGAAACCACAGTTTCAGTCTCCCCACGTAAAGAAAGCAACCACCCCATCAGCTTCAGCAAACACCCTCCCTCTCTTTCTCTCTTTCACTCCTATGAATACAATATTCATGCACTTCATAATATGCAGGGGTGGACCTGGTGTCTATTTATGGCTTGGTCACAGGTCTAGAAACAGATGTCAGATGAGGCCGACCAGTAAAGAAACGCCAAATGGTGTCGATCTTGCTAAAGCAGTCTGGAAATGAGGTGCGTTTGCGGTTTGTCTCTTGCCGGAAACGAGTCTCATTTGATCCCTCCCACCAAAGGCTCACAACAGCAAAGCCTGAGTTATATTTACGAAGCTCATCACATCAACATGAACAAATCATCAATGTATCTTCTTAAATAAGGTAACACCTCTTAGTTGTCTTAATTAGAATCGTAATACGAAAAATGAGACCTTGTAACTTTACCGTTTCAAAGAATATGACAGTGGATGTCATGTGACTAACAATGAAATATACATTTTGTGAGTGTGGTGCTTTATGTTTCATGTTTGCTTGTTTGTATTGTTGTTATTGGGATATGAATAGATGTATTTTTGTGATCGGATGGTCCATTATAATATTTAACGGCCAATGACATTATCAAAACCAAACCAAACCAAAACTTGTGTAACCTAACCTTGACTTAAAACCCTTAATATATAACAAATCCTTTACTGTAAGTGGCTAAATATTGAAGAGCTCTTGGAAAACACCAAGAGTTTGTATGTTTGTTACGGAAAGTACAGATCGTCAGCATGAGAACGATGAGTTCACTTCTGTCATGGGTATGACCACCCTGGTTCCAAGAACTGGCGTTAACAATAATCCACTGCTGTACGGTCCAATGGTAATGTCTCTTTCTTGGACTCCAATGATTTGTGTGTAAAAATATTAATACTTGCAAAACTAGCCTTTCAAATTCATCTTTTAATATGGTCCTTTAACTTAATTAAAGCCCATTTGAAAGATATTATTGAAATATGCTTTTCTAAAATGTAATATCAAAAATAGCAACGTTGCTTCTGTTTGGGGTAAATATTTAAGACCCCCAGCAATAGTAATGTCAAATTTTTCATTTAGGACGTGCAGTGAAGTGGAAATTTTTGTTGTCTTCATATAGAAAAAGTCAACCTTAAAGCGCCCCTATTATCCTTTACATGCATCCAAGGTCAAAAAACACATTAATTTTCTCATAATATAAATTGCACATCACCTCTTTTCTCAAAGAGTCTGAAAACGGTTCGTTCGAAGATTTAGTCTCTCTAAACTAGGCTTACTCTGCTTTGATTGATCAGATGGCCTAGTCTGTTGTGATTGGTCTGCTCTGATTGGTCAAGGGCACGTTCCGGCGCAAATCGGTGTGCGACGTTTTACTATAGTTTCCAGGTTGTACAACATGTTTACTGGAAACGGCATTCAACGGGGTTAGAGATATTTTTTCTCTTGTTTGGTGGGTGTGTCAAAAATGTCAGCCCAATCAGCAGCAACATGTATATAAATCACGCGGTATTAAAGAGACAGCTCGCACAATGGGTCCAAGTAAAGTCGTTTACAAATGTGTCCGCTGCAGCTCGGTATACGCAACAATTGAAGATGTTAGAAGACATGTTTGTCGTAAGAGTTTTACAGTAAAAATATAGCATATTAACATGATGATGTAGTTGCTTATATTTTTATCTTGATTGCAAGGCAAGTTTATTTATATACCAAATTTCATACACAATGGTGATTAAGTGCTTTACATAAAAACGAGAGAGAAAATACAAGGTATTAATAACTAGAATTAACTATTCTATTAACTATTAATTAACTCTTAATTAAGAATTAAGAATTTAAATTAGAATTAACTAGGAGATTAAAAAAAAAGATTAAATGCGAGGCAAATGTTGGATCACAATAATTAGGAACCACCGTTTCCACAAATCCCTTCACTGGATTGGGATGTTCTCTTTTGTAATGGACGGCAAGGGCAGTGACTGTAACATGATTAAACACAGCCGTATTAAACACATATTTATACCGATTTCATCAGGCTCCAAAAATTCTTCAAAAAGAACACGAAGAATGGCCTTCTCAGCTGCCATAGTTGCAACTCTCGCGTCATCAGAACAGGGTGTTCAACGCATCACCAATTCTGTTTAAAAAAAAAAACATTTTGCAATGTTTTGTCAGGACT
The DNA here is from genome assembly GCA_038088235.1 of Zacco platypus. Classification (NCBI taxonomy): domain Eukaryota; kingdom Metazoa; phylum Chordata; class Actinopteri; order Cypriniformes; family Xenocyprididae; genus Zacco; species Zacco platypus. Next base: position 7,018,124 of record CM076073.1, read on the forward strand.
GAACGCAGCCCAGTCTTGTGATTGGTCTGCTCTGCTCTGATTGGTCAGATGGGCAAGTCTATTGTGATTGGTCTACCACTTACAGCGCATGTAGGAAATGAAACTCCTATCCCTATATCTGAATTTCGTCTCCAGAGGCTTCTTCAGCGCTTGATACACAATAATAATACGTCGCTTTTTCAATCAATTTGAGCGCAAGTCCTCATCCTTTTGAAGTGCATGAAAAGTGAATTTGCAGCTCTGAAAACAGCATCTTCATGTCAAAAACGCAAACCAAACTCTTCAAGGCCTCAACTACAACTACAGTGTTTGAGGGCGGGTCAAAGAAAACGTCTGTGACAAATCTGTTACAATGTTACGTTATGGAAGTGAGACTGGAATTGCTGACGACTCATTTCAGCAGGTCAGAATTGATTCTTTCTTTTAGGAGACAATAACTTTATTTGTCCTGCACGTTGATCTTTAAAACTTTGCAGACCTTTTACATTCACAAACAGCTATATTACACACTAGATAGAATTCGAAAAAGCATAAAAGGGGAACTTTAATACCTTAAAAACGTTTTTTTTGTGAAAGTGGAAGAGCTTCAAAAAGCCCCAAACTAACTAATTTACCACTTTATTATTGCCTCTAACATCAAAATAATTTGTCAGAAATAACCATTGAGGCCCGTTCACACCAAGAACGTTAACTATAAAGTTCTGAAAATCGTTCTAAATATAAAAGAATAGCATTTTCCACACCACAGCTATAATGACGATAACAATATAGAGAAACAGTATGGTTGGGATCACGTTCAGAACGCTGTTGAACGATAAAACACTGACAGCCAATCAGAATACACTCTAATTTAAGGGCTCGTGCATTTAAAATGGCAGAAGACATTGCGAATAAGTAAATCACCAGAAAAAGCCACCACTGCTTGACAAGTCAAACACCCTTTTCAAGGATACTTTAAAGAAAATGGATATATGAAAAACAATCGGTCAATTGACCCTTCACAAAGACCCGTCCCCTTTAGTTACTGTTGCTATGTCCGAAAAGCCATGCGCTCTCACGCCACACATCATGTTCTCACGAAGTGAAAAATACATCCCGGAGCAAAGCGGACACTGACAACGTGTCGACAGACATATGAAGCAGTTTCATATTTAATATATTGTAATTTTTAAAGAAGTTTAAACAATAAATATCGTATAGTGTCTCTTTAATGTGTCGTGACAGATCGCTGTAGCTCCTTCAAGCGGCTCATGAACCGATCATCTCTTCATACTAGTTCATTTATAGCATTAAACATGAATGAAGGTCAGAAGGAATGTTGTTTCAAGTGCGGAAAGACGTGAGAACACACAGTTTTTCAAGTTCACCAACGGTAATCTACTAACTCCCCTGACTGCTTTGTTGGATAAAATGGCGGATTCGGGGTTATGATTGGTCAGATCGCCTGTCAATCAAACTGTTTGCGAAGGGTCAATTCTTGGTATGAACGGGCCTTTAATCTTATGCACTATTTTGGAGAGAAAGAAAGTCAATAAACAAAAATATTCTGGTTATTTTTGTCCAATCAGGAGATTACTTTGGTGAGAAGACCATGAGTGAAGAGGAAGAGGTGCCCTTGATGAAGAGCGAAAGGGCCGGCAGTCAGAAGTCCAGCTGTGACTCTGCCCTGCAGGTGTACCTGTACTACTGCCCAAGCTTAAATTCAGAGACCTCTTTGACCATCCCCACAGGACACATCACAGCGGAAAGTGTGTGTATGCTTGCTGCAAAAGCCAGCGGTGAGACTCTAACATGTTTAAGATCATCAGTAATGATGTGTGTTGCTTAAAGGTTAGAAGCTTCAGGTTTTATCTGCTTCCCTATAACATTTACAAATCTTTTTTTTCTTTCTTTGTGTTTTTTTTTTTTTTTTTAAGATGCAGCAAGTGTTGCTGATAACCTTTATGTGGCCAAGATCTATCTTTTAGATGATTCAGTATCACTAAAGCAAAAATTTACACTTTAAGCAATATAGGTTTGCACATAGATAAAGATTAAGTTATGTCGATCTGCTCATACTGCATGTAATCTTATAATTAAATACATTTAAAATAGTTGTGTACCAAGAATATTACAATAACCTGAACTGAATATTTATATTTTTAGGAATTCTTCCTGTGTTCCACAACCTGTTTGCTCTGGCATCAGAAGATCTTTCATACTGGTATCCACCAACTCATGTATTTAAGAATGAGGAGGCCATCAAAGTTCACTACAGAGTGAGGTATAAAAACTGCTGTAATAATCATATTTTATTTATAAATAGCTTACTCTTACTGGATATTTTGGTGTTTCTTTATTTAACTAGCCTGTTTATGCCTTTAATTTTCATTTATTTTGCAAATTCCTGTTATGCAAAGATTTTATTGTTTTAACCTTCTCCCTGACCCAGATTTAAAGTATGCGTTTTTCATGAAAAAATACCGTTATGTTTTTAAAACAATAAATGAAAGTTGCAATCATAAATAAAAACAAAACTAAAATTTGAATGAATGAAAATGAAAATGATTTATGTCAATGTTCACACACCCTTATCCGTGGTGTCATTTCCATCACAAACAAAAATGTAGGTTCAAATGAAGTTAGTGTACTTGGTTACCAAGAAGACAACGGTGTCAGTGAAGAGCATACTTTAAGGCGTAATTCACACAAAAATGAAAATGATCCGCCTCCTGGTGGCTTTAGGAAAACTGAGCATGTGGGCAATATGCATTTAATATATAAATATAGGAGGACTACGTCAGTCATTTGTGTTTGCCACACTTCCTGCTACCAGCTGGTGGTGCTAAGACTACAACTAAATTTTGACATGTAGATGTCTTCAGGCCAGGGTATTTCTCAAACATGTGGAATTTGTGGCAGATTGTATGCTTGACTTCCAACAAGTTCCTGTTTCATGACGATAATAGCATGTTTAGTCCCCAATTGCATAATTTGGTAAGTTGCTAGTAGTGTTAAACACGTCACTTCCTGTTGCCAGTGGGTGGCGTTATTACTAGAACTGCATATTGTCATGTAGATGTGTTCAGGACAGGACTCTTCTCAAACATGTGACGTTTGTGGCAGATTGGACATTGTATGTCTGAGTTACAACAACTTCCTGTTTCGTGGCGTTAATCGCATACATTGGCATTTAGCCAAGTGTTGCATGATTTAACGTGTTTCTAGTATGTTTGGTACTTCATGGTATATTTAAGGGAGTGAATTACAGTGTACAGCATGCCATTTCCTGTTTCCGACAGATGGTGCTATGACTAACTAAATTTTAGGCCAGGGCAGGGCACTTATCAAACATGTGTTTGGGGCAGATCGGACATTGTATGAGTCACAACAACTTCCTCTTTCATGGTGAAACATCAGACTGACACATCCTCCAACGAAAACCCAAAGATCTTTGATTTTTCATCGATAAAGTCTTAAGATTTGACTGACCATAAATGATGCTTATCCAGTTTAATCTCAATGAGGAGTTCATCATAGTGTAAAACATGACATTTCCTGTTGCCTGCAGGTGGTGCTATTACTGTAACTGAATATTGGCAGGTAGATGTGTTCAGGCCAGGACTCTAATAAAACTTGTGAAGTTTTGGGCAGATCGGATGTTTCATGGCGAAACATCGAACTTTGTCAGGCCTTTAACATGGACAAGCCCTTAAGACCAGACTGACCAAATATGATGTTTCTCTGGTAAAATCTATAGGAGGTGTTAAAGCTGTTAAAGTACAATGTCTGGAAATGGCAACAACTGCAAAAAGTTTGCAGAGAAAATTATAAATATCTCACTTCCTGTTAGGTTTTCAGATTTTGCTCCCTGAGACTTTTTTTGGGCTGTTACATGTACCGAATTTCATACTTGTACTTTGTAGGTGGCACTATTGAGCCATTTTGCCACACCTAATTCTGAAACCCATATCAGACGTAAATTTTCACCACTTCTATGCAAAGTTTCAACCATGTTAAGGCCTTCAAAAATGTGATTCATTTCAGAGAAGAATAATTGACCAAGTAATTACAATAGGTGTCATTAAAATAGTCCACGTGACTACAGTGATTTAACCTTTATGTTATGAACCACCAAGAATACTTTTTGTGTGCAAAAACAAAAGAAAAATGATTTTTTTTTTTTATCAATTTCATTTTCATTTTTTTTTGTGCCCAAAAAGTATTCTTGTAACTTCATAACATTAAAGGGTTAGCTCACCCAAAAGTGAAAATTCTGTCATTAATTAATTCCTCACCCTCATGTCGTTCCACACCCGTAAGACCTTCGTTCATCTTCAGAACACAAAAAAGATATTTTTGATAACATCCAATGGCTCAGTGAAGACAATTAACACTTTAAAATGCCCAGAAAGCTACTAAAAACATATTTAGAACAATTCATGTGAGTACAGTGGTTCAAACTTAATATCATAAAAAGTATTCTCTGCGCTTTATAATATTTAAAAAAACCCAAAATAACTACTTTTCAACAATATCTAGTGATGGTCGATTTCAAAACACTGCTTCGAAGCTTTATGAATCTTTTGTTTTGAATCGATGATGCAGTTCGCGTCTCAAACTGCCAAAATCACGTGAACTATTGAAACTGTGAATCACTTATAACGTAACCAAGCCTCATTTACTGAAATTACGTGAGTTTGGCGGTCCAAACCACTGATTTGAAACAAAATATTCGTAAAGCTTCGAAGCAGTGTTTTGAAATCAGCCATCATATTGTTGAAAAGTCGTTATTTTGGGGTTTTTTTGGTGCACAAAAAGTATTCTCATCGCTTTATAAAATTAAGGTTGAACCACTGTACTCACATGAAGTGTTTAAAATATGTTTTAGTAGCTTTCTGGGCATTGAAAGTGTTAATTGTCTTGCTGTCAATGAAGGCCTCACTGAGACATCGGATTTCATCTGAAATATCATAATTTGTGTTCTGAAGATGAACGAAGATCTTAGGGTTGTAGAACGACATGAGTAATTAATTGACAGAATTTTAATTTTTGGGTGAACTAACCCTTTAACCGAAACTATTCAAAATAGCTGAAATAAAATATAAATACCAGATGAAAAACTTTATCATAATAAGGTTAAATTAAAGTGTTGTACTAAAATGACTAAAACTAAAACTTACAAAAAAAAACAACAATACATTTACTAAAACTTAAACTAAAATGAAAATAAAAAGGGAAAACGTGTGAATAATAACAATTGCTAGTGGACAAATTAAACTGAGAGAGTGAAAAGTGTGTTTTAAGAGATAAACTGGTTCTGTGATGTTAAAGCTTTTCTCTCTGTGTTCAAGGTTTTTCTTCTCAAGCTGGTTTGGTCAAGGGTCCAGAGCATCGTACCGCTTTAGTCTCAGCAGAGGACGAATCTGTGCTGTGCTGGACTACTGCGTCATTGATTATCTTTTTGCTCAGGTATATACAGTAGCACGATAATCTATCATTGCCTTCTCAAAAGGCAATTGAATGATATTTCAAAAGCCAGTCAATGTGAAATATTCTCAGTATTATGTGCCTCTATCCTGATGTCGTATTCATAACTTTTAAAAATCTGGCATAAAACTGCTGACTCAACTGCTGAAGATCATTTTCCTTCCCCTCCGACTGTCTTCCTGTTTCAGTCCCGCAGTGATTTTGTGTCTGGACGTGGCGGGATTTCTCCTGCTTTGAGTTTGCAGCAGGAATGTTTGGGTTTGGCAGTACTGGATCTATGGCGTATGGCCAAAGAGAGAAACCAGAGCCTTGCTGAGATCTGCAATACAACAAGGTATGGTACAACATGAGAAAGTCTCATATAAATTTGTGTATAGAGCTATACAGAGATGTTCTGTCCATTCAACATGCATTTTAAATGTTCAAGATGCATTAACCACTGCAAAAATCTTATTCCAGCTACAAATCCTGCCTCCCAGAGGCTCACAGACAAGATATACAGCGTATGAGTCGCCTGGCACGGTATCAGATCCGGAAAACGCTGAAGCGTTTCCTAAAGAAGCTGGGCAGATGCTCAGCTGGAGAACGCAACCTGAAGCTCAAGTACCTGATGGAGCTGAATATGTTGGAGCCGGATTATGGTTCTGAAAGCTTCACTCTGAATCACTCTGGATGGTTAGAGGAGAGCGAGCAGCAGAGGGTCAGAGCCGTTCAAGTGTCTGGAGAGGGAGGGATTCAGATACAGACCACAGAGAGCCAGGTAGGCTAAAATAGTAGCTTCTGTGATATTCAGACTGTACATCTGCCGGTGTGAGGATGTTTTAATACAAAAGTTGAATAAACAAGAGGTTAATTTTTAGTAACTTACGTTTTAGACACAATATTGCCAGTTACTTTGTCGATTTTTGCTCCGCCAAAGAAAATAGTTCCTGAGCAGCAACACAGTATAGGACGAATCGGTGTTTTTGAACGAAACTGTAAAATGATTCATTGAGTCACTCATAAATACAGCCACTCGTTCTGTTCATAAATGAATCAGTGTTTTGAATGAACTGGTTGAGCGAATGATTCAATGACTCACCCATAAAGATGGCCAATTGTTTCGTTCCTTAATATATCAGAAGGTAAATACCATAGACTGTAAAAAAATAAATACACTCACTCATGAATTCAGTCACTTGTCGCCATTTACTGGAGTTAACCGGTTGTATAAATATAAATAATTACAAATTACATAATTAAATATTACATGAATATAAAAATGAATTACATAAATATAAAGTGTTTCATTGAACGAAACAATTGAAATTGAAAAGAAATGAGAAGCTCAATATATAAAATACGTGGGCTTGCTTATTTAAACTAATTTTCACGGTTTAAAGTTAACAATTCATTTTCAGTGAAGTGCAAGAGACTGTTAAATCTCTATAAATCTATAACTGCAGTTGATTGAAAGATTGGTTTCAGTACGATTACGCTCTTTTTTTTTTATTTAATTCATTTTTATTTCATTTAATACATTTATTCAACATGGAAGCATTCAGTTGATCAAAAGTGGCATTACAGACAATTAAAATGTTACAAAAGATTTCTATTTCAAATACTTCCAATTAATCAAAGAAAAATGTAGCAGAGTTTCTACAGAAATATTAAGCACTGTTTTCAACATTGAGAATAATGAGAAATGTTTCTTGAGCATCAAATCAGCATATCAGAAATAATTTCTGAAGGATCATGTGATTATTTACTGTTATTTACTGAACTCCCTCTGGTGCCATTCACAGGAATGGCAGACGTTCTGTGATTTCCCCCAGATCATAGACATTAGTATTAAGCGTCTTTGTCAAGAGCAGATGCCCCTGGAGGGAAGGGTGGTCACCCTCACACGCCAGGACGACCAGTGCATGGTAGTGGCATTGCATTCATATGTTAAATAAATTCTTTGAAATATTAACACATAAACTCTTTAGGAAAAGGAAGTAAACTTCTGCGGTAATGATATCACTGTCAGTGACTCATATGCCATTTTGGTTAGTTAAGGTTTTATTACTTATGACAGTGTAATAAATTGGAACTTGTGATGCTTACAAAGTTCTTTTTGTTGAATGCTACATTAAATAGCAGTTCATTTTAAATTGTGTATTTTGTTTGTTTATTCTCTTTCCACAAATAGGAGGCTGAGTTTCACACCCTAACTGAGGCTCTTTCCTTTGTATCTCTGGTTGATGGCTATTTTAGACTGACTACAGATTCGACTCACTATTTCTGCGCAGAGGTGGCCCCGCCAAGCTTGCTGGAGGACATACAGGATTACTGCCACGGCCCGATCACGTACATACAGTTTCATATACGGCCATGTGGTTAAATTAGAAAGGAAATGGCTAAATAATAAACAGAATTTTTTTGTGTTTCCAAAGGTCAGAATTTGCAGTGCACAAGCTTAAGAAAGCGGGAGCCAAAAATGGGATGTTCCTGTTACGTCACAGTCCCAAGGATTTTGACAAATACTTCCTCACTGTTTGCATACAGGTACCAGATTTGCTGGACTCATACAAACTTTATAAAGCACCAAGCATTGAGTTTTCACTAACAGCACATGACTCATAACTCCAAGCTTCAAATGAGTTTAAATCTGATTCATGAAGAACTAGGCTACTTCTTAACAGGTATAATCCATAATACGAAGATTTTTTTATGGCATGCATTGCTCTTGGAAGTCAGGAAATATTCTAAGTGGTCGGAATATACAGTAATAATATTCTAAATGTGTTTTTAAAAGGAAATGAAGGTGTATGTTATATAGGCTAGGTTGTTGAATGCAAAAAAGTCAGAAAAAAAAACACATCTGCAAGGCCTAGAAAAAAAGCAAGCTTCAGCCAGTTGAGAAAAAGTATCACAAAAGTAACGTAGCACATTACTTTCCATAGAAAGTAGCTAAATAACATAATTAGGTACTTTTAAAGTAACTTTCCCCATACTGCTCTTTAGTTTTGTTATAACGTGAATTTTGAAACGACTCCAGCATGATCTTGATCTTTTTTTCAGACTCCTCTGGGGATGGATTACAAGGACTGCCTGATAGAGAAAAATGAGAAGTTCAGTCTGGCTGGGATCCACAATTCATTCTTTAGTCTAAGAGAGCTCACAGAATTCTATCAGCACAGTACGCTTCTCATGTCAGACATCCCCGTCACCCTGGGCAAGTGCTGCCCACCCAGACCAAAAGGTAGAACATTTCTGTGCAATACTTGCTTTTGTGTTTATCTTTTATAAAAGTTTGAAAGCAGGATTTTTTAAAATTTAAATGGAATTTCATTTAAAAAAAGAAAATTGTACATTTTATACATATATTTACTCAAATATATCATCTAAAAAATAATTTGGAAAAAGTAATAATATAACTTCACCAGAATATTGATATATATTATTATATATATTTAAATATTTTTTATTTTTATTGTGTTATTTCTTGTCTTCACTGCAGAACTTACCAACATGATCATTGTTCGTAACAGCAGTATGGTCGAGATGCCCACTTCCCCCATGTTACAGAGACAAAAACCAAGCCACATGCAGTTCCACATGATTAAACATGAGGACCTCACCTGGGTACATTTCTACTTATTTATAAAGGGTTTAAATATATTTTCATGAATGTTTTTCAAAGGCATCACCGCTAGTTTGAGGACATAAAAATATTTTTTTTTATATATAAGTGCCCCTATTATGCTATTTCAAAGATTCCTACAATAGGTTTACATGCATCCAAGGTCAAAGAAAACTTTAATTTTCTCATAAGATAAATTGCACATCACCTCATTTCTCAAAGAGTCTGAAAACGGTTAGTTCGAAGATTCAGTCTCTCTAAACTCCTCCTTTCCGCGACCCTACTCTGCTCTGATTGGCCAGACGGCCGAGTCTGTTGTGATTGGTCTACCGCTTACAGTGCGTGTCGGAAATGGAACGGCTGTTACCATATCTGAATTTCAGCTTCGGAGGTTTCTTCAGGACAGGGAATACAAACATTAACGATGGCATTGGTTTTTCCACATCAATTCCAGCGTCCAGAGTCCTCATCCTTTTGAAGTGCATGAAAAATGGATTCACAGTGCTGAAAACAGCATCTTGTCAACAATACGAACCAAACTCTTCCAGGCCTCAACTACAACACTGTGTTTGAGAGCGGGTCAAAGTAGATGTTGTTTGCGGGTCGCCAATGAAGACCATCGGCTGGCATGAAGCAAATTTGTTACGTTGTGACAGGAAGTGAGAATGCAATTGCTGACGACTCATTTTGGCAGTTCAGAATCAGTTCTTTCGTTAAGAGACAATAACTTTATTTGTCCTGATCTTTAAAACTTTGCAGACCTTTTACATTCACAAACAGCTATATTACACACTGCATGAAAGATAGTATTCGAAAAAAGCATAATAAGGGCAGTTAATATTTATCTTACTTGTTTTTATTTTCAAACTGTAGAAATTGACTGAAAATGTTTGATTTTATTTTTAATTTTAACAATATGTCTAATTTCAAAACAACTCAAGTCAGGTTTCTTCATTTCTATCTTTTAACAGAGGGAAAGCTTAGGCCAAGGTTCCTTCACACATATCTATAGAGGCTGTAAGACAGACCAGCGGGACGGAGTGACACACTCCACAGAGGTCCTTCTGAAGGTCCTGGATGCAAATCATAAAAACTGCTGGGAGGTGTGTTTTTATTCCTGGAACATATGCTCAACATGGTTGTTTGCAGTGAAAAGACAATGTCTTATAAAACTCTTACTCAAATATGAAAACTGCATTTCACATTAATTGACATTTCATAACGATGTTTTGTGTGCGTTCAGTAGTATTTGTCTTAGAGATAAGATTTACGAATTACTCTGAAACGTCAGCCAAATGCAAACCAAAACGTTAATAATAAGTGACAATAAAGTAATAAAGAGCTTGTGTAAATAATGACTACACAAGGTTCCTACGCAGATTGGAAAAGTATGGAATTTGATTTGAGTCATTTCCAGATCTAGAAAAGTATGGAAAAAAATGTTTCCAGTCTATTGCCCCTATTCACTTCTCTAAAACATTAAATTAAGAATTTCTAAACAATAAATGTATCATACAAGCAGAATGTTTTAGTGATTGTCGAACACGATTGAATGAATGCAGTTTTCATCACACAAAACTGTTTGTCTTAACCATGATCGGGTCTCTTTTGAACTTCACTCAGACTGCACTTTGCTGTTTGGTGATCGTGCAAAATCAAAACACATTTACACCATTAAACTCGTATAAGGGCTGAATATATGCAGGTTATAAAGTGTTTTAGGTTTCTTCTCATTATCATGTTGTCAAAACCAATGAAAAAACCTGAGAAAACATTTACAGATGACTGTATATACCAAATGTATTGCTGTACGAACCATTTATGTTAAATATGGTCTGAAAAATCTACAGAGAGGTTTGGAAATATAAGTCTGGAAAAATATGGAATTTTGAAATAAATGTATAAGAACCCTGATAACAAAAATGTTGTATTTTCAGCCATTTAATAATACCTTTAATCTTCCTGCTGTTTTCAAGTCTTTTTTTGAGGCGGCCAGTTTGATGAGTCAAATTTCCCACAAGCACATTCTCCTGGTATATGGCATCAGCGTGCACAAATCCAAAAGTAAGTGTGCTTCTTTGAAAGTCATGTAAAAGCACCCTCAGGAGACACTCTATTATCAAAGTCTAAACTCAAGAGGTCAAACCCTATAAAAGCAATTAAAAAGTCTGTGTAAGGACCTCAGCTCTTTGAATCTTCTTGAACCCTGAGTGGGTTTGGAGTGTTGTTGGTGATGCTGGTTGCCTGTCAAAGTACCTGTGAATGCAGCCATGTCACTAAAGTGTGTCCTCGTCCCCCGCAGACATCATGGTGCAGGAGTTTGTGAAGCACGGCGCACTGGACCTGTACCTGAAGAGGAGCACGTCTGTCTCGGTCAGCTGGAAACTAGACGTGGCCAAACAACTGGCCTGTGCTCTCAACTTTCTGGTGAGAAAACATCCATCCTTGCATGATAAATTGGCTACTAATGATGAAATATATATTAGAACCATAACTGTTGCTAGTTTTAATTGATTGGTATTGGTTGATATTTACCAGTCAATACCGAATATTACATTTATGACAATAACTTCTGTAATCATGTGGGGCTAATTTAAAGAAACAGCACTAGATTACATAAAATATTTAAAAGTTTTAACAAGATCCCACCTCTATCATAATAAAGACTTTTATTTTTTATTTTTATTCACCAAAGCAGCACTCAAAAATATAGTAAAAACATATATATATTGTGAAATATTATTACAATTAAACATAATTGTTTTCTATTTTAATATATTGAAAAATGTAATTTATTCCTGATTCAAAGCTTCAGTGTCACACGATCCTTCAGAAATCAATCTGATATGCTAATTATGTTAAGTTTTTACTGTCCCTTTTGATCAGTTTAATGCATCTTTGCTGAATAAACTTATTTATTTCTTGCTGAACTTATTCAAATCTTACTGACCCCAAGCCTTTGAATGGTATGTAGAAAAGTGTATTTGTGGTATGTATATTCTGAAAAGGATGTATCCAAAAAATTTACAATTGAGGAGAACCAAATGTAAAAGTTGCAGAATCAAGAATCCCTCAATTAAAAACTCATATCGATGGACTTCTGCACTGTAAAATATTATTTCCATGATTTGTTATCACAGCATTTTTTCCATTTGTCAAATAAACTTAAATAATTAATATGGTTCAGATAATATAATATTGTGAGTTTCTGATCATAACTCAAATTTTTAATAAGGCAACTTTTTAAAGTTAAACCAACAGTTCTTTTTTACAGTGTGTACTCAATATTTGAGGGGATGCATGCCAGTCCTGATTTCAGCAGTGGTTAAAAATATAAATATATATATATATATATATATATATATATATATATATGTCTATCATTTGCAGGAGGAGAAGAATATTGCACATGGGAATATTTGTGCAAAGAATCTGCTGTTGGCCAGAGAGGGTGACCCTTCCTCTGATAACTCGCCCTTCATTAAACTGAGTGATCCTGGCACCAGCATGGCAATGCTCGGCAAAGACGGTAATTATACTGAACACCTAGTTGAATATAAAAACAATGAAGATCAATTTTACTCTTCTAGACTTCTTGAGTAATTTGTATTTTAAAAGAACACTAGAGAGAATAATAATAGATTCTTTATTTAGCTCTCATTATGAATTAATTACACCATATTTGGCTCGAAAATTCCCTTTTGGTCAGAATATGCAATAAATAATATTCATAATGTATGTTATTATACATTATATCTTTTCATACATAATTGTAGGCAAAGTTAAAAGGAATTATAATATTCGCAGATTCCTTGTTATATCTGAAAATGGTTGTTTGTCATGTGTTATAATGTATTATTCTTTCTAAAGGTGTAGCAATGACTAGATAAGTATTAAAATGTATTATAACTTTGGTAACAATTACTTATGAAAATAAATAATGCATTATAACACACATGATGAATAACTTTAAAGTGCATATACATTAAGGCTGTTTGAACACCTTCATTGAGCTTTTTGGATGCGTGCATTTTTTTTTTTTTGTCTAATTCTTGCTGAATTACACCATAACATGATTGTGTATAAAAGAATAACATGCACATTTCTGTCAATCCAGTGGTGTTGGACAGAATCCCATGGGTGGCCCCGGAGGTTCTGGATACACTTGAGATTGAAGTGGAGTGTGACAAGTGGAGTTTTGGAACAACGCTGTGGGAGATTTTCAATGGTGGAGAAACTCCATTGCAGGGCCAAGACCTCATACAAGTACAGAAACCCCACATGAATAGAGAATACGCCACTATAAATTAAATACAACTTATGGTGCCAATATGACTCCACCATTGTACTGTGTCTGAACAGCTGCTGTCCTTCTTTGTATCCAGAAGCAGCAGTTTTATGAGCACTTCTCAAACCTGCCTGCGCTGGAGTGGACTGAGCTGGCCGACCTGATCGCTCAGTGTATGCAGTATCAGCCTGAGCTCAGACCGTCCTGCCGCAGCATCATCAGACAACTTAACAGCCTCATCACTTCAGGTAACACAGAGATATACATCTGCTCACATTAACACTGATGTTTGTGATCTGCTCAGTTTAAGCCCCACTCCATGAAAGAAAGAAAGTGGCAAATGGTCTTGGCTTTTAAGGCCGGTTAGCGCCTCTTGAGGAAGATCACTGCCTTTTTCACATATGAAAGTTATTAGCCCTTTTACTCATGGTGAATCACTGTATAACGTCCTATTGTTGCTTATTAATTTATTTATACTATTATATAATATAATATGTGTGTGTGTGTGTGTGTGTAAAATATATATATATAAGGGACAGTTCATCCAAAAAATTTAATTTTGTCATCAACCTCATGTTGTTCCAAACCTGTAGAAATTTCTTTCTTCTGTTGAACACAAAAGAAGATATTTTGAAGGATGTGGGTAACCAAAAAATTGATGGTAGCCATTGACTTCCATAGAAGGAAAAAAATACCATGAAAGTCAACGGCTTTTCGTCAACTGCATGATTACCCACATCCTTCAAAATATCTTCACATTTTTGGGTGAACTATCCCTTTCAGGAATATATTCAAATATTAAATATGTCATTAATTAACTTAACTAAATACGTCATTAATTAACTTAACTAAATACGTGTATTATTATTATTATTATTATTATTATTGTGTAATATTGATATTCATTTATTAATATTTATTTCCATGAATTTTAATTGAAAAGTTCATTGTTACTCTGAAATTTTACTTTATATTGAGGGCCATATGGATGAATTACATATTATATCCTGTTCATAAAAAATGACTCCTAGATCTGGGATAGATTTGTCCTTAAAAATATGGGAACATTATGATCAGCCATCATGACAGATCTAATCCTCTGTCTGTAGATTACGAGATCCTTCATGCGACCGGCACTCTCCCAAAGAGCGATGGCTTCTGGAGAAGACCGAACATGTTCAAAAAGCAACAACAGGATGTTTTTGAGGAGAGATACCTGCGATTCATCTCGAATCTAGGGAAGGTACAATGTAAAAAGCATACAGAAACATTTCACCCATAGAGGGCGCTGTTGTACATTTAATAACACAGCTCTAGCCCGCAGCCTGGCGGAGCAAAGTCTAAACAGTTAAAACAACCCTTAGTGATAATAAACTAATACATACATTAATAATAACATACATAACGTATGTAATCCACAGTTGCAGCTTGGTATTTTCAGGTGATACCAGATTTAAAATATGTGGCAGTTTGCATAAACTGGTTAGCCTAGTCTCTCAAGTTAGTCATTTTAGTTTTTAACTGGTCATTACTTTTTTAAGTCAACATTATATAGAAATCCAAATTCAAAAAGATTGATTGTCCCTTAGTTTCACTAGCTCTTAAAGGGAACCCCGGGTATTAAGGCTTAAAATAGTGTAAATGATGTTTCTTACTGAAATATGTAGTAGAAAACCCATGAAAGTAAAATTTACATTATTTTAAAAAATCCATAACATATTTTGGACAATGGGGGGCGCCATTTTGTTTAGGTGCACAGTGCATTCTACGTCGATGACGTCAAATGGTTGCACTCGGTGAGTTACTGACGCTACCCCGTTGCTGTTTTTACCGCAACACAACTCGGAATATACGATGCCAGCTTTTACTTGTAATTTTCAGTCGAAGGGCAACAAGAGAAGCGATGTAAGTCTAAACTGCTTTACTAGTGATAAGAAGAGGAGAAAAGAATGGGAAGATGTCTGTGGACAAATAAAACTTCTTAAAGAGCCGTGTCTTTGTCTCCAGTTTAGTCCTGATGCCTTTGATACTTTTTCATCTCTATACTTTGCGGCAATGGTAGTCTAGTAACGCATCCTGGTATTAATACCTGCGGGGTTCCTTTTAAAACCCGATCAGCTTTTTCAATTTGAGCCAGAGCGCAAAATTAGTGAGGATGAAAACATCAGAGACATTCAATGTCTCTGTGGCTATTCGAACTACTGTTGTATGATTGACATGTAAAAATCGTCTGATATGTCACCTGCATGCATTATACACGGCTAAACGTGCTAAGAAGATGCTACAGTTTCATGCTATCACACATATCCCGTGCATCACAGCACACACAAGCTTTGAGGCAGTCTGTCTCAATCGAGATGTGTTATGGGCTGCCCTCGTCAGTCTCCACAACATTTTGTTAAAGCCTACGCTTATATCCATTGCCAACTGTAAGCTCTAAAGTGGGGAGAACATAGACGCTGGTCTTTAGGAAGTTTTCTTCATCACAGACATCTTTTTCTCCTATTCTAATTGCTAGTAACACAGTGAAGGCTTGCATCCCTTCTCTTGTTGCCCTTAGACTGAAAATTACAACCAAAAGTTGCACAAGGTGGCATCGTATGTTGCATAATATGAAAGCCCGGCACTGAAAAAAAGAAAAGAAGATTATTGCGACATTTTATCTCACAATTCTGCCTTTTTTTTCTCAGTATTGTGTGATATAAAGTCAGAATTGTAAGTTTTAAAGTTACAACTGCGAGTTATAAAGTCAGAATTGCGAGATATAAAGTCAGAATTGTAAGTTATAATGTCAGAATTGCGAGATATAAAGTCACAATTGTAAGTTATAAAGTCAGAATTGTGAGATATAAAGTCAGAATTGCGAGATATAAAGTCAGAATTGCGAGTTATAGTCACAATTGTAAGATATAAAGTCACAATTGTAAGTTATAAAGTCAGAATTGTGAGTTATAGTCACAATTGCAAGATATAAAGTCAGAATTGTAAGATATAAAGTCAGAATTGCAAGATATAAAGTCACAATTGCAAGATATAAAGTCAGAATTGTGAGATATAAAGTCACAATTGTGAGTTATAAAGTCAGAATTGCGAGTTATAGTCACAATTGCAAGATATAAAGTCACAATTGTGAGTTATAAAGTCAGAATTGCGAGTTATAGTCACAATTGCAAGATATAAAGTCACAATTGTGAGTTATAAAGTCAGAATTGCGAGTTATAGTCACAATTGCAAGATATAAAGTCACAATTGTAAGATATAAAGTCAGAATTGCGAGATATAAAGTCAGAGTTGTGAGATATAAAGTCAGAATTGTGAGATATAAAGTCAGAGTTGTGAGATATAAAGTCACAATTGCGAGATATAAAGTCAGAATTGCGAGATATAAAGTCAGAGTTGTGAGATATAAAGTCACAATTGCAAGATATAAAGTCAGAATTGTAAGATATAAAGTCAGAATTGTAAGATATAAAGTCAGAATTGCGAGATATAAAGTCAGAATTGCAAGATATAAAGTCAGAATTGTAAGATATAAAGTCAGAATTGCGAGATATAAAGTCAGAGTTGTGAGATATAAAGTCAGAATTGCGAGATATAAAGTCAGAGTTGTGAGATATAAAGTCAGAGTTGTGAGATATAAAGTCACAATTGCAAGATAAAAAGTCAGAATTGCGAGATATAAAGTCAGAGTTGTGAGATATAAAGTCACAATTGCAAGATATAAAGTCACAATTGCGAGATATAAAGTCAGAATTGCAAGATATAAAGTCAGAATTGTGAGATATAAAGTCACAATTGTGAGTTATAAAGTCAAAATTGCGAGTTATAGTCACAATTGCGAGATATAAAGTCACAATTGTAAGTTATAAAGTCAGAATTGCAAGATATAAAGTCACAATTGCGAGTTATAAAGTCACAATTGCGAGATATAAAGTCACAATTGCGAGATATAAAGTCACAATTGTAAGATATAAAGTCAGAATTGCGAGATATAAAGTCACAATTGCAAGATATAAAGTCAGAATTGCGAGATATAAAGTCACAATTGCAAGATATAAAGTCACAATTGCGAGATATAAAGTCACAATTGCAAGATATAAAGTCACAATTGCGAGATATAAAGTCAGAATTGCAAGATATAAAGTCAGAGTTGCAAGATATAGTCACAATTGTAAGATATAAAGTCAGAGTTGCGAGTTATAAAGTTACAACTGCGAGTTATAAAGTCAGAATTGAGAGTTATAAAGTTACAACTGCCAGTTATAAAGTCAGAATTGAGAGTTATAAAGTTACAACTGCGAGATATAAAGTCAGAATTGAGAGTTATAAAGTTACAACTGTGAGATATAAAGTCAGAATTGAGAGTTATAAAGTTACAACTGCCAGTTATAAAGTCAGAATTGAGAGTTATAAAGTTACAACTGCGAGATATAAAGTCAGAATTGCGAGTTATAAAATCAGAATTGTGAGATATAGTCAGAATTGTGAGTTATAAAGTTACAACTGTGAGTTATAAAGTCACAATTGCGAGATAAAAAGTCAGAATTGCGAGTTATAAAGTCACAATCTCAAGTAATAAAGTCACAATTTTGAGATATAAACTCACAATTCTGACTTTTTTTCTCAGAATTGCGTGATATAAATTCACAATTGCGAGTTATATAGTAAGAATGCGAGATATAAAAAAGTCAGAGTTCTGACTTTATAACTCACAATTCTGACTATATCTCACAATTCTGACTTTATAACTCACAATTTTGTGAAAAATAGTCAGAATTGTGAGTTAAAAAGTTGCAATAATCTTCTTTTTATTTTTTTCAGTGGCTTCGGGCTTCGATTGCATAACGAGTTGTGTTGCGGTAAAAATAGCAACAGGCCATTTGACAAAATGGCGCCCCCACTGTCCGAAATATGTCATGGATTTTTTAAATAACATATCTTTCATGGGTTTTCTACCTCATATTTCAGTAAGATACATCATTTACATTATTTTAAGCCATTGGAGTATTAATATCCAGGGTTCCCTTTAAGACACATACTGGCAATGTTTATAAAACTGTCTGGCTGATATACTTTGCTACTTCACACATTACAGCTCGTGATGATTACAACTGTCAATTTTCAATCAGATAAGCAAAAAATGATGATTGACGTTTTTTAACTATTAACTACGCGTGTGTGTGTGTGTGTGTGTTAGGGTAACTTTGGCAGTGTCGAGCTTTGTCGTTATGATCCGTGGGGTGACAACACTGGAGATCTGGTTGCTGTCAAAGAACTTCAGTCCAACAAACAA
The DNA here is from genome assembly GCA_038088235.1 of Zacco platypus. Lineage (NCBI taxonomy): Eukaryota > Metazoa > Chordata > Actinopteri > Cypriniformes > Xenocyprididae > Zacco > Zacco platypus. Next base: position 7,036,781 of record CM076073.1, read on the forward strand.
GCCACCATGGCAGATTTCCAGAGAGAGATCCAGACCATCAGCTCCCTGCACTGTGACTACATTGTGAAATACAAGGGCATCTGCTACAGTGCAGGTCAGATTACCTTTGATAATCACCAATACATTTCCAATCTGCCCATTCCGATGTACCTTATTTTTGATCTCCTCACAGGTCGACTTAGCACAAAACTGGTGATGGAATATCTTCCGTATGGGAGTCTGATTGGATATATGGAGAAACACCGACAGAATGTGTGCACCCGCAAACTGTTGCTCTTTGCCTCGCAAATCTGTAAGGTAAAAACCGTCTAACAATCACCAGAACAAGCCTTTTTTTTAGTCATAGAATTGATCAGATCAGCTTGAATTTGTTTGTGGAACTTTAAACATCTAACCAGCAATGTAACATTCTCTTGTAGGGAATGGAGTACTTGCAAAGCATGCGTTATGTTCACCGCGATCTAGCTGCTCGCAATGTCCTAGTCGCCAGCGACACTCTGGTGAAAATCGCTGACTTTGGGCTGACGAAGATCATCCCTGTGGATAAAGAGTACTACCGTGTCACACAGCCAGGAGAAAGCCCTATTTTCTGGTGACAACTTATTCATATTAGACTAATGCACTGAAAATCTTGAGCTAATGTATGAGTCATAATTCTGGTACACTGATATATGGGCAGCAAAACTTCCTGTCACACAGACCTCAAACTTGAGCGTGGATGTCAAAACCAATAAACATAATGACACATTGTTTGATAAGTTAGTAGTCATTCATCTCAACATTTCAAGTCATGAAATATAACATCTTTGCAAACCATCGGTTAATGATTCATCAAAAAAGTTATCTGGAAGCTGAAAAGTATGGCTTTGGTAATTAACACAGTAATTTAGTTCACATTAGATGTTTATAGGGAATTAATCCATGATGAAACATTCAATTAATAGCAGTTCATAACTTAATCTATTAATCAGACTTTTTTATCAGCTGCTAATGAGACAAATATTAATGAATGCCTTAGTTCTTCGTGAGTTATTGGCTACTGTACATTAACTCATTATCTAGGCATGAGTTAAGCATGAATTCAGGCAGATTAGTGCACCCGTATTGTATGTTTAACCCAGCAGTGAACATACCACTGAATGTTAATGTTCTAATTGCGCAAATACAATATATATATATATATTTTTTTTTACAAAAACAAAGGCCAGTTGACACCGACCCAACAGATGAACACAGAAGTTGGGTTTTGTCTGATCAAGATGTTACCCATGTTAAAATATGTTGGCAACTGTTGGAGCTTGTTTTTGTTATTCGAACATGCTGAACTGGAATCTGAATGTCTAAGAAGTTGGTCTGCATCTGTCAGTTCAGGGTGAATTGGCCTCAAGACAAAACCACATTGTGGTGACAGATGTGATGTTTTTTCAACTGATCCTGTGTTGTAAGATTAATTGTTTTTTTGTTTTTATTAATTTGTAAGACAGAATCGTGTTGTTTTTTTACTTGTTATACAAATTGTGTTTTATTAATTCATTGTTCTGTTCTGTGCCGTGTCCTGTTCAGGTATGCACCTGAATCCATTTCAGAACTGAAATTCTCCCACAAGTCAGACGTGTGGAGTTTCGGCATTGTTCTACACGAGCTCTTCTCTTACTGTGACATCAGTCGAAACCCTAAAAGGGTGAGTGAATGAAACTCCATTTAATGGTGCCACTACTGTACGAGTCCATCACATGAATGAATGTGACCGTGAGCTTCAATGGCCCCTTTTTGATGTTTACTTTCAAAAGCTCAAAAAACTCAAATCAAAATTCTGTCATCACAACTCACAGGTTGTTGTTCCAAAATTTAATGTATTAACTTTATAAACCTGCTTTATTGTAAATCATTTCATGCAGTTGTGTATCCAGAAGATTGGAAATTATGTCCAGAGTCCATCCATGGCCATCCATCTTCTCAATCTTCTCAAGGATAACTGGAGGTTACCGGCGCCACCTCAGTGTCCACCAAAGGTAAAAATTAAAACAGATTTGAATGCATTTGTATGGGTCACTTTAATTTTTATATATATCAGAATCAGAAGGAGCTTTGTTTAAGTAGTAGTTCTTAAGTTTATTAGGTAGGTTTATGCGATGTAGAATATGGTCATACAGAATAAGGCATTAATATGAGCTTTATAAGTAATAAACAGCCAGTATCCTAGTAATATGCATGCTAACAAGCAACTAGTTAATAGTTAGGATTGGACCCTAAACTAAAGTGTTATCGGACAAAGGAACACTGCTAGGTTTCTTTTATTTTGAACAGACAATAGTGCAAATCACAGTTTGTTCCACCTAGCGCCATTTAGTCCCCTAGTTAGTACAGTACAGCCAGCCTTTTATAGTTAGTTCACCCAAAAATGAAAATTCTGTCATTATTTACTTTACGTTCTACACCCGTAAGCCCTTCGTTCATCTTCGGAACACAAATTAAGATATTTTTGACATCTTTAATTAATTTATTTTATCTTTAATTAATGGTAACCAATGAAACCTTATTAATAAGTGGTACCAATTTCTTTTTCTTTCTTTTTTTTCAGGTGCACAATATTATGATCCAGTGTTGGGAGTTCAACAGCGAGGAAAGACCAAGTTTCTCCTCTCTACAGGACCTGATTGAGAGTAACCTGTTAGATGAGAGAGAGGGATGTAAGGGGTAAAGTCACAGTTACCCCAAACAGATCACTTTATTTTCAATATGTATATTTGAAATGTAATTGAGTACTTTTAGGACATATTCTTTTTGCCTTTTGCTGTTACATTTTAAAAGTTACATTTTAAATGTATGTTGAATTTCAGACCATAAAGAGATACATTTGATCAGCTGCTGCTTGTATATTAGAGGTTAAGTTTTTTAAGTACATTTACAGAGCTAGCACTTTAATCATATTCCTTCATAAAATGCTTTGGATTGCCTCTCTCATTACAATGTGATAGGCATCACTTTTTGGTTGTTGTGGTTTGATTTTGTCATTGTATGCACTGATGGTATTCAAAACAGTTTCAGTACAGCAAGCAGCAAAAAAACAAGCCGGTTGTTCCTGTATCTTGTACTGGCACGCGCACAAAAAAAAAATTAATCAAAAACGAAATGACCTGTATCAAATGAACATCAGATGTTTCTGGAGTGAATGTATCTATTCATGTCTTCTAAGTTTCCTTTGTGGTTCAACAGTTTCCTAAAACAAGCAGCATGTTTGTTGTTTTTTTTAAAAAGGTGTGAAGTTATCAGCAAAAATGTCTAAAGCCAGAGAGAAACATATTTCATTGAACATGAGTCGTAATACATAACATACAGCAAATGTATCATATTTTAATAAGCTCCCAATCTACTGGTTTACATCATTTTTATCTGTTTTCAGAAAACAATATTTTGGGTATTCCAGGTTTGTGTAGGTTTGAAGTCTCTTATGCTGTTACATGTGATTCTGTCCTGGACTGTTTTTGTTATATTTCACATGTGCTCTTTGTTTTGATCGTCATTGTTTTATTGGTTTCAGTTGTATGTCTTTAATCAGCGTCATGTGACCCCTTTGTTTCCAAGTGTATTTAATCCCCCTGTTTCTGTATTATCCCTGTGTTTTGGATGTTTTGTGTGGAATACTGTCTTGGACAGTTTTCTCCCTGGATAATATATTAAATGTTTGTTTGTATGAAGTTACGTCTCAGCACTTCTCTTTGACCCACAAGACATGTAACATATGCTCACCACGGCTGCATTTGTTTGATCAAAAATACAGTAAAACCGCAATATTGTGAAATATTACTACAACTTCAAATAGCTCTTAAATATATTTTTAAAATGTCATTTATTCCTGTGATGGCCAATAGAAATCTAGATTCAGCTTTGCCATCACAGGAATGAATTAGATTATTTAATTTATTAGGAATAAATTAAATTATTTTTTAAATTTCACAATATTACTGCATTTTGATCAAATAAATGTAGCCTTGTGAGCATTAGAGACATCTTTCAAAAACATTTTATACAGTAACAGGGATCCACTGCAGGCAAGTTGATGGACAACCCAAGTGCAGCTTTATTTACTTAAATCCAAACATGAACAAAGACATACCTTGGCACAAAACAAGAACATAAATCTCACCTACAATGGTAAAGGGACAATACTAGACAAGGGACATGAAAAACATGAGGGCTTAAATACACAAGGATAAGGGAGCACATGGCAGCATCACAAGATACAAACATTACTAGTGAAAACATGAACAAAACCACAATAGACTTAACAGAATCCCCTCCTCTATGGCCGGCTCCTGACATTCAACACAAAACCAAAACTAGACAAATAGTCCAGGAGGGATGGTGGGCCAGGCCCTTGCAGGGGAACAGGACATGGACCTGGACATGGAAAAGGCGGGTAAGAGCACATGGCGGTGCAGGTAACTCAAGGGACCAGAGAACCACAGCCTCAGCCAGGTACCTACTGCACAATTAACCAATGAGCGTCCTGCGAAGGGTCAGTAAGCTGCTAGACGTGATCACGTTCATTTGACTGCTTTAATTGGGACAAACCCCCATAAAACGTCAATCATGCAAAAGAATACATAATAATAAAATAATGTATTTCCTTGCAGCAAGGGTGATGGGGAACATGTTATACTCGCACCTTTACCGCGGTTGGCTGGATTGAGCGTCAGTAAACTGCCAGTCGTAATCACGAGACCGATTCAAAAGTATACGGAGCCGTCTGCTCTCTAATGCTCTCGCGGTACTTTACTACTTTGATGCTCCATTTCAAGTTCAAGATGCCTGAAGAGAACCATTTATTTACTTCACTCCTGAACGAATCCAGCCGTTTGAATGAATCGAATGAATGAATGAACCACTCATTCATCAAGACATTTAACACCACCTACTGGCAGTTTCTTATTTACAGTCCTATTTTATTTTAAAAATATTTCCATATTAATTAAAAAAAATAAAAATATAGTTCACTCAAAAATGAAAATTCAGTCATTTACTCAACCTCATGGTCCAAAAGTTCATGTGTAAAAATTTCTATGTTGAATCGAATTAAGTATTTGGTTGTGAAGCTACTTTTTTTGTAATGTATACTTGATGCTTTTACAATAATGACTTCAAATTATCTTTTGGGGGTAATTTCTCAGACAAAGTTGATGTGCGATTAAATTGCAGTTAATTAGATTAATTAATATATATAATATATATATATATATATATATATATATATATATATATATATATATATATATATATATATATAATTAGGGCTGTCGTATATATGCATACATACACACACACACAAAGACACTATATATGGTCATTGCTCTTTAAAGACTGGACTTCTCAGCACTTCAGGAAGCCACACCAAATGATGTCAGCGAGTCATACGCCCAGCAACACAGAAGGTGCACTCAAAACATACAGCATGGACGGATGCCAGCCAACACTTCATACATGCACTCAGAATTTGTCTGAGAGTCAAGCTACTTGCATCACCTATAATGAGTTATATTTTCCCCAATAATGTGTAACAGAGTTAATACGTAACAAACTTGCTCAGGAGACTACAGTAATAAAGAGAAATGTTTTGTTCAGATTACACTTTCCCAGCGATTACAAGGAAGCTTCAGCAGAAAAAATGCTAAAGCACCCTAAATATCTCATAAAAGTCCTTATGACTTGTTTTATATCTTCTAAAACTGACCAAAGTGCCAGTAAGTTGGCCCACTTTTTAGTATATAAAATTATACTTTAAGTGTAACAATAACTGTAACTAGTTTACAACTACATTTTTACATACAGATATACTGATAGTTTACTCTTGAAGCACATTTTTCAGTTTTCTTTAAGTGAGTTTAACATCATATTTGTAGTTTACTATTTATATATTATTTTTGAATTAAACCTTTAACTGTACTTTAAGTAGATTTGAAGTAAATTCCCACAACACTTAACTTTACAGTGTTCTTGTTACACGTTACTATTATAATTACTATAAATTGTGCTCTAACCATAAACCACACCCTAATCCTACCTCTATAGTAAGTACATATATATCTGAATATGTGTTTTCTTTATATATATATATATATATATATATATATATAATATTTTTTAACAATGTAAGTTTATGAGACAGTATGTAAAAATGTGGGGGGAAAGTAGGCTAATTAATAGGATATTTAATTTAATCAAAAGAGTAACTACAAGCCAAGTATTCTTAGAACTTTTAAGTATATCTTGATCAAAAGATTGGCCAAGAATAGGCCAAGTATAATTTTAAGAGTATTTCTGATAAGTACATAAAAAGTAGACTGAAAGAATACTTTATTTTTTAAAAAAAGAGATTATTTTAAAAGTTTAATTAGTTTAAAAGAAGTATACTAATAGCACACTTAAATAAACCTTTTTTTTTTTTTGTAAGGGGTGCAAAGCTACCTTTGGCGCCTTTTGACATGACCGACCTGAGTTCGAATCTACCTTTTCCCTATCCCACTCTTCAGAAAATGCAGATTCGCACTTAGCCTCAGCCAAAACTAGTGTCACACCCTGCTACACAATTTAGAGAGACGAGCTGTAGAACTGAATTCAATATGGAGTGAAATAAAGACTTGTGCATTTAATCTGATGAACTATTGTGATGGAACAATAAACCTGCTTTCTGCTATTGATGTCTATTATGGGCTAAATTGTTCACTGGGAACAAAGAATTGCTTTTTTTTCCCTGTAACATAAACTGAGGAGAGGAATTCATGACATGTTTAAGTAGTTAAAAGCTTGACTTGACTTTCTAAAAGCTCCTTCATGCTCAAGTGTTAAATAACAATGAGTCAGCGTTCTGGCGTAGAACTTGGAAGCACTGGACGTTAATAGTAGGAGAATGACACAGAAGAGAAGATATTGTTGAATAAATTTATTTATTTCATTCTCGTCACATGGACTATTTTAGTGATGTCTTTAGTACCTTTCTTGACATTGAAAGTGGTGGTTAAATTTCTTTCTATAGAGGAGTCATATAACTCTCAGATTTCATCAAAAATATGTTAATTTGTGTTCCGAAGATGAACGAATGTCTTATGGGTGTGGAACGACATGAGGAAGAGTAATTAATGACAGAATTTTCTATCCCTTCAACAAAAAGTTCAACAAAGTTCTGCCATTATTTTAACCCAACGTCTAAATACCAGGAAACAACCAGAGATTCTGTTTTGGTTTCAGTAGACCTAATCAATTATATTTTGCATTCACTTTTTGGATGAATGACATGTACTGATTGTAATGAATACCTTGTGATTATCTCAATCTTGTCAGTGTTCCAACCACAGTAAGCAAGACAAAATAGGTGTAGCCTACTAAGTATGAAAAAACTGACAAAACTGCCATAAAAGAACATAATGTTTTAATAAGATTTACTTGCTAAATAGTAAATTGCATAGATGTCTTATTGCAAAAGAAAAATGAACAGTATAATGAACAGCACAAAGAAACACTTATAAATTAGGGTAATGATAGAAAAGAGGAAACCAAATATTCTTAGAAGTTTGACATATTAGGAATCTGCAACACATCACAAGACAAAAATATTTTACCATCGTTGCTGGTTTGTCGGTGTTGTGTAATGTTTCCAGTCTTCATAGATAAAAATAAACATATCTTTATATGAGTTTGACACAAGTATGTTTGGCTCAAGTAAGTCAAGAAAAATATGCAAGTAAAAGTATTAAGTTGATAATACATCCATGTAAAAAATACAAACAATTTTATAAATAACAGCAGAGCTAGTTATGGCAATGGTGGAGTTACGGAGTTCCTAGTTCCTGCGGTGTGAACACGGAAAAATCCAAGAAGTTCTTCCAATAATTCTATGAAAAGTTTCATCCGATGCGCAAGCTCCGTAAGAGTCAACTCAAGAGAACTGCTCTGAACGATTCAGTGAGTGAGTTTTCTACTTCAGTGGATCTCTGGTGCATAAAATGACAACACAAACAAAGAGAACAAAGACACATCTATACGACTCCATGAGTAAATGAAAATTCTACAGCATTTTATAATTATTTGACCTTTGAAGTTTTGCTGTTTCTAGTAAAACATTTCAAGAAAAGGCAGGAGAGTTATGTACAGACGTCACATCAACAAACTTTAGGCTATCAAAATAATGTGTATCTTATATTTAAAATTTGGAAACATACATTAAAGCTTACTTGAACAGACAATTTTCTTTAAAAATCTCTTGCCCGTGGTCCAGTGTATCTTGCGATTCAGATTCGTGATCCATGAAATTAATGCAGATGAACAGTCGAACCGCTTTGAGTCAAAACCACTGAAACGATCAAAAGATTCGACTCAAATGACTCCCATGTATCAGATGAACAGTTCTAAGTTTCTCCTCAAAACGAATCAGAATCGGAAAGAGCTTTATAGACAAGTAAAAAAGTAACGAGTAAAGTAAAATAGACATAGTAGACATAAATATTCATAAAAAACAAACAAAAAAAACCCAGAACCATCCCAAAACTTATAATTAGCCCACAAGTAGGCCTATTTGCACTTTGTTACAGCTCATCATTGTACTTCTTAAAACATTCAGAGGTGTTAAAACCTTCATTTGCAGCAGTCATTTATTGCATAGACTTTGAGTGCAAGTGAATGACACTTCATACACTTAACTATCCTAATAAAATTAGATTTAAAACAGGGAAAATACATATTTCTATCTCCATATCTCGAGAAGCACTCTCTGATAATTAAATAATAAAATAATAATAAAATATATTATATATAAAAATATTATATAATAATAAAAAAATAAAAGCAAGCATAAAAACCACGAAGACTACAACTACTGCTTAGAAAGGAATCAGCCACCCTTTTCATTTTAGTTAAAAGTGCAATACACCACATAAATTATTTGAGGAGTGACATGGTTAAAACAGTGTAGAAAGAAGTTAATTCATATAATTCCTATAAAAACCATCCAACTAAAAACACACCCGATCACATCAACTCCTGCAAGCTATTAAGTTTCCCTTGCAATTTAATCACACACCCTGTTCTTTTGCTTATAGGCTTCTTTAAAAAGGCTTCTTTGTCTTTCCGCATTCCAAATGTGGGTTTTGTATTTCATCCCACATCACATAAATCATGTGCGGCAGAAATCTGTGAACTAAAATGATTTCTCTGTAATAGCAAGGGTGAAATTTGTCGATGTCCACACCTGGGACATGCAGACCAGCAGTTCTTACACCAAAGTGGGACGTAGGTTTGAGGCCAGCCTTTTCCAAACACATTCCCATGTAAACATCATCAATGGGCAATAGAATTATAGAGTGAGACATTTTGTAGATTGTTCTGGCCGTGAAGCCCGAGAGAAGAAAGCCTCCTCCACCACAGTACGGAGGATAGCTCTCAGACTCCTGAATCTGCACCGGGATATAGTATTTACTCGAAGCGTGTCTAATAGGCCCCACGTTCTGGATGAGGTGCCCAGTAAAGAGATGTTTACTTCCATCATTGTCCTCTTGGCCTTTAAGATACTCAACCATGTTAATCGTATTGGCAAAGATGTCATCGTCCCCGTTCAAGAGAAATCTAGCGTTTGGGCACCATCTTTCCATCCACTCTAAGAAAACAATCTGCTTCAATGTGAGGTTAAAGAATGAATCATTGAAGTCCCACTGCAAAACGTCCTTGTTCTCATTGCTCTCCAGCCTCAGTAGCTTATTCAACCTGCGCTTCTCATAGCCAGTTTTTGTTGTTCCGACTATGAAGACTGTACGGATCCACACACCTTTTTGCAGTCTTTCTTTAGCCCATGTTTTCCGCAGGACTTCTCGTCGATCGTAGTTTTCTGGAGAACTCTTGATGACCAGCAGAAGGAAGACATCTGCAGAGTTCTGGGGTCCGCCACACTTATCAGGCTGGTTAAGCAGCATAGGAAACTTCCTACAGTGTCGGTAAAGCAGGAAATCTTGGATATGACTTGGCAGAGTAGAAAATCCATTCACATGATAAGCAGATGTGTTCTGCTGGCAACGTGAAAACAAAGGCTGGAGAGTTTCCGATCTGAGCAAATGGGTTTGATTACGGAGCACCTCATGTGCGACTCTGACATTCAATTTCACGTCGTCTTCGGTGTCATTTTTGTTCAGGATAATGAAGAGGCACACAACACCTGTGAGGATTAATGCTAATGTCTCTGTGTTGTTCTTTCTCATCTTGGTACCTGTTTAAGAACAGAGACACAATTCACAGTGTGAGCACAAAAGTTCAGACTGTAACGACTGTGAAAAATCACACATATATTTAACAAATAATCTTTTAAAACCCCAAAGTATTAGAACCAGACTGGTTGCCGTGGTTTTACGACTTAAAAGAATGCGGAAATCACAAAACCTGTAAAAACAGACTCTTCTGCCTCAATTGAGCTGTCGCAAACAGTTTGAGTGACAGGCGATCTGACCAATCATAACCCCGAATCTGCCATTTTGTCTGACAAAGCAGTCTGGGGAGTATAGTGTGTACAAAAATTGTGTGTTCTCACGTCTTTCCGCGCTTGAAACAACATTCCTTCTGATGTTCATTCATGTTTATTTGATGCTATAAATTAACTAGTATGAAGAGATGATCGGTTCACGAGCCGCTTGAAGGAGCTACAGCGATCTGTCACGACACATTAAAGAGACACTATACGCTATTTATTGTTTAAATTCTTTAAAAAATTACAATATTTTAAATATGAAACTGTTTTATACATTCAGTGTCCTCTTTGCCCCGCGATGTATTTTTCACTGCATGAGAACATGATGTGTGGCGTAAGAGCCCATGGCTTGTCGGACAAAGCAACAGTAACTAAAGGGGGCGGGTCTTTGAGAAGGGTCAATTTATAGACAAACTGTTCTATAAATGTATCTCAGGACATTGTGTGTATGATTATTACTGTCTTGTGTAGTTCCTTTTGTATGGTATGCATATTTTACGATAGAAGCAACGGTTAATGTAACCTCACCTATACCAAGTTTGGGGTCTACAAATTAGTATTTTGAAGATTTAAATGATCGTGTATATGATATGTCGATATCTGTGTAACATATCAGTATTACAAGAATCCTGCAACAACCAATCCACTAACATATGCAAAGGCCCTGCTAGAAGAACAAAGGAGCCGTAAAACTCCTCACAGAGGTATTTCCCACTCGTAAATTCAAACTTTCTCACTAGTCAAGGTCAACCCTAAGAGGTGTGCCTTTTCCCATATTTTAAAAAGCCACACACATCTCCACCTGTCTCTCTTGCTCCCTCGACTGACGCTAGACATCTTCTGAGCTGTCAGCCCTCAACCTGCACTCCGGCCATGTGCTTACCTGGATGAGAGAGAGAACTAACCATGTCCAACTAACCATGCAAGTTCATCATCATTTCTTAAGTCAACACAGGAGAAATCGACTGCAACTGCACGGTTTCTAGCGACCACGTAAAACTATATTGCCCCTTCCTCTACTCATATTACTCAACTCCTGTAAAAGGTTTACCTTTACAAATCCAGGAGGAGTCAGGTAGGCGTATAATATTCTCCACTTTGATTATATTATCTCAGGGTCTACTCTGATCACTGCCGTACCACCTAGGCCTACGGTTCAGATATCAAGCATGCCTATCTGGGTGGGGTGGGCTAGGCTTCCGTTCATTGCTCCACAGCTGGCTCTTCGCCCTCAGAGGACAGTTATGTCTGTTTATGCACTCTCACAGCCCACTCTGTTGCGACTGGTTGGCAACCTTGACTGATTTTGTACAGTCCGTTGGGATATCTTTTTTTTTTTTTTTTAGACAATGAACTTCTGATACCCCAAACGGATTCTCACTCAACAATAAACAGACTTTCAGAGTTTTAGGGCAGCCCTTATTCTCATTTTATTATTTGTTTAAAAGCTAAAAAGCTAAATTCACCACTTTATGCCAGCTAAGCTGGAAGTTCCAAGAGCCAGAATTAACAATTACATTTTAAAGTTTACCCTCTTCTCTACTCAGTATATGTTCTCACTAAGAAAACCTGACTTCTTTGATCATCTGAGAGTTGTGATCTGGAGCTGGGTTCCGCTTGCTGGTTTCTTGTATGCTCTTTCTCTATTCAACCGATCTTCCACATACACCAGAGAGCACCAAGTGCCTGTTTTTATATTCACGCACATTATCTTCACTTACACATGTTGCTTCTAATTGCGTTAACATATTATCTGCGTGCGCCAATTGCTATGTTACTTGCATCTATCACCCTTTTTTACTTGCGTCAATGAATTTTTAGTTTTAGATTTAATTTTAATTTAAATTTTAGTTTGTGTAAATGGATGTAGCAATACACAATTTTTTTATTGTACATTTTATCAGAATTCTACCTTTTCCAACTGTCTTCATTTTTAGCAGTTACACGAAGCATGTTCACCCACACACATATTACAATTTACGTCATCTTTACAGGATGTGGTATACACTACAGTTGAGTTTTAATGGCATCTTTTGTAAGCTTCATTTCCAACTTTCATTTCCATTTCTGAAAGGGTCGATTCTAGAATCCACTGCCGCTTCAATGTATATATTTTGAGTGATTTATCATGAAGTTATTAATCAACATTTATCTTTCTAAATATTAATTATTTGAATAACTTCAACTTATATTAAAACATTTATTTTTCTTTTCATTTTCAAACACTAGAACGTAATGATGTATATTGTCTGTACCTCTCACTGAGAGAAAAGTACAACTTATCAGTATGTTTTGTGAAAGTTTCCTGTTGAGAGCAGAGCTCAGATCAGCTTCAGCCTTGAAGAAGCTGTGAATCTTGTGTGTCTTTGTATGTGCGCTTTCGGTACAGGTCCTTTATGGGTTCTGGAGGACAACTGGCACTCTGCTTGAGACCTGTCGACGCCTTGTCCTGTCTTAACAGGACATCCTATCCTAAGTTCAGGGTCCGACCGTCAGCATCGTGATGGACAGAGATATGCTTCTGACTATCTGTCCATGTGTGGAAAATCACCAGTTTTGTCTAGTTTTCTTAGAATCAGAATCTTAGTAATGATGTAGTTAGTGGACTCTCTTAGAGTAAAATTGTTGTGGAAATGTGAATGTAGGAGAGAGAGAGAGAGAGAGAGAGCGGCCTATGAACTCCTTGTGAGACTTGAAGCTGTCTTCTGCTGATGAAACTGCAAACTATTCTTCAGAATCAATTTTCATCAATTTATTTTTTTTAAAACTCTGACTCTTCATTTATCTATCTGTCTTCATTTATCATATCCGGTCTTTGGGGTTTTTAACTGTTAAAATCCCCAACATTTCCAAGAATCAACAATTTTCTGCTTTTTATTATATCCTTTCTTATCATTTAAATCTTTAGCTATTTGTTTGGAAGAGAACACTCAATTTCTCTTGACAACTGAAATCACCAGGAACTGGTTCAGAACAACAGAATGAAAGTGAAAAGTGAAAGTATACCCATACTCGAAATTTGTGCTCTGCATTTATCCCATCCAAGTGCACACGCACACACAGCAGTGAGAAATGAACAAGTGCACACACACACAGCAGTGAGAAATGAACAAGTGCACACACACACACAGTGAACACACACCCGGAGTAGTGGGCAGCTATTGCTCCAGCGCCCGGGGAGCAATTAGGGGTTAGGTGCCTTGCTCAAGGGCACCTTAGTCGTGGTATCGAAGGTGGAGAGAGTGCTGTTTATTCACAATCCCCACCTTCAATTCCTGCCGGCATGAGAATCAAACTGGCAACCTTCACGTTCTGACTCCCTCACCACTAGGCCATGACTACCCCTGCTAGATATATATAAATAAGTGTTCTGTTCCCAAAAACAAATCTTATTGATAAGCAAGGTTATCCTGAATGAAAACTTGCTTTCTTTTACTCTGACAATGTTCCCAAACTCGAGGATTGGTTTTTCCAGCAGGACAATGCTCCATGCCACAGAGCCAAACCAATAAAGGTGTAGATGGTGGACCACCAGATCAAGACCCTGTCATGGCCAGCCCAATCTCCAGACCCAAACCTCACTGAAAACCTCTAGAATGTGATCAGGAGGAAGATGGAATGTCACAAGCCATCATAAATGGGCTACTTGAATTTTTGTGCTGGGAGTGGCACAATGTCACTCAACAGCAAAGTGGCGTTGCTCAGTTGCCAAATACAAATGAAAAGCTGTGATTGGAAATCAGGGTTATTCCACCAAATCTGGATTTCTGAACTTGTTTTCTTTGCATTAAAGGATAAGTTCACTTTAAAATGAAAATTAAAAAAAGCTTTACTTGGCCTTCTGAAGCTAAACGATACATTTGCATAAGGAAAATATCCATATTTAACAAGGTATGAAGTAAAATATCTAGCTTGTGACAGACCGCCTTCCGTATTAGACAGGGGATATGAACGTCTCTGTCAAGTCAAAGTTTGTCGCAAATCTCTCATCATCTCTGAAACACCTCGCCGATATTGATCCTCGTTTTATTTCTCCTTTTATCCCAAAGTTTTCTTGGTATGGTCCATAATGTTTGAACGAAACAACAGCAGCGCACCGCTAGACATTCCGCAGCTGTCAGCGTTTGTTGCCATGGTTAATATGCAGTAAAAGCGGAAACCAGGGATAACGCAGATATTACATCACTGACAGGCGACAAGTGACGAGAGAGGGACGGGGCACTATTTAAAATTGTGAATTTCTCTGAATTTACAAATTCTTGGAAACATTTAGGATAATGTACGTACACAGCTGAACGAAATATATAACACTGTGCAAGTAAATGGATATTTTAATATAAAAATGTTACATATTGTGCTTTAATAAGATATCACATGTGCATTTTATTAGAGAAATTATAACATAGAAAATGCAGATCCACGTGCGAGATCACAGTAAAATAAATACATATATTAGAATTGAATAAACATTTAAATGTTATGAATTCGGTCTGTTGTCCTCTGTTCACTTGCCACCAGATGTCGCCCTCTTAGTCTATGGACTCTGTCACACAAACTACATTTCCCACAAGCCCCTCACCCAGTCACTGATCACCCCAGCCAGCTGTAGCACATTACCTTGATCTAATTACATTCACATCCCATCACTATATAAGCACTACTCTCACTTGAATTTTCTGCGAAGTATTGTTAATACATGTATTTCAATTCTGAGCGTTATTTCCTTGTTTTGTCTCCCCGTTTCCTGATCCTGCCTGTTTTTCCGTTTTGTTGTTTATCTGCCTGCCTTTTGACCATTTTCCTGGATTGTTACTACGAGGCTGCCTGTTCTTTGCCACTACTGTTTGCTGTTGAGTTGACCATTGCCTGTCTGACTACGTCTTTGAATAAAGATCGCTCTTGGATCTCATCTGCTGACTCACCCCTCATTACAGAATACTTCGCCACAAACAAGATCCAGCAGCTTTCATCAACGTTCCAGATTACTGTGTATCTGGGCTGCTTACACCACCGCTGAAGCTCCAGAGGTGGCGGTTTATGCTGCAGAACCTCATAGATTGGTGGAGCATTCCCTAGTTCCTTGCGCGCTGATGGCGCCCAGCAAAACACCCTCAACTATCTCATACTGTCCTGAAACCATCACTTAGATCATCTCCGAAAATTCTGTCTGCCTCGAAACGACCACGGAGGTCAGCTCCGAACTGTCTATCAGCCTAGTCTGCCCTGAAACGACCACGGCGGTCGTCCCTGACTTCCTTGTCTGCCCTGTTATGGTCCTAGCGCTCTCCACTAACTGTTCTTTGCCGTGTATTACAGTTTTTCTCAAGCAGCCCTGGGGACCAAGAAATCCGACTTGGCTACCTACACAGCCTGTTCTGCCCTGGCCGTTTGCACAGCCTGATCCGCCCTGGCCATCTGCTCAGCTCTATCAGCCCAGGCCATCTGCACAGTCCGACCCGCCCTGGCCGTCTGCACAGCCTGATTCGCCCTGGCCATCCACTCAGCCCCCACTGTCCTGTCAACCTCTGCTCCATGGACCCGGTCCTCCATTTCTCTATTTTGCCCACCCCTCCCTCCCGAGCTGTTCTTTTGGAGCGTCTGGAATCCGCTCCTTAAGGGGGAATTCTGTTATGAATTCGGTCTGTTGTCCTCTGTTCACTTGCCACCAGATGTCGCCCTCTTAGTCTATGGACTCTGTCACACGAACTACATTTCCCACAAGCCCCTCACCCAGTCACTGATCACCCCAGCCAGCTGTAGCACATTACCTTGATCTAATTACATTCACATCCCATCACTATATAAGCACTACTCTCACTTGAATTGTCTGAGAAGTATTGTTAATACCTGTATTTCAATTCTGAGCGTTATTTCCTTGTTTTGTCTGCCCGTTTCCTGATCCTGTCTGTTTTCCCGTTTTGTTGTTTATCTGCCTGCCTTTTGACCATTTACCTGGATTGTCACTACTAGCCTGCCTGTTCTTTGCCACTACTGTTTGCTGTTGAGTTGACCATTGCCTGTCTGACTACGTCTTTGAATAAAGATCGCTCTTGGATCTCATCCGGTGATTCGCCCCTCATTACATAAACAGTATTGTGTATATAAAACTGTAACTATAACAAATTTATTTACGTTAATATAACTACGTAAATTATATAACACAAATCTGAATTCCTCAAGCAAACAAACTCTGGACCATAAGCTGCTCCGGAGCAGGTTATGTTCAGAGAGTAAGTTGCTATGGGTACATAACCTTTTCCGCTTACTCTTAAACATACCAAGGTATGTCACATAACCTGCTTTCTGGAACATTTCTGGTCATAACACGTGCGGTTAGGGTTAAAAAATAATATTTTTTTAATGGTAGGCTGAACCGTTTCTATCCACCTGAAAATCATAATAACGTTTTATAGCAGTCTGGAAATATCTCTTTAACTGGAAACACTATTTGCAAACAGGCTTAATTTTGAGGTTTGAATTATATGAGGCTTATCCTTAATCATTTGCATTGAAATGCATTTCTAAAGAAACTCCCGTCTCCAGGCTAACTATTCAATAAAATTATGATTAAGGAGATAGTTTTCTTCTAGAATTTTCATGTTGGGGCGAATATTTAACTGTACAACACATGAAAACAGCATTAATGTAGGGCAGGCTAGTTTGAGAAGCGATTGCAGATACTGAAAACGAGGAAGTTGAGTAAAAAACTGAAGTTGTTCCATTTCAGTGACACTCTCAAAACGTTAGCTGTTTAATGTCAATATCATGGCAATCGTAGTTTTAATAGTTTCTCTCATTTACAAAACGGTTTCTTTCAATTTGACATACAATACATGGTTGAATCGTCCAAAAAAAAAGCAATTAAGAATAATCCGGTTTAGCTATAAAACAGTAACAGTAGCACACATATTTTGCCGTCGCATTTGGTTCATGTTCATGATCGAAAATGCATTTAAAAATTAAAGTATATTTTTTTTTAAATTTCACCTTGGACAACCTTTGAGAAAAGAAAGAAGAAGAAAAAAAGATCGAAAACATTTGTCTTACCTGACCGTTAACTAGCTTCTTCGGATAACATCAACAAAAGTACACCTATTTGAGGTTTAGTTCATGTCCAAATGCGCTTTAACAATCATCCCACATCACTGCTCAAACCTCTCCCCTCCTAATGAGGAAATCTACATGAGCCTCAGTAGTACAGCTGTCTCTAGAGGAGAAAATGAAAGGATAAATATAGCTAGAGGCAGTCTTTCAAAACTTCAGGAATTATGCTTTTATGGTAGTCAACTCACTGGCTAATCATTTGTAAATAAATAAATTCTATATATATATATATATATATATATATATATATATATATATATATATATATATATATATACATACACATACATATATACACATATATATCATATATATATAATTAAAATTTAATTGCAAAATGGTTCAATTTAACACACAATACATGCTAGAATCATACCATAAAACTGAGGTTATTTGCTGTAGGATGAAAAGTCCAGGAGATACTCAAACCCTTACAAAAATTTCTTATAGTGTAAAATAAGATACTCTGACGACAGTATTATAAAATACTCACGTATTTGCTCAAGGACAGTAAAACAAACTGCAATAAAGTGATTTTGCAGAGTAAATAATGGGGCAGCATGTAATATTGGCCCTAGAACAACAATCCTGTTGATTCAGGAACACGGGAATTTGTTAAATTATATTTAATTTAATGTGAATGTGAGTAAAGTTTGTTTTTAGATGAATGAGGATGTGAAACAGGATTTGCAATAAGATAAGAGCAACGGACCCCTCCCTTAAAGGGTCCCAAAAGGGAGACAGAAGCTGTTTAGATTGAAAAAAATCAAAGAGGAAATGCTTCAGTTCTCCTACTAATCTGTCTTTGTTCGTGTTATGAGGAATGTGTCTTGCTTCCTTTCTCATTGTTAACTTTTTTCCGTTTTTTTAACCTGTTGTGATCATGTGGTTCTTTAACGAATGTCTTATTTGCTACACTATTTAACGCCCTAGACTTTGAAGTTACAGCACAAGCTCAATGACTCAAAAACATGCATTGCATATTCATTTTGGAGCTATATGAACCGTAACAATGACTTCTCTCTGAAGATATGCTACATTTCTCCAATTATTCAGTCTACTTAAACGCCATCCCTGAAAACTCCCAGTGCAACTCCCACATTTTAAAATCCAACCAACAACCGCCATAGAGCCAAATCCCCACCCCACAATTTTTTCTTTTTTGAGAAAGTTCCGTTGGATCGTTACATTCAAATTCATGTCACAACACGGAAAAGTGATGGTGACCGTTTGAAACCCTTCTCACAGACATGCATCACTTCCTCACTTTTACAGCAAAATTCATGCTTACAGCTGTTAGGATTGTGAATCTGGCAAATACTATCACTTTAATTCAAATTTATTTCAACCATCTCTGTAAGGTCTCTTTATACAACGTTAGGTAAAAACAAATCTGAAATGTAAAAACATCTCTCCTTTTTGTTTAAATAAATTAAGTTACAGCTCATGGACTTCACACCCAGGATCACATGATCATACAAGTTTTAACAATCATTTTAAAGCGCCTGTGACGGGTCACAGGATTCACCCTGTCTTTCAACAAGAGTTACCATTTGGAATTTGCCCTTAATTACATCAAATTTATTTATTAATGATTTACGAAGAGACCCAAGAGTGAAGAGAGGCAAGGTTGACTGCTTTCTTCATACAGAGCTGAGATTGCCACCACATTTATAAAAAACAAAAACAAAAAACCAAAAAAAAAAAAAAAAAAACACACTGCACACACATTGTGTTTTCATGTTTTATGGGGACATTCCATAGGCGTAATGGTTTTTATACTGTACAAACTGTATATTCTGTCCCCCTACACTACCCCTACCCCTCACAGAAAATGTTCTGCTATTTTAGATTTTCAAAAAAGAAAATTCTGTATGATTTATAAGCTTGTTTCCACAAGGTGACCAAAAAAATGTATTACTATACCTGTGGGGACATTTGGTCCCCATGATGTAGGGAATCCCCCCGCCCCCACACACACAAATATGTAACACACAAATACAATTTCCAACCCATATCATTTATTTCACCAAACCCAACATATCACAATACCATGGGTCATTAAAAGCATTCACACTGCCTTTTTTCAAACTCAAGACTGTACTATTTATAATCAGAAGACAGAGCTACAACTTAAAGAGAACAGGAAAAGTGATCCAAACCAAAAAATAAATAGCATTTCTTTTCCCCCTCACATATTAAATATAACACAACTATCTCTGTAATGAAAGACATTTTCAGCATCAGTGAATTTCAAAATAAAATATTTTCCAAACTGATTTTGTCTCTATGCGCACATTACAAAAACAAGACAGAGATTGTCAACTTGTACCTATGAGTTAAATGTAGAATGGACATTCACTTCACAAATTACAGCAGTATAAACTAAACAGAACGTCATAAAACATGTTCAAAACTAATAAACGTCATCCCAGCTCTATTGTGCCACTACATGGTCCATTAATTATTGAAATGGAGCTTGGAATACTCTGACCATCACATTTTGTGGTTCCATGTCCATGTCCAATGTAATACAAAAGGTAGAAAACTGCAAATGATAAGATTCGACGTACAGTTATACGCCTCCAAACATAAGTTAAAGGACTAAAAAGTCTGATACAGTGATGACAGTGTTTTTTTATACATGCTACACTGAGTTCAAATTCAGTTTGACAGTTGATCTATATGATTAACAATCATAAATAGACATTTGGAGAATATTTAAGAGCATTTTTGGGGTCACCAAGCAGGATGTCTGCATGGAATCCATCTTCCTGCCTCACTTTACTCTCTCTTTCGTCCAACTACGGCAGAAAACAGGCACTGGGACATCCCCCAAAGGAAGTGTGCAATTCTCAGGAAACAGCTTGTGTTATCACGTCGAACCATTCTGTGTGCTATCCTGAACAAGTAACATATTTATGTAAATAAGCATGAATTTGAAAATCAAAATCAATATGCAAAACAGTGCATGATAGGAAGCTACTTTTGCAAAGAACACAACAGAAACAAAATCATTTAATCATTAGGAGATAACAGCCATCAAAATTAAATAATGTCTTTAATGCATTCACTGATAAAGTGTTATAATTGGGGCTGGGCGATATGGCCAAAAATATTATCACAATATTTTTTTTTTTCATACTATATCCAATTTATCACGATGTTCATTTTCAGTTAATGGGGAAGGAAATGCTTTCCATGTATTTGTTACACCTTGAGAACATGTAAACTTGTTTGTTCACAATTAAACTCCACAGCGCATCTACCTCTTAATTTAGAGCCCCATGAAATTCATTTAATTTTTTCCCAAAATTCAGAATTTTCCATTTTATTTTTGGGAATATTCTTTGTTTTATGATTTAATACAAATTTATGTAAACTTTAGCAATTTAATCAAGCCTTTTAAAATCAAATCAAATGAAAATATAACCATTAATTTACAACAAAACATTTTTATTTTTTGTCAAATAAGATGCTGCACAACAAAACTGTACAAATTAAAAAACATGGATGAAAAAATATCTTGGTTTTATGAAATTCCTTATATTACCATTATTGCTTTGAGAAGTACAGTGAAGATCTTTAAATTTTAGTGTTCAGTATTTGAACCGGTCTCCCAAAGCAGCTCTGGAGATTGAGACGGCAGACGCTGCAAATTTGTGTTTCAGACATAACCAGCGCCGTTCATTCACACTGAGAGATACGCAGTAATCCTACATCAGCCACATGCACTGACTGGGTGTTGTCACGTTTATTTCAGCTGTGTGTTTGGCTGTTAGATTAATCCTTATTCCTTAAATTTCATTTCTGTCATCTGTCGTTCTAAACTCGTAAGACCTTCATTCATCTTCGTAACACAAATTAAGACATTTCTGATGAAATTTGAAAGGTTTTTCTCATCGTTTGACATAAACAATGTGACTACAGTGATTCAACTTTAATGTTATGAAGCAACGAGAATACTTTTTGTGCATAAAAATCAAAATATAATTCAACAATTTCTTCTCTTCCCTTTCAGTCTTCTACACTGTTGACGAAGTCAACACAGTGTAGTGCTTGCAGGTTCTGTCAGAACGCCGGCTCAGTATTGGCCATCACACACATGCGTTGTTGTATTCTCGTCGCTTCATAACATTAAGGTTAAACCTTTACTACCTTTCTGGGCCTTGAAAATAGGAATAAGGTTGAAGGCTGTGGGGAGGTAAGAAAGCTCTTGGATTTCATAAAGAATATCTAAATGTGTGTTCCCAAGATGAACCAAGGTCTTACAGGTTTGGAACGACATGAGGGAGAGTAATTAATGGCAGAAATGTAATTTTTGGGTGAACTAACCCTTAATTTACACTGCACGCGTCTGCGGCACATTACAGCTCCTCTACGCAGTGTCAACTCACGAGACCACATGATTTGCCTATTCAAATTTGTTTTCCTTGATGTTTCGTGTTTTTAATGGCTAAATGGTTGTATTTTGTTCGTAAATAATATTCTTTTATTTGACAAGGATAAAAGATTTTCAAGTTTTTCAACTTTGAATCTCTTATTGTCAATTTCTGATCTTCTGTATTTCACATCCTCCTAGTGATGTGAAATATGAGCGTGATACTACACATGGTGATCGTTTTGACTTTATTTTGTGCTTGAACGGTGCGCCTTGGATGGGGATTTTTGTTTGTCAAAAATAGACTTGGCGCTTATCTTTAGCAAAGCGGTGAGGTGAGCCGCTTCTGATATAAGCATACAAATACAAGCATTGACTAGAGTGGCCGCGGATCGACTCCGGCGCCGCAGACGTGTGCAGTGTGACCCTTGCATTCACGGTCATTCTGTTTTGAATGAATGATTGCACAATTGTTTTTGTTTTCTGAGTTCAAAGGCTATAAAACTGTGGCTCTTACTTTATGCTCATGTGCCACAGGTAGCTTGGACAACAGAAGAGGATCCTGGGATTCTTTAAGAGTCACATCTCCAAGACGAGAAAGAGAACGAGGGGCACAGAATTCAGACCGCTGCCGCCATAGCACCACCCCCACCAACAGCAAACTGATGATGACTAACAGACCAAAAACAAATAAAGGTGATCAAGGGAACATCAGTCTAGACATTTATCAAAATCATGAATGCATTATGTTTGCAACAGAGAAGTTACACTAACCGATCAAAGACAGAATCCATGGAAATGGTGAATCAGGAAATAGGCTTCTCGTTTCTGACTGCAGTGGATCTTTGTCTGAAAATGCAAAGTACAACTAAAAGGAAGGGGAAGAACACTGATGTTCTTGACACTGAAGGCCATGCATCCAATCCAACTCAAATGTAGTTGACACAAATAAATGAAAGCCATAAATGAATTTGCCATTTAGTTGCAAAATCTGAACTGCTAAATGTGGTAAATAAGGCATTTAGGCATTATAAACATTATCATCATGGATGTCTGTAAAGTTCATTTTAATCAATGTGTATCGTGAATAGCACTATAAATAAAACCGAGCTGACAAAACAAGATGTAAAATAAGAAAAGTGTGAACAGACTTGATGTCCACAATGGCTACACCCTTCCTTTCCAAGAACATGAAACCATTTAGAAACAATTAGAAATCAAGATGATCTAGTTTCCTTTTCTGCCCATGCCATGTTAACTATTTATTAGTATTTTATCATATCCATGCATTTCACTGTAATATTTCTGAAAAACAGGTCAGAACCTGTAGTCTAAAGCATAACAAGGCTTATGCAAAACTAATAACTATTCAGTGCAAAAGTGTGAAGCCACAATAAATGAAGCATTTCAGAAAGTAGCTTTCACTTTTCAAAACTGATGTGAAGATTCACAGCACCAACAAAACGTAATGTTACAAGACTTTTTGGGCTTATAAAATAAAAGGCCACTTGTAGCAACTACAACATTAAATAATACCTAGAACATCATGTTTGACATAGCAGGTGCTTACCTAACAAAAGAGAAAAATAAGACAGATATGGTCTACTAAACAGTAAATTGGTGAGTATTTGTGACTGTATATTTGTGGTTAACTTCACATTATGAGGTACAAAGTTATTGTCTTGTGGATCAGAGCAAATGAACTGAGGTTTTTCTGAGAAGAGATCTGTGACGCAGACCGAAAAACAAACCTCTCCAGAGATACCGCATGCAGCGTGACCTGAAGTTGCATGCGTAAACACACAGGTACAAATACTTTAACATACCAAACAATACTGAATTCATAATATGAATGAATTTATCCATCTATTATAGCGGTCAATACATTAAACCTATCAAATCATGTTTTGGCTTTGTAACTAATGCGATTAACCTACTCAAGTTTAATTACCTCATTTATTTTAATGACATCAAAAATTGTAGTGTGTGCTTTGGGATGCTTTGCAGAATCTGCTGTGTGAGTTCATGTGTTTTAAAGGAGGCGTGGCTTTAGAGAGGGTGGGATCTCGTGCTGTTAAAGCTAAATTGCTATTGCTAGCCTATCCAGAATTGCCTACCCTACCTTTAAAGGGTTAGTTCACCCAAAAATGAAACTTTTGTCATTAATTACTCACCCTCATGTTGTTCTACACCCGTAAGACCTTTGTTCATCTTCGGAACACAAAGATATTTTTTTTTTTAAATATTTTTGATAAAATTAGGCCTGCATTGACAGGAAGTTAATTTACACTTTGAAATGCCGAGAAAGGTACTAAAGATATATTTTAAAAAATTCATGTGACTACAGTGGTTCAACCTTAATGTTATGAAGTGACAAAAATACTTTTTGTGCGCCAAAAAACTAACAGTGATGGGCGATTTCGAAAAACTGCTTCATGAAACTTTGCTAATCTTTTGTTTCAAATCAGTTGTTATCAACTACCAAAGTCACGTGATTTCAGTAGACGAGACTTTGTTACATCATAAGTGTTTCGAAATTTCAATGGTTCATGCAACTTTGGCAGTTTAATTCGCACTCTGAAACACTACTAATACGTAAAGCTTCCAAGCTTCATGAAGCCATCACTAGACATCGGCGAATAAAGTCGTTATTTTGTTTTTTTGGCGCACAAAAATGGTTCTTAACGCTTCATAACATTATGATTGAACCACTGTAGTCACATGAACTGTTTAAAATATATCTTTATACCTTTCTGGGTGTTTGAAAGTGTAAATTAACTTGCTATCAATGCAAGGGCCTTGTCACTAATTACTCACCCTCATGTTGTTCTACACCCGTAAGACCTTTGTTCATCTTCGGAACACAAAGATATTTTTTTTTAAATATTTTTGATAAAATCTGATTAGGCCTGCATTGACAGGAAGTTAATTTACACTTTGAAATGCCGAGAAAGGTACTAAAGATATATTTTAAAAAATTCATGTGACTACAGTGGTTCAACCTTAATGTTATGAAGTGACAAAAATACTTTTTGTGCGCCAAAAAACTAACAGTGATGGGCGGTTTCGAAAAACTGCTTCATGAAGCTTTGCTAATCTTTTGTCTCAAATCAGTTGTTATCAACTACCAAAGTCACGTGATTTCAGTAGACGAGACTTTGTTACATCATAAGTGTTTCGAAATTTCAATGGTTCATGCAACTTTGGCAGTTTAATTCACATTCTGAAACACTACTAATACGTAAAGCTTCCAAGCTTCATGAAGCCATCACTAGACATCGTCGAATAAAGTCGTTATTTTGTTTTTTTGCGCACAAAAATGGTTCTTAACGCTTCATAACATTATGATTGAACCACTGTAGTCACATGAACTGTTTAAAATATATCTTTATACCTTTCTGGGTGTTTGAAAGTGTAAATTAACTTGCTATCAATGCAAGGGCCTAACTGAGCCATCGGATTTCATCAAAAATATCTTAATTTGTGCTCCAAAGATGAACGAAGGTCTTGCACCGTGTCTACACTGAACGCAACAAACCGACCGTTGCAGAGAACTTGGACTAAGTCAGAAATAGAATGGGGAGTCCGTTTGTTGCTGGGAATTTGCTGTGTTGCATTGCACCGCGCTGCGATTAATGACAGAATTTTCATTTTTGGGTGAACTAACCCTTTAACACATTTGTAATAATACCTGAATAAAGTGTGAAGAATCTGAAGATGTCAATTTTCCTAGGCTGGACATCACTTTTTGCCACTAAAGCCACGGTCACACTAGCATGCAAAATTTCTTCTAGTATTGTAACACCGTGTAACACCAGACTTTTGTCGCGTCACGCCGCAACAGCTAAAAGCTGTCTATATTGAACGCGACAAACTCACCGTTGCAAAGCACTTGGACTATGTCAGAAATAGAACAGGAATCAGTTCATTGTCGCATTCAGTGTAGAAAATATCATTGATTCTATTGTCTTTTAAAGCGTCGCGCCACTAATGTCAGGTGTAGACACGGTGTTACGGTCGTTTTATGACATCACGCACTGAAACATCTTTTTTACGAGCATGAATTCCACACGTATAACAAATAGTAAGATCTTCTACTGGTCACAACGTCTTCACACAATGCGAATTCGCAGGTCAGAGTTCACCAAACTTGAACTTTGAAAAGCAGTGAAATGTAAAACTTTGCCTATAAATGTATATGAATGGAAGTCAATGGAACTAAAAGTGCAGAATGACCGCCCCTTTAATAGTGTAAAGATTTTTGTCTACCTCCAGGCTGTAACAGAGGCTGAAGGATGACCAGACCAGCCGGTGAAATAGAACCGAGTCTCTGAGACACCTTGAGAGTATTGCCATTGTGCTTGTCTGCACTACAGATAGAGTTGGTCAACTGGTCACTCCAGTACACTCGACTCTGCAGGGGGACAAAATTCAGTACTACTCCATTATCAATGCCATTATATATTTATAATATTAATATAGTATTGTTTCCATAAAACAATAAAAATGCATAATATGTGAATATGATATAGAGGGTCAGAGGTGTGTTTTGTTACAGTTATAAAAATAAACTGTGGTCATTCATGCATTGTTATGTAACGTACCTCAAATATGGCGAGCCCAAATGGTTGATCCAGATAACCGTTGGACTCGACAACAGTTTTTCTATGTTGTCCATCAAATGCAACCCTTGATACTGTGCGCAGACCAGAGTCAGCCCAGTACAGCAGACCACGGGGGAGATCTTGAGCAAAGAAAAATATCATCAGCCACTTTTCCAATGTTGGGCCGAATTCCGCTCTCACAACGTAACCGTTCCATGCCGATTAGGGCCAGCTGGTACGTTTATAGTTTTATTTTCCACTGTGGGGCTTATAACAGCAGCTATATACAAGAGATCAGTAACCAATCTTGAGTGGTGACGTCATTTCCCGGTTTCTACCAGCACCATTCAGCGCGGTTAGACAGCCTAGAGCCGTTCCTTTCCATTCTAAGGTCCTGTCCACACGAACAGGGGTATTTTCAAAACTGCAGCTTTTTCTATGAAAAGTTTGTCCACATGGAAACTCAGTAGCCTATCCAATAATTCAAACCAAACTTTTTTGAAAACTTCGGCCAGGGTGAAGCTTTTTAGTAACTGCAGTTACAGTGTTGCCGTGTAGATGGTGAAACCTGCGATTTTGGCCAGAGACATCGGAGTACGAGCTGTTATCTCCTTTGTTTGACATCAGATTGTGTGCCGCTATCCATGTTTATGTTTAGGTTCACGTGAGGCGAGTCTGTGCAGTGGAGGACGTAGCCCAGATATTGCTGCTAATTAGTGTGCTAACACGGCGTATACACATATACATGCACAGTTCTCCCATTATATTGAGGAACAGTGACGTCAGAATGCAATACTACGCAGGTCACTGCTTATGACAAGGTTTTTTTGTTTGTTTGTTTTTTACTTTGAATGAATGTCTAATTGTATTGTTCTTGTTTATGGAATTAATAATAATAATAATAATAAAATGCTTAAAATGACAATGTTGTTATCATACCGGAACCAGTAATAAACTTCAGGCTTCTGATTGGCCAACATAGCTTTTGGCAGCGCTTCATAGCGTGCTTTTGTGTTTTCATGTGGACGGAGATTTTTTTAAAAAAACGTGCTTGTGTGGACACGATTTTTCTTTCTTTCTTTCTTTTTTTTTAAATGGAGGAAAAACTCTACCCCTGTACGTGTGGACTAGGATCAGTGTAAAAGCGAATCAGCTTATGTATTAACTTTTACCCTTTTGCCAAGTGACCAAACTTGCCTAACAAGATGAAACAATTAATCTTTAATCTAACTCTTATCTTGCTTTCTAACCATTATTTGTTCAACTTGTATGATTCGTGGATTTGTTTGAGTTAAGTATGATTTATATAAAATAAAATCCTTGGTAACAAGTGACGAAATAAAATTATTTAAATAAAAATTAGTACCAATTAACATTAATTACTAACAATGAACAGTTGTATTTATATTATATAACATATAAAAATAGATAAATTACTATAACAAATGTACATGTCATTGTTAGTTCATTTAAGTTAATGCATTTACAAAATGGGACATTATTGTAAAGTGTTGCCAAGAAGTCTAACCTAGGGAGATTGTAACAGGGTAACGTATGGATGAAGTTATCAATGCTATTCTGCTTGTCCCATCCAAACTGGCACGCTCAATTCTGGGAGACTCTCCACTTTCTGCCCAGAACAGATACCTAGTAGAAGAAAAACAGGTTTAGGAAAACGATTGATTTCCATTTTCTAAGGTTTGAATAAATATTATATTAAATTTATTATTTATACAAAGCAGTTTAAACATCCGTAAAAGGAAGCTCCAATGCATTTCCTTGTAGCTCATATTTTCCGGCACTGTCAATATGCAAAGAGTATATTGTGGGAGGTTTCTAAATTTATTCCCAATTTTTTTTAAATGAAATTTTCCTGCACATACAATGACATTTAAAAAGGTATTATAACAGTTATAAAATGAGACATGTCTGATAAAGAGAAGAACAAGCAACAGAACAGGTCAACACAGCAACATAGACCCACACCAGCTAAGGTTTCTAAAATTATAAATGACAAACTGTAGTTTTCCTTTACTGTATGACCAAGTTATATTTGGTTTCTTATGTTATAATAGAAGTATCCCAGATGGCACAGGTACATCTCTAAGATGTCTGCTAAAGAGCACTTCGTCTGGAAAACATCTTGTGTACAAACATCTGAGAAAAATATAAGTTTTATATATATTCTATATCAAAGACATTTGAAAAACGTTTTTCTAAATGTTTATTTAACATCTGACAGGAAACATATTAAAGACATATTGCAGATGAGCAAACACTCAAATAGACGCCTCTGTGACGTACGTGTGCTATCAGGGATGGAGAATGAGGCATACATTATTAATCTTGTTATTATACTTGTGAAATTCATATACATTGGTGTAAATTTCACATTTATAAACCTGTTTTCTGTGGTTCTTAAGGAATTTTTTAATTAAATAGTTACTATTAAGGAGAGCACAAACAAAAAAACTGTTAAACTAATATATATATATATATGTGTGTGAGTGTGTAAATTCCTGGCAGTTTTGTTTTGTAATTCTTGTTAGAAGTGACGGTCAGCTATGCTTCTGCATTACTTCTCACGCTAATTTCATAACATGACTGTTCAAAAACATAATCTTAACCCAATCTCTACCCTTAAGATAGAGTTGCACAATTCTGGATAAACTGAGAATCACAATTTTTGCTTATTCATTTCAAATAGAGATCACGATTTTTCCCCATGATTCTGAACAGACAACTAAACAAAATAGCAAGTAATTTACTAGAGGTTCGGACAAAACGTCAACTGCTACAGTCAACTTATAATTGTTTCAGCAATTTGAATTAATGTGTTTAAAAAAAAAAAAAAAAATCGGTTTAAATTTATTATTCAATGACTCACTCATAAATACTTTGTTTAATTTCTGTGAATCAGCATATTTTATAAAATCTCTTGAATGATTGACTGACAAATGCATCTCACTTGTCACCATCTACTGGTGTAACGATGTAATGACGTAATAGTGATTTGAAGTGCCAAGTTACTTTGAAAACTGGTGATTTGCTCTATTTTGACCATTACCGTAGACATCAGTCTTTATATCTGAATTGTAAACTTTTATCCCAGTAGTTTCTGTGATAATTTGAATATTTGTAACATAATAAACCATACTGTGATATGGAAAAGACTGTTTATGAAGCTGTTCCGTACCTAAACATAACAGCTTTCTATGGGTCAGCGGCCATGCGAACACGGATTTGAATGTTTAACAGACACAGGAGAATCGCTGTCACTTATTAGAATAATATTGCATGGGTGCTTGAATCGAGACTGTCCCTAAAATCAGAGGGAAATGATTGGTGAATAAGTATGGTGTAGATGCCCCGAACCCTTGTTGTAAGCCTAAATTTGTCAACAACTGTAAGCTTATCACTCAAATCTGAGGTTTACAGGAATGCTGTTCGAGCATCAACAAGGATGTTGATCCAGAAACATGTTCTACTAAATCAAGTTCACTCTTATGACTTGCACCTGCCGTCCATTAAGGACAGAAGATAAACCCAGCACTCATTAATTTGTTATCTGGTCTTGTGTATGTTAACCTCAATGATTGTTAAATTTATCATTTTCAGATGGTTGTTACTTTGTTCTTGTCTTGTTTGTTCCTGTGTTTTATTCCTGTGTTCCCCGTTCACCTTTTACTTTATTAAACATTCCTTTGCATCTTCCTGGTTATCCTGTTACACTGTTTGTGTAAGAGGATAACCAGGAAGAAAGAACGTGATATACATCTGAGGCAACATAAGTGTGTATAACTTGATATACATAACATAACTTGTGTAAGTATAGTATTTTGATGAGTTGCTATTAACAACAACAATAATAATATTTTCTACCTCTTAAATGACATTTACAGGAAAACAGCAAAACATATTGACCTATACCATCCATTCACCGTGTTTATCAAATTCCCATGAACCGAACAAAGTCCTGTCCTACATTCAGAACATTCTGTTTCACACTTATGTGACTATTTCCCAGTTTCACAGACAAAGCTTAA
This sequence comes from Zacco platypus, assembly GCA_038088235.1. Lineage (NCBI taxonomy): Eukaryota > Metazoa > Chordata > Actinopteri > Cypriniformes > Xenocyprididae > Zacco > Zacco platypus. The sequence goes on from CM076073.1 coordinate 7,067,420, forward strand.
GCCTACTCCCAAACTGGTACGTTTACACGACAACGATGTACTAAAAAGTTTTTTTTCTTTGTACAGATGACAACGTTATCAAAACTATCCAGTTCACACAGATCCGTGAAAATTACTAAAAACGCTTTTCATAGTTTCACGTTTTTGCAGTTTACACGGCGATATCAACGGTATTGTTATTAGAAACTTGCACTTTGAAACCCGTTTTCAAAAGTTTGCGTTTTCAGGCCATTAAAACGCCGTTGTCGTGTAAACGAACAGCCAAAACGCAAAAAAGCTGTCTTAACTGAAAGCAACTTGCATTGACATATCTTAAAATATGTCAGTGCCATGTTTTGTCTCAAGATGCACACCAGTAATATTTCTTTCAAAGGCTCATTTATAAAAGCTACTTAAATGCCCTAATTTATCTAAGGCCTACTCTTTGTTTAACCTCCCTGCTGGTGAAACCAAGGGTGTGTGATTTATATAGACAAGAAAATATTTTACCCAAGCAGTGGCTGGACAGCAACTGCAGTAGGTCTGGAGAGTCCAGAGACGAGCTGCCTTTGTTTGGAGCCACTCAGAGAGGCCACGTGTAAAGCATGAGTACTGGTGCTAACCCAGTACAGAAGTTCATGGATCCAGTCAACCGCCAATCCCTGAATGCCAGTGGAGGCCTTTAACAACACAGCTGGTCTATGGTCACTGGAGTCTAAAGACATCCTGAAATAAACATAAACTGGCTTAATCTGTGTGTTTTGTGTTGGAACACGAATCTAAGTAAAAGTTTTCATTTTTAATCATATTAAAGGCACAATATGTAATTTTTTGCAGCTAGAGGTCGTTTATTCAAAACAAAGGCGTAGCTTTAGAATGCCTTGATTTCACGGAATCACGGGAGGTGTTGTCTTCACGTCTACAGCCGGTGGAAAGAATCCAATGGAACTTGAGCAAAAATCATGTTAAAGGATGAGCTAATGTATTAAAGACTTATTAACATTACTGTAGTATGAAGCAGGGTGTGGATGAAAGCCGTTGGAGCGATTGTTAATGAGAGACAAGCGCGACACACGGCTCAAGAGTATTATGCCGCAGACGACCGCGTCCGCTTCTTCCGGTCATGTATATGTGAGGTAACTTTTTCTCATATTAGATACATTTGTGTGCTGAAATTTTGTTATGATGCTACTCTGTGCGTTCGCTCGGCGGCTGCTATGGGACACTTGTTATGCACTGCAGTAAGCTAGATCGATATTAGGCATGGTAAAACATGGTACACACGGTAAATCAAGAAAACGAGATTTAAACAATAAGACACTGTGTTGAGCTATGTAGCATGATTAGTTTTCTGTCGATATATGGATCCATCCAAAAAGTTGCTCAACTGTCTAATAAAACACATAATATATTAAAGCAGCGTTGGCGTTTCCATGGTTTCTACAAAATAAAAACGGAAATGGAGGGTAATGATTGATAGGCGATGCTCGGTCACAGTCCGTGTCCTGGTTAAAACAGCTTGTTTCTCTGGATTGAAACATTCATGGAAACATTTTCAATAATGTAAATACTCAAGTCAACAAAATATATAACATTGTTCTAGTGGTTTTTGGATATTTTAATCCAAAAATGTTACATATTGTGCCTTTAATTAGAGTATTATTTTCTATTTGATCAATATGGCTCTGCACCTGTAGATGACGTCATTCTCAACACTGGTCCAGTATAGCGTGTTATTTGCATTAAGTGCTGTAACAGGTCCTGGCGAGACTCTTTCACAAGTGATGTTTCTTTGCTCAGAGCCGCTGAGGTCCATCCACTTAACACCCTCTTGAGTGCTGACCACCAGATGAGCACCAACCCCTGCACAAGACCAAATCAGTGTTGTTACTGTTAACTAAAACTATTAAAAATCAATAACTGAAATGAAGCTGAAATAAAACAAAACAACTATTTGATTACTAGAATTTTAAATTCTAAATTAAAACTTGGCAATTAAAGGGTTAGCTCACCCAAAAATGAAAATTCTGTCATTAATTTCTCTCCTTCACGTCGTTCTAAACCCGTAAGACCATCGTTCATCTTCGGAACACGCATTAAGATATTTTTGATGAAATCCAAGAGGTTTTTTTTCATCCTCCATAGAAAGCAACATAATTACCATCATTCAAGGTCCAGAAAGGTTTTAAAGACATGGTTAAAATATCCATGTGACTACAGTGGTTCAACCTTAACGTTATGAGGTGACGAGAATACTAAAAAAATCCCCCCCAAAAAAACATTGAACCACTGTACTCATATGAACTGTTTTAAATATGTTTTAGTAGCTTTCTCTGCATTTGAAATTGTTAATTATCTGTCAATGGAGGCCTCACCGAACCATCGGATTTTATCAAAAATATCTTAATTTGTGTTCCTAAGATGAATGAAGGTCTTACGGGTTTGGAAACGACATGAGGGAGAGTAATTAATGACAGAATTTTCATTTTTGGGTGAACTAACGCTTTAAATCTTCCTCTCACCTGTAGCTTTGCACTGTCCAGTCCCGGCAGTCAGTTCATACCCATCCTGACATTCACACTTAAGAGATCCATTGGAATGGACGCAAATTTGATCACACACATCTGAATTAAAACAGTGGTCCACATCTAAAAATGAAAAGTGAATATTTGTGGGAAAGTCTTTTAAAAGATGATAAACCTTTTGTAAATTTTAAAGTCAAACAAAATTATTTACATAACCAAAAAGAAAAGGATTACTGGCATGAACTAATTCTATAAGTTTAGTTAAAAGCATAATCAATACATTTTCCTGACTTAAAACTTACACAAAGAAATTATCATTTAATTTCACATGGAGTGGGTCGCCTCACATGGGAGGACATGTTTACATCATAAAAGCTGTATGTCTGAAACCACCATATTCTGAACACTATTGCTCATGGGAAAAAAAATGCATAATCACTGACAGTGAATAAACCGTTTCTACAACAACAGCAACACTGTATACACTAGATCAGGTAATGTCATTTCTCCAGTTAACCCATGTGACTTATTACTCACCCTCACAGTGTGTGTCCTGGACCAGCCTCATTCCACTGGGGCAGTCACACATGAAGCCAAATGGCAGATCAATACACATGTGAGAACAGCCCCCATTATCGATCTCACATTCATTGTGATCTATTCAAACACAGAAATAGAAAGACAAACAGTGAATTGTGAAACATTAATAAAAAAGTTCGTTAAGCACTTTTCATGCTAGCCTGCATAATACAGGCTATCATAATAGTCGATTTTTAAAGAAATTAGCACTTGTTCAGCAAGAAGCAGTTATTTTAGTTTTTATTTATTTTTTTAATAGAATTTTTAATTCTTTTTCATGTTGATTTTTGTTTAAGTTGTGGTGATTTATTCATGTGCTTTTGCCATTTTTTTTTGATTTTTGTTTTTAAAAATATTGTTATTTAGGTTATTTATTTTTGTTTTAGTTTTACTTTAGTTTTTTGTATTTAATTCATTATTCATTTATTTAGTCAATAACTTTATTTTAGTGCTTCAACTTAAACATATATCAGTTTATTGCCAATCCAACATTTCTAATTTTTGTTTAGTTTAAGTTTTTCAACTAATATTCATATTTTATTTCAACTATAGCTATCATAATATATAAATTGATAAAAAAAGGGATAGCAAAGACATTTATAATGTTATCGAAGGTTTCGATTTCAAATAAATTGAACTTTCTACTCGAAGAATCCTAGAAAAAAAATGCATCACAGTTTCCACTAAAATATTAAGCAGCACAACTGTTTTTCAACATTGATAATAGTAAAAAAAAATGTTTATTGAGCAGCAAATCAGCATATTAGAATGATTTCTGAGGATCATGTGACACTGGAGCAATGATGCTGAAAATTCGGCTTTGCATGACATGAATAAAAATTGCATTTAAAAAACATTAACACAGAAAACAGTTCTTTTAAAGTGTAATAATATTTCACAATATTACCATTTTTATTAAATAGTGTGTTTTATTTATTATTAATAATTTAGTTTATTTGATCAAATAAATGCAGATTTTGTGAGCATAAAAGACTTCAAAAAGATCAAAATATCATAGACTCACAGACTTTTGAATAGTTGTGGATTAATAATTTATTAATAATAAAAAAAAATATATATATATATATATATAAATAAAATGTTAATTTTTTATTAATAATAAAAAAAGATTTTATATATATATATATATATATATATATATATATATATATATATATATATATATATATATATATATATATATATATATATATATATATATATAAATAAATATATAAAGTAAAATACAACTTACCACAGTTCTCTTCATCGCTGTGATCTTCACAGTCAAAGGAGTGGTCACACCTCCATGAATTAGGCACACAGTGTCCATTAGCGCATCTGAACTCTGACCTAGCGCATGTCTGTGCTTTAGACAGCAATCTGCATGCATCTAACTGTTCATCTGCTCCATCTGAGCAGTCAGGCTTTCCATCACAAATGCTGCTGGCAGACACACAGCGCGCTGCTGCCACGCAGTGGAAGGAGCCACTGGTGCAAATCAAACAGGAGATCTCGTCGCTTCCATCGCCACAGTGGTTCACACCATCACAGCGCTCATTCAGAGGCACACGTCTGCCATTATTACACACAAACTGCTCTATGCTGTCCTTTGGAAAACCTGCGAAAGTAAAAACTGTTCTTTAGTTCTGAAAGATGTTCAAAGTGTTGAAGGACAGTTTGAGTAGCATTAGACCATTAGTAAAATCTGACTGGGCAACATTTGGTACAATTGTGCAAATAGGTGAATTAGGGCAGTGGCGGAGACAGGATTTTTTCATAGGGGTGTCCAGGCAGGGGTCAGCAACCAGTCTGGGGTGGCACAGAAATCTTCATTATTTCAACATAAAAATGAGTCGATAATGTACTGGCCTTTGGCTGCATCACAACTGAATACAGTTAATTCGTTCTTAATTGTAATTGGCATAATGAATTGGATCATTATCTCTTTAAAAATCTTTATTCCTCACCTGCAGGAATATTAATAAAGCGGCTCACACTATATCTAAATTTCAACTTGTTCAGTCAGCTTGTTCTGGTTCTCAAAACCCCCAATAGCTTGTTCTCCAAGGTTGCATCTTCATGGATGAGACATGCAGATAACTACATACTGTAGTTCAAAGATTATCATTGAATTTTATGAACTACGAGTTTGTCTGTTTCTAAAACTACTAAACACTAAATGTTTATTTTCTATATTGCCAAAATAAATAATTGCAACAGTTCTATCATACCTAAAGTAAACTCAATACAAAGGAAAAAAATGTGTTCTCTTTTGACTTCCCATTTGCAAGAATGTGAATAAGGGCGGAAGTCAACAGCCAGAATGTAAAATTAAGTATTTTATGCACTTAAATGTGATACATTTTGTTTGTATTTTATAAAATAACATGTTCTAGTACAAATGCACATTTATTTATGATTACAAAAATATTCATGCATTACAAAAATCAGATTGTGACTTATATTGCGACCTCACATAGCAGAATATATAGTCCGTGGCGAGCACAGTAGAACGGCAGACACGACAGGAAAGTACTCTTTTTCTGAGTTTTACTGACATATAGACTGACAACACATCATCCGACCGCAGATACTGAATAAGGACAACGCGTTTCTCTCAGCATCTGACAGGAGTGTCACCAGCTTTCACAAACGTCTTTCAAAAATAAAAGTGGCATCAGAAAAACAGAGTATTACGTTGTATTATGTTATTGTTTCTTTGACTGCACACAATGCGACCCACCAGTTCAGAAGATTGACGTAGGCTATATATAATGTTCGTCGTTCACTTGTGTGCTTCTGATGGTCATTTGACACCTGTATCCTTTCCCGCGCGTTTGATTTGCACCTGGAGCTGAGGAGAAATTGGACTGCATGTTTTTTGTGGCCTTAAAGAGACAGTTCTGCGTTTAAATAAACGCCGTTCATGTAAAGAAAAAGGGAAGACAGAAACAGCAGTTGTGAGCGGGGTGGCCAAGTTTAGGCCAAGGGTAGCCATGGCCATCACATAGCTCCGCCCCTGAATCAGGGTAACCTGGGACATTTTTTACTGTATTGTCAGATAGCAAACAACATTTAACATGGCAATAATATAAAAATAAAGAAAAAACTGTCAGTTCATAATTTTGATTTGGACAAAAATAATAAATAATAGATAAGCACAAGCTTAGATGTATTGTATGCTATTGTTATACTTTCCCAATTGATTAAAGAAAACATCTGTTGATGTGGCAACTTCAAAAATGTTTAAAAAAAATTTAATCCATATTTTATTGCATGTATTTAATGCAAACATCTTCAGAGAAAAATCTAAAACATTGCTTTCTTTATGGCTTATGATTTACGTTCTTGTGACAATAACCTTGCACAAATCTTATGCCCCGTTGCAACCAAATGCTTAAACCATGAAAGCCATTAGTTAAAGTTGTATATACTATAACTATTGCTAAGGGGGTTTTAAATTTAAAAATCTTTGTTGCAACTGGTTATGACGCTTGGATCATTTATTTTACGAGAGTTTCTTACACCTTATGATAATAAACACAACAGAACAGGCATTTAAATTCAGTTCAGTTTTCTCCCATAAAAGGATTTATAATTTATTAATATCTTGATAATACTCATGCCTAATCACACCCTTGTTGTTAAATTAAGCATACACCACTTATCTTATTTAACAAGTTTATTTTGTCATCATTTACTATATCCAGCAAATGAAGGGTGATTCATACATAAATGTATGAACATACAAAAACAAAATCCATTACAAAACAAAAACTTTGTTTTCTCGGTTCTGGCTCCTATCAGCATCACATGCATGAGTCATGATGGTCACGTGTGCAGCATATGTTATATATTATACATATTATATATTAAATTATATAACTATATTTTATAAGGAAAGTCAGCCATTTATCCGAGTTCTATAACTAGATACATAAACCCAATTGAACTAGTTTTATATTTGTGATAGGACACGCAACATTATTGAGGGGTCACAAACACATCTGTAAGTACAGTGGACTATTATCTCGCGCGTGCACGTGTAACCAACTTTTACACAACGCCCAGGACATGCTGTACGATGCTTTATAACATGCACAAATCCAAAAAGTAATAGTATTTTAGTCTATGTTAAAGGTGCACGTGCTTGATAGTAATGCATTAAGTGAGTATATCTATAAAAAGCGAGTAAACTCAGTTTGACAGCCGCATGTGGCGCTCGATCCAATCAGATGGCGTGACAGCTCCGCGTGCAGCGCGAGGTCCAATAGGAAAGTGTGAACAACAGCGACGCATTCAGACACTTTAGGCACGTGCGTTTATTATCCTCTGACCACACAGACGTATAAAGCATCCCTTACCTTCTGCTAAAGGAAAACGTGACACACAAGTCAACAGCAGGAGTAATGCACCAAGGTGTTCCATGCCGTGCTCAGCGTCCTCTAAGGTGAGCGCTTGTCGCTGTCGCGGGGCAATGACGTCACTTCCGCACTACAGAATCATGTAGCAAAGACTGCTCTGTTATGTAGTCACCCCAAAAGTTCAATGAGGTGACTCCAAAAAAGTTGTAGGATACTATTGTTGGAATGTCATTGCATTAGATAGGCCTAAGAGAATATCAAACCAAACGCATATGTTTTAAAAACGCATAGAATTTCAAATAAAGCAAATAAAGTTTTTTTTTTTTTTTATTATAAAACGTTAAAAAAATACAACAAAAGACATGTTCGTACTTGTTTGTATACAGCTTTGGTTACTCTGAAAAGAAACCTTCATTTTCATCATTCACTCATGTACAAATTCATCCACTCATGTCTTCATAATTTATACATATTGCACATTTTAGAGTGCATTTATTTCTGCCCCCTCCCCTCGATAAAGTCTGTTTTGTATTTATTGCAATATGCAATATGTATATCTTCCTTTGTGTTCAGCAGAACAAAGAAATTCATACATGTTTGGAGTAAATGATGACAAAATTATCATTTTGGGGTGAACTATCCCTTTAAAAGAAATTTTAAAAGCAAAAAAGTCTAAATAAAATGATGATACAATTATTTATTAGGGCTAAACAATTGCAAATATACCGTATTATATCACAAGCTTTTTTTTGTTTTGTTTTTATCTATTATTTATTGAACAGTGAGCTTTGGAGCATGCTTCTTTATTTAATAAAGTGGTGAGGACAAAATCATTTCCCCAGCCTAAAGGACACATATGATCTACAGATGCTTTGCAAAGGGGAAATTCTACAGACTTATCTCTAGTGCAAAATGGAATTACGTATGTGCGTCGCTGACCTATATATTACATGACTGCTGACATTCCTACAGCCTTAACACCGTTGAGTAACATAGACCCAGACATCCAACCTACATGTTAGACCCCCAGTCAACACAGTTTACAGCAGACACCGGAAATCATTCATCTCCTTTCTCATGACAATTAAACATCAGTGAAACTACAGTTATCACAGTTCCTGTTGTCATCACAAGGGGATTTCCTGTAAGTTTCATTTTCTCCACTAAGGCAGCCTAAAAGTAGTAAACACATGATAACTGATGACACGCTGAGATCTTTTGGATTTAAATCCATGCATAAACCCTTTCTCATAGTCCCAAACGCACGTTACAAAACTCAGAGATTCTTGTTTTGTAATGAGCCTCAGCGGCCAATAGGCGAGCTCGCTGACAGTCACGTGAGGATATTTTTTACGTAACACTTGGACAAAACGACTGTATGTAGAGGAGCGCGAGTCACTACCTTCTCTTGTACTGTGAACTGTAAGAATGCTTTGACGTTTGTTTATTGTTTTTTTTTTGTCAAATTAGTGGCGTATCTGTGAATGTCACTCGCAAGTATGTCATTGCGAAAACTAGACCAAGAATATGCTTTGGAGGAAAGGGGACGGTTTTTTATATCATCCGAAACAGAAGGCGACTGGGACGAGGACAGCCATGTCGATCACCGTCAACTTGTTTTATTCAAAGCAGATGCTTTAGCTTCGGAAAATCGTCTTAAGGAGGCTGTCGATATGTTTGCCATGGCTCTTCGATATGGCCCTGTCCGGCCGGACCAGCTAAGCAGTTTAGTCGGATGCGTTCTGCGGAACTTCAAGATGAAATCAGAAGAATCGACTCCCAAAAGTGAGCCGAACTGGTCACAGGATTGCGAGTTTGACTGCCCTGGTTGTCATAGTTTCTTAGCCGATCCCGTGACGGTGGCATGTGGACATACGTATTGTAGAAGATGTTTACAACAGAGCACTTTTTCTAAATGTAAACTGTGCAGTGAAGACATTAGGACGAGGCCTGAGGAACCCCGACTGAATGTGATCTTATGTGGACTTTTAGAGAAGTGGTTTCCAGAAGACGTCAAAAGAACTAAATGTATAGCGGAAGCTGAAAGCCTATTGAAGAGTAAACAGTACGACAACGCTATTGCACTAACGAGTCAGTTATTAGAAGCTGGTAAGTTCGAATCCTTCATTCTCTCTAAATATATTCACTGATCTGAAAATAATGCCATGCGCAAGGTTATATATAATTTATTTATTCAAAGCGTGAGGGGTGAACCGAGTTCACTGACCAACATTTGGGTTCATAACTTATGTATTAGCCCCGCCCTCCACGATCATATAACTGGCGAGTGCCCGTATTACAAAACGTGTTGGAATCGCGCATGCGCACTCGGCACGCGTTGTGTAAGGCAGGTCGTGACACTAAGTGTTTTGTAATCTGAAGCAAAGTGAGTTTTATAACAATTAGAACAGTATGTAATAGACGCAATGGTCAGGTGTTTATTCAATAGTTAGATATCTAGGGGTTGTCTGATGTCTTGTCCTGTAACCCAATTACAAAAAAATGAATTTGTTAAGCAACAGCTGGAATTAAAATGGCAGCAATGTCATAATAGGTCATTTATAGTCATTTATACCCAATTTATATATATATATATATATATATATATATGTGTGTGTGTGTGTGTGTGTGTGTGTATATATATATATATACGCACACGTAATATTTTATATATAAATATATATATATATATATATATATATATTAATATGTAATAATAACAGTAATAATAGTATTATAATATAAATTATGTATATATTTATATATATATAACACACATGTACACATAAATATACACACACACACACACACACACACACATATATATATATATATATATATTACAGACACAGATAGATAGATGGATAGATACGAATGTGTGTGTATGAAATGAATGCTTGTTTAATTTTATTTTGATTCATAGTGTAACAACACACCTGTATAAACTTGACTATTGCATTTGAACTCTTTAAGTCTTTGACACCCTTATTGAATAAATATATATTGCTGAGAAACATTTTTATCCTCTTTACCTAAATCAGAGGGAAAGGACTGAATCTTAAGCATGACACTCTTATGTTTTTTTTTTGTTTGTTTTTTTGTTTTTGCATTGTTGAATCATGAAAATCTACTACCATATCTTCTTGGTTAAGTGACAGACAGGAAATATCTGATGATGTTGATGTTACATAACAACTACATACTTCCAGTCGTTCTACACAAATATTTGTGCACTTCTTCTTTGATAATCCTTTCCCACATTGTGTTTGGGACACTTATCTTAATAAAAGTATTAGTTTCATATCGGTAACATCACTGTACATGTCACAGAGACAGCGTAGTCAGAGTGCGGCAGTCTCGTCTCCTCTTTCAAGTCCTCATTTGCCCTTGTGTAAAAAAGGCAGTGCTGCAGTGTCACATCCCCTTTGCCGTTCTTCTTGTGGCATTTCAATGCAGTCCTTATTATGATTATTGTCATAATGCCTGTTTTTACATGCTTAAATAAATAGTGATTAAAGCTTGGCCTTTGAGATTTGTCATGGTCTCTTGATTCTTTCTCTTTCTCACAGACTCTAGTAATGTGTGGGTGCAGGCGTGTCATGCCGAGGCTCACAGAGGACTGAAGCAGTACCGTCAGGCTTTGGAAAACTGGGAGTCCTGCCTGATTGCTGCCCCTTCCCCTGAGGTACGTCTGTGGATTTTCCTAACACGTACTGCCTGCCACTGCCACAGATGGCTAATTCATTTCAGAGTACATCAGCATACATTTACAAATGTTATAGTAGCTTTATTGTTGCTTTAAAAACAGGTGCCAATCTCAAGTTTCTAATTTATCAAGTATCAATACAGCCATACTTCAAAGGATCAATGCTTTATGTTCAAGGCTTAAGTTAACGTTCAAAGCTTTATTTTATTTTGTTTTACGTAACTCTATAACGCTTATGAATTCATAAATGCACTCTAGCTGGAAAGCAATATTAAATGCAAAACATGACTGACTTTTCAATATTTATCCCATTTCAACTAATGCTTTCAAGACTATTACAAGTTCTTCTAACGTTTCAGCAAAGCTTCGTCTAGCTATATTACCCAGATAGAGAATAATACCATGGTGACATATTTAATCTGCAGATTTCAGTGCTAATTATGTCACAGAAAAGGGCCATCCTTATTATTTAGCCCTGCTGTTGTTGCCTTTTTTTTCTTGACCATAAAGAAGTTTGAATATATTTCTTTTTCAGTTCTGATCATTACTATTCATTTGAAATGGTAATTTCAGCACCGCCACATTTGACCTATATTTGTTCAATTAGCTCAGTTTCTACTACAATTATTGTGGTGTTGTGTTGATAATAGAAAGCTCTGTGAGGGGATGTAGTTGTGTTAAGCACATGATTAAGGTATACAGGATGTTTGCCAAGCTGACAAGTGAGATAAGGAGAGACAGACAGGTAGGGATAAGGCAGAGATGTGGGTCACTCGAGTGTGTATTTATATTGTTGCGAATCATAGTGTCTAGCTCTGTTATTAGCATTAACATGACTAGACTCCCATTCTAGCCAGATTAACACAAAAACTGCATCTGTACTACTGGACGCTAAACTCTCTCTGATCTGTCTGTCTTGCAGGGATATTTCCGGAAAGCAAAAATTCTCCAAGAGATGGGTCTTGTGGATGAATCCCTGCAAGTCTTCCTTCAGTGTTTGGCGTTGGATGAAAACTTCCATCAGGCAAAACAAGAGGTGGAAAGGGTGAGATGAATTTCTCTGCTTTTGTGTGTAGCTGGAGTGATAATAAAATTTTGACTTGAGTACGTTACCAACCTGTATTTCAGTATCGATATAAGAAGAAAAATATACATTTTCAAGTGACTAATTAAATAAAAAAGTATAATAATTATATTATACTTATAATATAATATCTAAGTATACAAATAATTATATCATATTTTATTGTATTGTGTATATGTAATATATCATTATATTTTATTATATTAATATTATATATTTTTTTGCTGGTCTGATGGAAGTTAAGCTGTCTGAATAAAATGTTCTTCTATTTGCTATGGTTAAGCCCATCTAATATGAGAGCAAGTTGGTTTTTCATCTTAACAGTGACTCTGCATTTTCAATAATCACCTTTTGTTGGCACAGTAGATATGGTCTCACGATATCATTGATTCAGATTGATTCACTGGAACTGTTTTACATTCAAGATACAGTTCTAGTTATTTGTATCCTGAAAGGTCAACTTATTGTAAAGTGCTGTGGCCAAAGCGATGTTTCATATCAGTGCTAGATCATAATTAAATTATGTAAGATTTTTATTACTGGTGAAGCTTTGTGACTTTCTGCCTAAGCACACAGAAAGACGAGGAAAATGCACTGTGAGCGTTGCATAATCTGTATTTTTCAATGTGTGTGTGTTTACAGAAGGGCTTAAAACACACTCTTATGCAATTAAGTGCTTTTTCTTTGGCCTACATTGGACTAAGACCAAAAGGAAAAATCATGATCTCTAAATGACAATTACAAAGATTGGTGTCTTAATTAACAGTTCATAAACACTAGCTAGCAGCATGCTATTCCTGTGATCATTTTTATTCTGAATTTGTTTGCAAGAAGATTTTAAACCATTATTAAACTGAACACAGCAAGATTAGTTGTGTACAGCATGCACTACCATTCAAAAGATATGTTTTTGAAAGAAGTCTCTATTCAAGGCTGTATTTGTGTGATCAAAATTACTGTGAAAACATTAATATTGTGAAATATTTTATTATTATTATTTATCATTAATATTAAATGATAAATAATAATAATAAAATATTTCACAATATTAATATTAATGTTATTATGATTCAATTTAAAATAACTCTTCTATTTTAATATATTAAATCTTTTAAATTATTTCTGTGATATCAAAGCTGAGTTTTCTGTATATAGCCAATTGTTCTATTTAATGCATCCTTGCTGAAAAAAGTATTAATTACTTTAAATAAAAATCTGACTCCAAACTTTTGAATATATATATTTTCTTATCTAAATTGTTCTTAGTTACAAACCTCTGCTAAAATGCCCTTTTGTTCTTTTCATCTTCAGATCTTGCATGACCTGTTAGCTCCGGCCTGTGATAATGTCAAGGTTGGATTGAGAGAGACCACCCAGAGCACTTCCTTTCACCTGCGCAGTAAAACCCTGGTGTCCGATGGCCAGAATCCAGACCAGCAGACCCAGTCGCAAGGCCAGCACCAGTCTGGCTCTCAGGCAGCATTTGCCCATCTTCCCTCTAAAGAGGTATGCTAGTCACCTTAGCACTTTTATATTTTAAATGAACTTTAGAAATAAATCTCTTGTTGACAGCGACATTTGCAGCTCTTAATACTTTAACTCCTCATTTTCCATGTCTCCAGAAACCAGGTCGATCTGAAAGTCTGGAGCGTTCCGGCCTGAGCAGAGCTCACTCCCTTCATGCTCACGGGATAGGGGGCGGTGTAGAGGAGGGACTTAAAAGAGTTAGCTCCGCCCCCCAGTTGGGTGACCCAGAAAAAGGCGCGTTGCTAAAGAGGAAGCTGTCTGTGTCTGAAGCAGGGCCTGGCGTGACTTACAGCCATGGCAGTAAATATAAAAAGCAAGTAGGTAAGTTGTCTCGCCTGGGAAGTACGTGATGCCAACACAAGGACCTACCACATGTTGAAAAGCCATGCAAAAACTGTATTGACTGTACATTTGAATATTTTTATGTCAAGCAAAAACTAAATTGTATCAGGTGGTTTTTCAATGACCCCAGTAAATCCAAAACCAATCTTTTAAAAGATGCCGGTTTTCGAGTTTGCCTTATTTCCACTGGCACTGTGATCAGTTTGCATTACAATCATCACTAGAAAATGACTGCAGTTTGAGTGTGTCCTAAATAAAGTGGTGTCCTCATCTGTCCGCTCTTCAACCTTTCTCCTTCAGTGACTGCCAGTGCAGCTACTCCTGTGGTTACTGAGGAAACCAAGTCCTATCAAACCCTGCCAAAAGACCTGCTGGATCCAAATGATTTCGAGTGCTCTCTCTGTATGAGGTGAGGGAACAGTGTGTTTTTAGAGTCAAATCGACTGAAAGTCCTAGAAAAAGAGAAGGAGAAACAGACAAATAGTCAGCACACTGTTTCTCCCATATATACTATGTAAAAAAAAATACACACACACACACACACACACACACACACACACATATATATATATATATATATATATATATATATATATATATATATATACTCTAAGTAAATTAAGATAAGCTATTCTAAGACATGCATATAATTTTATTCTTAAAATCCCAATTTATTTGAAATGTATTTGATTTTTTTTATTTTAATTTATGTTTGTTTTACATGTTAATATGTAATTTTTGAATTAAAAGGAATATTGAATGTTCTTAATATATATATATATATATATATATATATATATATATTTTTTAAGAATAAAATGATATGAGTAGCTTAGAGTAGCTTATCTTAATTTACTTAAAGAGTGCATGTTAAAAAGGCAAATAATAGAGCCTCTAATGTTTCCTTGAGAAAACAAAAAAGCCTCAGGCAGACTGCGGGTTCATTTTGTGTCAGTGAAAGCATGCTTGCTTTCACCCTGTGTGTTTTTGCACTTCTGTAAAATTGAAAGTGTCAGTCTCTGTTTAATATAGCTCAACATCATCTCCTATCTCTTTTCTAGATTGTTTTATCAACCCGTCACGACACCCTGTGGTCACACGTTCTGCAAAAACTGTCTGGAGCGCTGCCTAGACCACAATCCCCAGTGCCCTCTCTGCAAAGAAAGCCTGAAAGAGGTTTGTCTCAAAATTATATACTCTGCATTTGGATGGCAAGCTTAACTCAAGTAATTATATTTCAAAACTCAACAATAAGGTTTTTTGGTTTTTTTTACAAACAAGGTAAATATTATTCATAGAAATTGTATTAATTATTAAAATGTATTTAAATTTTAGCAGCAAAGTATGAAAATATATTTTTATTATTCATAATAAAATAATTGCATATTTTTTTTATTTCAATTTGAATTTATAGGTTTTTGCTTAAAAAATATATTACATATTGTCCTAATATAACTGATCCTACTGGTCCTCCTTATTGTCGTGCACTGACTTTTTCCTATTTTTTTTTTATGTAAACATGATTTTCTTTTTCTTCTTTTTTCTTTTTTACATTTTATACACGGCTTCATATATTTAATTACATTTTAAATGATTTGGTTGTTAGTAATTGCTCCAATTCTTTCTATATTTCTCTTCTTCCTCATCCTCTCTCTCTTGCTGTACTCTTCTTCCTCTTTTTCGTTCTTTATACAGTATCTTGCCTTTAGAAAGTACACAGTCACACAAGTGCTGGATAACATCATTAAGCAGAATCTATCCAAGGAACATTCAGAGAGGCTGAAACTGCATGCGGAGGAAACAAAAGAGCTCTCAGAGTAAGTCTGTACAACTGCTTCGTTTGTTGCTCATCAGATTCATCATTCTGAGTGTTTTGTTTCGAAACGTTACATAATGTGAAGATGCTTTTGCACTGACGCCAGAATGAACATTAATTTATTATGCATAATCTTTTTGTTTTGAATCCATCAAGTTGTAAATAAAAAGAGAAAATAATGAAATGAGATGAAGTACCTTTCAATTGTAAAATTTTTAATTCACCAAATTATATCAGATTGTGATTTGTATTGTTGCCTTGATGATATAAAATGACTCTGTTAAACTGTTCATTTTCAATCAATAAATGTTTCTCAAGTCTTTCAAACAGTCTTTGTATATAATCTTCAAATCACACTCATTGTCTCTGTTGTTTTGTCTTCTCTAGTTTAACAAAGAATGCGCCCATCTTTGTTTGCACCATGGCCTACCCAACTGTGCCTTGCCCCCTTCATGTGTTTGAGCCACGATACCGACTCATGATCCGACGCTGCATGGAAACCGGGACACGTCAGTTTGGCATGTGCATTAGCGACCCACAGAAAGGGTAAGTGTGTGCTTATATGTGTTCTCATGGGACTGTGCGCATAAAGTGTTGGATTATGTTGTTGATTTTTATATTTTGATATGTCAAGGTTTGTGGACTTCGGCTGCATGCTTCAAATCCGCAGCGTGCATTTCCTCCCAGACGGGCGCTCCGTTGTGGATACAATCGGAGGAAAGAGGTTTCGAGTCCTCTCCCGTGGAATGAAAGACGGATACTGCATTGCCAACATCAAGTATCTGGAAGATATGAAAGTATGCACCTCTGATGGATTTTTAGATTACTGTAATGTACAGGAATGCATGAAAAGACATGTTTTATTTGGAAACTGTATGTCCTTATCGAGTTGACAGTAACCAAAAGTTAAATTTAAGCTTGATTTAAAGATATAGAGTCAAAGAAATATTGAGAATTGATCAATTTTGTGTGTTGCAGGTAAATGATGTGGAAGAATTGGAAAAGCTACAAGTGTTACATGATCAGGTGTACGACCAGGCCCGTAAATGGTTCCAAAACCTCGAGAACCGCTTTCGGAACCAGATCCTACAGCATTTTGGGCCAATGCCTGAGAGAGAGGCTGACATCCAGGTATTTCCCGCTTGCTTAATCCCTACTACTGAAAGTAGCCCCGCCCCCTTCCTTTCTTTGCCTTACAGCAGGCTGGGCGGGAGGAAGTAGGTCAAAGTGCATTCAGTGTTGCCATTGCATAAGTGCAGTTACATCATAAATGTGTCAGAAAAACCGGAAGTGAATTTGGCAGCTTTCACAGAAACGCACACACTGACTGGTAAACATATTATCGTGTTGTTCAGAAGAGGAATGGCATGCTTTGAATAATAATGGCGGGAGGTTGCTGTTGTGTAAGCTTCATGAACGGAACCAATCCATATATGGTCAATTTGAAGGGCCTGTCCTTTGATTTCTAAATAAAGGGCTTTCATCAGCAGGTCTTTCTATTTTATCAAAGAATAGCATGATATATAAGGGGTCATATCATGAGTCAAATTTTCCTTGATCTTTTTCTAAGATTAAAAAAAGCTATGCACTACAATATTTGATGTATAAATCATACTAACATTTCATGTTCATGACCAATTTAAAACTAAAACAAGCTGTTAAAAACACAATATAATACAATATGAACATTACATGAGAAACTTAAACTTAACACATAATGAAAATTAGAAATACTGAAATAAGTTGAAGTAATAAAATTTCTTATGCTAAAAAAATAAAGCTAAATAGAAATTATATATGTACCAAAACTAATAGAAATGACAAAAGTACTTAAACTAAAATTAGAATAAAAGGTTAATTCAAAATATTAATAATAACTACAATAATACAATGAGCTTTAAAACTAGATATCCAAGCTAATTCAAAATATTAATGAAGGAAAATGAAAATTCTGTCATTAATCGTTCCAAACCTGTAAGACCTTCGTTCATCTTCAGAACACAAATTAAGATATTTTTGATGAAATCCTAGAGCTCTCTGTTTTGTCCATAGACAGGAATTTAATTAGCACTTTCAAGGCCCAGTAAGGTATTAAAGACAGTGTTAAAATAGTCCATGTGACTACAGTGGTCCAACCTTAATTTTGTGAAATGAACACTTTTTGTGTGCAAAAACAACAAAAATAACTTTTGAACTTCACTCAACAGTTTCTTCTTCTCGCAGCTGACGCAGTAAACACAGTCCAGCGCTTCCAGGTTCTACGTCAGAATGCTGACTCATTATTGGCCGGCTCCTGCTCACGCATGCGTCGTGCTGCTCAAATGTACAGCGTCGGCCAATAATGAGACGGCGTTCTGATGTAGAACACGGAAGTGCTGCACTGTGGTTACTACATCAAATGCGTTAACTACAATTATAGTATACAAAATTTGATTTAAAAATATATGTGCATGAGCATGTACAACCAGTATCAACTGATACATTTCCAATATCAACAGATAAAGATGAACGTAAAAATCTCTAATATCAGATATTGTACATCCTTAGGACATGATTGTACATTTATTAGCAGCCTGATCTTAAGACTCTAAACATGCTTTCTTTGTATTCCAGGCCACACCTAATGGTCCAGCGTGTTGTTGGTGGCTGCTAGCTGTTCTTCCTGTTGATCCACGATACCAGCTGTCGGTCCTCTCCATGACGACACTAAAAGAACGCCTAGTCAAGATCCAACACATCCTCACCTACCTGCAGAACCTCCCCAGAGACTAGAGCTTCCACACGAACACACACAGAAGTCCCTCTGCTGGCCAACATGCAAACACTCTATGGTGCTGACTGACGAAGAACTAACAAGATTCCAAGGAGAATCCGCTGAAAACCGAGCACAGATTTCCATCTGTGTGGTTAGATGTAATTCATACAGAGTTATAAGAACAAAATGTTTTTTGTTGTTTCATACCGATCTGTTCATCACCATCAGTTTTCTTTGTGTTCAGGATGAGTGTTAGACGACATCCCTTCCTGTAGTATTTATTGTTCAGCAGCCTGTCTGATTTAATTTAGGAGAAACGATCTACTTAAAATTCTGTTTCCGTCAGATGCCCGTAGCCTCCATACAGAGCTTCGAGGGCAGAAGTGTTGCTGGAGAGCATTCCAACATTTTCAACATGATCATGCTTTGTGTGTTGAAGTGGATCTGCTAAAAAAAAAAAAAAAAAAAGGTGGATTTTTGGACACCAAGATAGAAGGCCATTTTGAATATCTTTTAATCACTTAAAACTCTGGAGAAGCAAAAGCAGAAATATTGATTCTGAGCATCCATCCGAGCTTTCTGTCTTGACCTGTTAAGCACGCACAAGAGGTTGTTGACGCACAACAGCGGAGTTGCCTAAGACAGAGAAAACTCTGAAGATGCACTTGTATTCATTTGTGTTACTTTTGCAGTACTTGGACGTTAATGAAGCTTGCACGGTCCCGTCCTGTCTCAAAACTTCAGCTCGAAGATGGGCACGATACTATTTAGCACAGGTTTATTTCATACAGAGGAGATAATTAGGACTTCCAAATGTCTAGATAGTTTAGTTTCACATATTGTTCATTTTTACTGTGGGTTTGCTTTTCAAAACAGCAAAAACGTCACCATATTGCAAGAGTCTCGGTTGGGTACAAGCTGCACAAGCATCAAATTCACTTTTGAGAATGAGGTTGAGATATTGAGGTATTTTATTTCAAATCGCAAAGGGAAACTTGCAATATTTTGACTGATGAAAAACAATCTGTCGTTAGCTGCAACCAGCACCATACTGAAAGGAGACCCAGCAAGCATTCTGAATATTGACAGTCTTGAATGCTAACCCACTAACTCATACCTGTGTGGTGCTTGTTGTGTGCAGACTAAACTAACTTTTGCCTTATAATACCTTGTTGCATTCTGCTTCTATGGTATAATGCATCGGCTTGGGTTTTTGCACTGTTGCCGGAGAAATAATTCTGTGGTTTAATTTACTGCATTCGCCTCTTGGCCAAAATCCTTTCAGTGTATAAAATATGTCAAATAATGGCTGTTGTATGTAAATCATTTTGTTTTGAAAAAGAATTTTTTTTTTTTATAGCTATGCTCATATTTAAGTTATCAATTTTCAAATAAAATGCACATCTTTTTCATCGTATATATGTGTTAGTTTATTTACATATATACATTATCATCCATTTATTTCAGAAAACACTTGTACTATAGAGTCATGGGATGCTGGAGCCTAATTTGAAATTATTATTATTATTATTAGCCATCTGTCAATTTTCCAAACCACTTGTCCTTTGTATGTCCGCAAGGATTATTATTACCGGTAATATAATTATCCATCCATTTTCCAAACCACTTATCCTACAGTGTGTAGGGTCGCAGGAATACAGGAGCACAATTTATTACTAATATCATCATCATCATTATTCTTACTAGATAATAAAAATTATTATTATTATTATCATTACCTATATCCTCCACTAGGTTGCAGCAGCGTCACTGGTTGTGCAACAACAGCTGTTTCATAACTCGCAGATTTGTTGTCCTGTATTTACTACTTAGATAATCCACAATCCTCCATTGAAGAACTAGAACATTCTCACACAGTTTAGGACCTTTATTGAATAAAAATACTCTATAGTCTGTACAGTTCTACATAAATCTCAGCAGCTCATGAACAGTATTTAACAACTTGACTGGAAGGTTTGATGATTACACAACAATTGAGCTCTTTATATGGAAAAACATTCAGCTATCGGAGAGACAGCATCATGACGAACTCTGAAAGAAAACACAAAAACTGTCAGTTAATATTATATCTTGGTTGTTAACAGGGTTGGGGAGTAACGAAATACAAGTAACTTATTACGTATTTAAAATACAAATTGTGAGTAACTATTTCATTACAGTTAGATTTTAAATGGGTGGTAATCAGATTACAGTTACATCTGAAAAGTATTTTAGATTACCAAAGTGATTACTTTGAATTTTAATGTCATTTAAACATTAATGTAAACATTACTGGATGATCCACGACTGTTTTCATGCTTTGCGACAGTTGTTTGAGTCCCTTGTAATTGTAAAAAAAGGTAATTGCAACTTTTTATCTCACAATTCAACTTTTTTCCTGGCAATTGCGAGTTTGAATCTCACAATTCTGATTTTATTTTCAAAAATCCAAGATTTAAACTCACAACTGCGTTTTATAAAATCAGAATTGGGAGATATAAATTCATAATTGCAAGTTATAAAGTCAGAATTACATGATAAAAACTTGCAATACTGACTTTTTTTCTTGCAATTGTGAGTTTATATCTCAACTTCTTTGCTTGCAATTCTGACTTTTCTTATATATCTCATAATTTTGACTTTTCTCAGTATTGCGAGTTTATATCTATAACAATTGCAACTTTATATCATGAAATTCTGAGAGAAAAGTCAGAATTGTGAGGTAAAAACTCACAATTACCTTATTTGTGTGCGTTACATAATTATTAGTATTCCAAAGTATTCTAAAGTATTTAGATTAAGTTACTAAACTTAAGTAATGTAACGAAATACGTTACAAATTACTTTTTAAAGCATGTATTTTGTAATCTGTAGTGAAATACATTTTTAAAGTAACCCAGCCCTGGTTGTTATCTACGTTGAGGTGTGGGGATTTACCCTGAAATGTCATTTGAGGGGGTCCTTAAGAATCTACAACGGAATTTGTCTTAAAATAATAGTATATGTCGAAAATAAAGGTGCATTTTTGTTTGTTTTTCGAGCTCTAGGCCTCCCTGTGTTGATTTATCAAACTTAGTTAAAGATGGAGGTGGCGGGAATCGTCTCCCGAGTGAGGTAAGTCAAAATGAACAAGTTCTTTCTTTTATAACTCCATTTTATTTAAAAAAAATCAAGTAAATAAATGTTGAGAGCGGTGTCTGCTGCTCCACAGCTGGGGCAAACGTTCCCTGTGGGAATTATATAGCTAATTCAGAGCAGCGCCATGACGGGTATGAAAGCGAGGCTGTGAGGGATAGACATGCCGTGTCATCTGCTGTAAAAAGCTACTTGAAGCTCCTAGATCACATTTAATTTTCAACAGCTCATGTTGTCTGGGATTTTTCCCCCCGAGTGCGGCAGAGCAATCCAAAAACACATTAAATAACAGTGCAACCCCCTGAGGAGATTCATGTCTATCCCGCACAGCCTCACTACCTTTAAAAATTAAAAATGGCGCTGCTGTGTAAATTCTATAGTGATGTAGTGTAGATAAAGTCGCTATATTATACAGCGCATAAAAAGGCCCGAAGAACCACATTCACTTCAAAAAAAGAGTAAAGAGGGCTACTGCTGTTTCATCTACTGGCCACTAGATGACGCTCTAGATTTTTGCTATTGTTTTTAGTGGTTGGTTAATACTTTTACTTTAGTGAGTCCAGTTAAATTGGTTACTGTTTTGCATGTTTAAGTTATACGTTCCTTTCTTTTGCTTATTCACTGCTTAGTGAATGTCTTGAGCTTTGATTTTGCTCTGCTCAATAGTCCAGAGAAAGTCTTCTCACCTGTAAACTCATGCATCAATTCCCAAAGTAGTACATATTCAAAAGCATGCTGCCTTCCTTACCATCAAAGTCCACGTTCCCATCTCCGTTGAGGTCGATGTCTGTCAGAATTTCTTCCAGTTCTCCTTTCTTCAGTTTCTCTCCCAGCAACGTCTTTGTGGACTCTTTCAGCTCCTCAAAGGTGATCCGTCCATCACCGTCACAGTCAAACTAAGAGAGAAACAGAAGAAGTTCAGAGTTTTCTGAAGATATAATTTTATTTATGGATTGGGAAAAGATGTAATATATCACGATTTGATGTTGGTGGGGGTTTGTTTTCTATTTAATGTACACTTTAAAGTCGGCTTCCTTTGAAGGCAACTTTAGAGTGCATACTCACCTGTTTGAAAGCGCAGTGCAGCTCCCTCAGACCGACCATATGAGCAGTCTCTGCCAACATCCTGGGCCCCATTAATTCACAGAAATCATCAAAGTCCACATGACCTCCCCCTACAAACACACACATACCACATAAACACTCGTATCTTTACATTTAGACCGACATACTCTACCGTTCGAAAGTTTCGAGTTGGTAAGATTTTTTTTTTTAATGTTTTTGAAAGTCTCATATTCTCCCCCAGGCTGCATTTATTTGATCAAAATGCTGTAAAAACAGTAATATTATGACATATTATTACAATTTAATATAATTGTTTTCTCATCAGCCAGTGGCACAGATCCCCAGCAAACCGTCCCATACCAGCGTGATGAAAAAGATCTTAAACTAGATGGAACTGGATTAAATATTTTGACTGTTGCGATCCCAAATCTGACTTCTGACCTGTAACTCTGCCTGAGTGTCGGACAAGTGTTCACTGTTGGCCAGAGGAGAACTGGCCCCCCAACTAAGCCTGGTTTTTCCCAAGGTTTTTTTTTATCCATTTTGTTGGAGTTTTGGTTCCTTGCCACTGTTGCCTTTGGCTTGCTTGGTTGGGGACACTTGCTTGATATTCACGAGTGTTTTTGGTATGCCTGCATCGGTGCCGTTGTATGCGAACTGAGCTGAGCCGGACGATTACGTCACTGTTTTCTCCAGTGCTGATATACAGAAATTAACTAGACTAATAACTATTGATCTTTGCAACGGGATGAATCAATAATATATAGAATAAGATGGACAATGACACCATTTTCTTTGGGAGCTGCTGTGCAGCCAAAAAATATTGCCAATTATTAATGTAAAGCTGCTTTGCCACAATTCGCATTGTAAAAAGCGCTATATAAGGAAAGGTGACTTGACTTTAATATTTTTTAAAATGTAATTTATTTCTGTGCTGTTAAAGATTAATTTTCGGCGTCATTACTCCAGCCTTCAGTGATCATTCAGAACTAATATGCTGATTTGCTGCTCAAGAAACATTATTATAATTATTATTATTAATGATGTTGAAAACAGTTGTGCGGTTTAATATTTTGATGCTTCTTTTTTCAGGATTCTTTGATGAACAGAAAGTTCAAAAACAGCATTTCTTTGAAATAGAAATCTAACTTTATAAAAGTGTTTACTGTCACTTTTAAACAATTTAATCCTGAATAAAAGTGTTTCTTTCAAAAACAAAGAAACAAAAAATCTTACTGACCTCAAACGTTTGAACGGAGTAGGTCAAAAGCTTAGGCAGGGTATAAATAGACACGCACACATGCCATCATCTGAAACTGTTTTCAAGCCCTCACACTCACATTTCATTTTTATCTGCTGAATGATCTCAATCAGTTCCATCTCTGTTGGCATGTATCCCATGGTTCTCATGCAGTCGGCAACATCTTTGTAGTGCAGATACCCATCCTGGTCATAGTCAAACTCTTTAAATGCTACATGGAGCTCTGAAGGGGAAAGATAATGTAATCACATTCACTGCCAACCGTTCTGAAACTTACAGTGTATTCTGCTATTTGTAATGGGCCACATTTGATAAAACATTAATATTAAAATGAATGTTTTTTTACATACAGCTTGTTTTCTGAATGGGTCCAAAGAAAAGGTTTGTGTGTGTCTGTGTGTGTGTGTACTTGTATTCATTACATTGTCCCCACAACGTAAGTAAAACCAGTAAATCTTGACATTGTGGGGACCTTTTGTTGGTCCCCATTAGGAAACAAGCTTATAAATCATACAGAATTATGTGTTTTGAAAATCTAAAATAGCAGAACATTTTCTGTGATGGGTAGGTTTAGGGGTAAGGGTAGTGTAGGGGGACAGAATATACAGTTTGTACACTATAAAAACCATTACGCCTATGGAAAGTCCCCAGAAAACACTAAAACACAACGTGTGTGTGTGTGAGTTATTTATTGCCACTTTCCATGAATATGGTGTCCCATTACATTTTTTTTGTAAACTATTATAGGTTCAAATTCAATGTTTTATTATAAGTAATATTAGATGCGTTCTCATAATAATAAAACATAGGTCCAACTAACCCTAGCACAGTGGTTCTTAACCTTGTTGGAGGTACTGAACCCCACCAGTTTCATATGCGCATTCACCGAACCCTTCTTAATAGGAAAAAGCGGGACGTGTCATCACGAATCATATGAGTCGGGTGTGTGTCTTGACCTCCGCCGAACCCCTGAGACTGACTCACCGAACCCCTGGGGTTCGATCGAACCCAGGTTAAGAACCACTGCCCTAGCATAAGAAGTAGCTAGTTTAACATGTTTGTCTGTTTCCCCTCTTAAAATGGTGCTTTTGGCCTGTCCTACATTAACGGTCTTGGCCTTCTTAACTGTATCAAAATTGTATTTATTATTTTAGTATGTAAAATGTATTATTTTAGTATAATTTGTCATTAATTAAAATCTGGTACTTCTGATTAATTTACATGATTATTTAAGGTTTATTAAAAACCACACAGATCGGGCGTTTAAACTGCATTTAGACACATTGCATGTATGTGTTTTTTTTTTTTTTTTTGGAGGGGGGGGGTGAAGTTAATTTTACATGTAAAGCATTACAATATTGGGTTACTATTTCTGACCTTGGTTGGGTTTGCTTGTTTGTTTTTTAACCAAAAAAAAAAAAAGTTCTATTTTGGCCAATGCAAAGGCCCTTTCGCACCAAAAGTGTAAGTGCTATTCTTGCTTATTAGTATGGTTAAATTTGATCATTAATTAACAAAGTGAGATTAAATACATAAAGTATAATTGTGTCATTTAACATATTTTTGCAGGTTTACATAATTTTTTGTTATCAATAATATTGATAAAAACTGTTTTTATTCATTTAGAGGTGCAAGTTTTAGACACTACCCTCAACACTATATATATATATATATATATATATATATATATATATATATATATATATATATATACACACTTTACATTAGGCATTAGGACATTTACTTTAGGATATGCTACATACTATACCAGTTATATAATCTAAATGATGGTACAGCTTAAGCATTGAACCATCAGCACAGGCTGACTCACTGCTCTGGTATTATTTATGCTGCTTACTTCTTCATTCACTGTATGCCATTCACCATTTATGACAATACCAATTCATTTTTAATCAAATTTATTTGTGTCAGATGTTATTGAATTTTGTCAGTTGTTTATCTTATGCTGAGTGTGTGTAGCATATTGTGTCTGACTGTCTAGGCGCTGCGCAATGGCTCGGATATTAAATATGCATGTTTTGTACATACCATCTAGTTCCTCTGGCAGTAAATCTCTGTCCTGGTGAAAGTAAATGTGTGAGAGAGAGAAAGCAGTAGAGAGGTAGAAGAACAGAGAGATGAGAGAGCAAAATGACAATGAGGGGAATAAATGTGACACAAAAAACAGCTAAATATGGAAATTATTACAACATGAGAGCTGAACGTCCTTAGAGACATCGCCCATTTTTAATCACTAATAACTGAGGTTTATGTTAGCACGCTTATCAAAGCTGCTCAGTGGCACAATGACGCATAGAGTGGAGGGGGGATTGTATAATTGGATTAGACCATAACATGCCCTACCATGCCTCACGTCAACGCTCATACAAACAAAGAACAGGGAGAGATGCGGGGAAAAAATTATATCATTTTTCAAACATAAATAGTAAAGGGCAATGTGTAGGGGGATAAGGAAGGTTAGGCGAGAAATGGTTTATAAATTATTATTGCTAATTATTTTTTCTGTATTTGATAATTGTAGATCCTAATATGCAATTTTATTCAGATTCATGTACATATTCATGCTTTAATATGATTACGTCTCACAAATACTCATCTGCAATACAAATACATACATTTGAGACCTACAAACAAATATACATATCTGTTCGCTCTTTCAGAAATGGATACACATGAATGTATGCACATTTATTTCTTTTATGAAGTTGCATGTGATTATTTTTTAAATTAAATGCAGTTCATCTTCAAAAATGTATATTTATTTTTTTTATTAGCAAACCTGGCATGAAGCTTCATGAAGCTTATGGCCTGACAGATTTTGTACTGTAGACTTTGAAATGCAAATGATTTATGTAAAGCATGCATTTTTTTTATATTTTATAGCTTCATGAAATGAAACTGCAAAAATTATGTTTTCAAACAGGTTTCCTGTCATCCATTGGTCATTAAACAGATGACTCACGCTATTGGTTGATCCAGTGTTTCTATGTTGGGTTGGTTTGGATGTTTAAACAAACGCCATAGAGAATTTAGTAAAATAAAGTATTTTAACATCAAAAAATGATACGCATCACCTTTAATTTCACCTAGGACACTGTTTCTGTGCTTAGTCAACAGATAACGTCATAACTGCGATATTAATCCAATGCAACATGGGTATTAGGAATGTCTCCGGTATTTAAACTTGCGACAACACTGGTATTACCCATAACACCGGAGGGGGAGGGAGGGATCTTTTCCGCACCAAATCCTCTGCCATCGTCTTGTTAGTCATCTCTCCTTACTCTCGTCATGTAATAAGTGAAATATGATTCCTGCTCAGTGGTGTAAAGTGTTGGAGTAAATGTAATCAGTTACTATACTTGAGTAACTTTTTGGCTACATTGTATGTTGACTGAGTAATAGTATTAAAGATATTAGCAACTTTTACTCTCTACTTGACTACATTTTTGAATAAGTAATGTACTCTTTACTCCAATACATTTGTGATGAGTAATGCAATTGCTTGTTACGTTTCACATGGCACCTAACTTTTTCTGCAGCAGTTTATTTCTGCTACAAACGAAGCAGTATCGCCATCTATGTGGCATTGAAGGTACTATAACTTGAGGCTTTTGCCCTTATTCACCCAAAGCAACAATGCTACTTTACACGAATGCGTGTGCATATGCAGGTAGTTGCTGAATTGCAGATGTTTCATAGACGAGATGAGGACATGGCTGCAGTCGGTGATGAGGCCTATGACGTCCAGTGCAAATAGATTTTGACTATTTCATTTTACTTAACATTATTTAAGTTATTTGTTTTATTGAAGAGACCTTTTTGAAGGATATTGCTGTACTTGTGCTGTTTTTAAGGGATAGGTCACCCAAAAATGAAAATTATCCCATGATTTACTCATCCTCAAGCCATTCTAGGTGTATATGGCTATATGACCTTGATTTATATGTAAGTGTTCAGGTTTTAGAAAATAAACTTGTGATGGCTCTCCTAACAAATAAATTACTGTTTTTTTCACTGCTATGTCTCTTAGGTGTTGAGGACTAGTGCATCTTTGAGCCTAAATTCAGTATGAGTAAAATACTTAAACACTGTTAAAATGAGCTACTCTTAAGACTTTTAATCAAGTCGTATAGGAACTGGTGACTGGTAATTTGTTTAAACCTCTGCTCTGCAGATCATGCTGTATATGGAGCAAAGCAGATGCTTTCAGTTTATAATATTAGCATCCATTGTCCCACTGAACAGAATGGGTTTTTATTTCTATAAAAAAGCAAAATGACAGTGGGGGAAGTGGCCAAGTGATGTAATCAGTGTACAACCGAAACACCATGTAACAACGGTAACACAGACTACCGTAGCAAGCCTAATGGATATATGTATATTAAAACTTTTATTAGGCCTAATTTGATTTGTAAGGCTTTGCTAACTGAGACACAGTTTCCATTTTTGGTGCCCAGGGGCATTGCCGTATTTCAAATGTTTCATTCAGTGCATTTATTGGACTTTTGACCTGGAAATTCCCTAAAACACACATTTATTATTAAAAATAATGCATTACTCATAGACTTCTCTGGAAGAGGTAGAGGTTACGCAACTTGGTGAGTTGCTTCAGGCTATTTACCCATAGATATATGCTAATAGGGTCCCTTGTCTATCTGTTTTTATTTCATTCATTCCTCCAATCTGCCAAGCAAAAGCCATGGAGCTTTAGGCTGTGCATACATTGGTATATTTTCCAATTTGTGTCGGAGCACCTTTGTCTTGTTTGTCTCTTAGACTCTATCCATTATCTCTCTCTTACTGTTCTTCTGTCTCTCGGTTTTCTGTCTTTTTCTCGCTTGCTGGCTCTCTCTGATCTCCAGACGTACTCTTGAAAATATAATCAAGCGTCTCTGAGTTTAAATGACTATGATTCAATGGATCGTGACAGATTCATAGCATCGGTTTTAACAGCAGGAGCAAGATGCATGCTTAGGTCTGGGCTTCAGTGTCCCAAAATAACTTGACTTGGCACTTGCTATTGACCTGATTGAGGAGGAAGGTAGTGCGTTGACAGGCGGCAATATTTTCTCAGTAGACATATCACAGATTATGAACCTGACCTCATGCTAAATAAAGACGCATTGATCCTGGATATATATGTTTGAATAATCCAAAATAAGACAATCAAACTGGCTAAAACATTAGACACCTATAAAATGTTCATCTGTCTAAAAAACATCTTAAATCTAAGCTATTTTGCTGGTCTTATTGCCAGTTTTAGAGTGGTTTTGAGTCATTGATTCCCATATTTAAATATTGTTCCAAGGTACTTTAAAAAATGGCATGGTATTACCATAGTAGCGTTGGGTACACTTTTTTGTTATTGTAAACATTTAAATGTATATCACTAAACAAAACTAGCAAGGATAATTCTAAAGATCTACTCTAGTTTACCTGTCCAAAGAGAGCATTAAGGTACTGTGTATATGCCGCAGCAATAGCTGAATTCTGACTTAAGGTTCTACTGCCTCGCCGTCCTTGGCTGTCAGATGACTCCCTGTGACCTGAGTTTTTCGAGTCTTTGGAGGAGTGACGAAGAGCAGAGCGTGGAGGATGAGCGTCTGATGAGGATGGAGTACCAGAAGAGATGCTAAAGGGAGAGAAGATTGGTAGTGACCACACCGCACATCACCTCAAGCAATGCAAGTATTGATTTCATTTAGAGCCGTCTCGTACCTTTCTTTTGAAGATGTTTTACTCCTCTGAGACATGCTAGATAAGAAGGAGAGAGAGATTTTAGATATTCAGAAAAGTTTGTTCAGTATATGTTCAGTGATGTTGTTCTTTCCCTTCTCTTTTGTAAATTCGTCCACATTGACATTGTAGTTACATAATTCTTCATGTACTATTTATGCATCCATGCCCAGTCCATTGACATTAACATGTATAAAACATAGCAGCAGCTTTCCGGCCAAGTTACTGCTGTTTTACCCTAGAGTTTAGTGGTTGGGCAGAGGCCTGAATGCCTGTTGGGTTGCTTCCTGGTATTATAATATTTAGAAAGGTCATAGGCTGGAATTACAATGACCGTTCCAAATGGCAACAGTTTGATGCTATTGTTTTCCCTTTGTAGAAAGGCTTATTTCTGAAGAGAAGGACACACGGCATAATCAAATGCATGCTAGCGGCAGATCCAAGAGGACGGACTGTTCCTCTGAGCGCTGAATTGGATTACAATGGAGGCCGACAGGCACACTAGACAGCCTATAAATTACAATCAACAGTTTAATATGCCCAAGCAAAGCAGCAAACCTCTGTCTGTCCTCTGCCCATCAAACAAGTCATTAAAACCGAAATTGTCAATGGCTCCTTACAAGCAACAAGCATAAACTATAAAATGAGCAAATCGTTCACATAAAAACATTTATTTCGTAGTGCCCTGGTGTTTTGATCTTGTATAAATCAGTTGTCCTCTGTTCAATGGTTGGAAAAAATTTTCAATTAGGAAGGAAAATACCGAAAAAAATCAGTTACAGATTAGAATAATGGTTCGTCATTAAAAGGTAACTATGCAGGAATTATTGCAGGACAGATGAGTAGTACTACATTAACAATACATTAATTTCTGAATGAGATTGGCATCATTAAGAACTAACTATGACAAATTATTTAAAAAAAAGTTAATTAATGACAACATTGATGTGCCTGAAACTATCTTTTTTTTACTCTCAATGTCATAAAATGGTTTTTCACTTTAAAATAATGATCCAGATCACTAGTAGTTCATGCAGAGTGACTAAGTAACACTGGAGTAATTATGATGCATCTAAAACTAGATCACAAAAATGTCTCAAATTAGTCCCAGACTAAATTGATGCTAGACAATGTTATCCACAAATCTAGAGTGGAATAGTTTGGTTCCAGAAATCCCTTTATTCTTATCCATATCTAAAGATAGATAGACCTGCTGTGAGCTACAAGGTTGTTAATTGATGGTATTTGCTTTTGTTGAAGCCATCTTTTTTGATATTGATGTTCAACAGGTGATAAGCAACATTACCCATGATTCTGCAAAGAAATCTACACCAATAAGAGAATCAAACCCGTTATTCATTCATTAATCCCGTTATACAGTCTTGTCTTTTTGTCTGATTTTCAAATACTTCATTGCTTCAAAGTAAAGTTTGTAATGTTGTGATTTACCTCTTAGCTAGTTGGTTTGCTTCATGGCTTATAGCTCTTTAACAAAGACTTTTTAAAATCCCAATGGGAAATGTGAATAAAAAAATACTTCATGAACCAAGGCCAAAGAAAAATGGGCGGCACTGTTGCACGGCGCAATCACTGTTGCCCATCATAGCAACATACACTCACCTAAAGGATTATTAGGAACACCATACTAATACTGTGTTTGACCCCCTTTCGCCTTCAGAACTGCCTTAATTCTACGTGGCATTGATTCAACAAGGTGCTGAAACCATTCTTTAGAAATGTTGGCCCATATTGATAGGATAGCATCTTGCAGTTGATGGAGATTTGTGGGATGCACATCCAGGACACGAAGCTCAAGTTCCACCACATCCCAAAGATGCTCTATTGGGTTGAGATCTGGTGACTGTGTGCCATTTTAGTACAGTGAACTCATTGTCATGTTCAAGAAACCAATTTGAAATGATTCAAGCTTTGTGACATGGTGCATTATCCTGCTGGAAGTAGCCATCAGAGGATGGGTACATGGTGGTCATAAAGGGATGGACATGGTCGTGGCATTTAAACAATGCCCAATTAGCACTAAGGGGCCTAAAGTGTGCCAAGAAAACAATCCCCACACCATTACACCACCACCACCAGCCTGCACAGTGGTAAGAAGGCATGATGGATCCATGTTCTCATTCTGTTTACGCCAAATTCTGACTCTACCATCTGAATGTCTCAACAGAAATCGAGACTCATCAGACCAGGCAACATTTTTCCAATCTTCAACTGTCCAATTTTGGTGAGCTCGTGCAAATTGTAGCCTCTTTTTCCTATTTGTAGTGGAGATGAGTGGTACCCAGTGGGACCTTCTGCTGTTGTAGCCCATCCGCCTCAAGGTTGTGCGTGTTGTGGCTTCACACATGCTTTGCTGCATAACTCGGTTGTAACGAGTGGTTATTTCAGTCAAAGTTGCTCTTCTATCAGCTTGAATCAGTCGGCCCATTCTCCTCTGACCTCTAGCATCAACAAGGCATTTTCGCCCACAGGACTGCCGGATACTGGATGTTTTTCCCTTTTCACACCATTCTTTGTAAACCCTAGAAATGGTTGTGTGTGAAAATCCCAGTAACTGAGCAGATTGTGAAATACTCAGACCGGCCCGTCTGACACCAAAAACCATGCTACGCTCAAAATTGCTTAAATCACCTTTCTTTCCCATTCTGACATTCAGTTTGGAGTTCAGGAGATTGTCTTGACCAGGACCACACCCCTAAATGCATTGAAGCAACTGCCATGTGATTGGTTGATTAGATAATTGCATTAATGAGAAATTGAACAGGTGTTCCTAATAATCCTTTAGGTGAGTGTATATCAGTCCGAGCATCCAAGTAACTGAGTCTGGCGCTACTTCCATGTTTCTCATATCATAATCACATCATACACACTTTTGTTTCATACACATGCAAATGATGCCATCTTGCAACTATTTATTGTAGTGAAGATGACCTTAGAGACCTTTAGTATTAATATTATTGTAATAATGTCACATTGTTGAAGTTGCTATGCTGATTGTTTTTTTGTACATTATGGACTATTTTGTCTTAGTTGAAGCTTAAAAATAGTCAGTAATTTCCCCTATTTTTTGTAAACACATATTTACTTACTTGTTATACCTCTTAAATGAGATAACTGAGTCTTCTTTCTTTGAAAAAGCAACTCACTGGGTGTGTCATATTTGGTGTGTATTGAAAAAGCTGGCTTTGATAAATCAATATGTTGGCTAAATATCTGAAGAAACTCGCTAAATAAAAGCTTAGAAAATGTCTAATTACTTCATGGAGTCTTCATGGAGCACAGTCACTGCAAACTTATTATTCATATTTGAATAGATGAGATGTACTAAGACGTGCGATCCTTCTGCTCTTGGTAATTTGGTGAATTTATTTCAGTGCACTAGTGACACTTGCAAGAGGAAAAACCTGCTTCACTAATCTACAAGAGTTATTAAACTAAGTGACCAATTGCTGTCAATCAGCACGTTAACACAAGCAATTTCAGCTCCTAATTCCTCTAATTGGAATAATTTAACAGAGGAGTGTGGGGATAATTATGGAACTGATAGAATCGTCTAAGAGAGCCAAAGCTGTGCTGGGGCAAAGAAGATGAGACTGCTCCATTTTCCCCCCTAATTACAATAAGATACCAATTCTTTTTGATGTGGGTTGTGATATACAGAAAGTAATTACTTCTAAAATTACATATGAGATGGTTGGTTTGCTGGAATGCTTTAAACTGTGCAGTTTTTTATGGCAGCCACCTTTCAGAGATGGCCTTCCAAAAATGACTGCATCTGACAGATGCAGATTAGATCAAACGTGGACCTTCAGAGATAGAAATCTTTCACACCCTGAAAGACTCAATCATATTGAGGGATCTGTTCTAGCCAAGGGCATCAGATACAGGCTTTCAAATGGCTTTGTCTTACTGTTTGACAGGTGAATGCTATATGTTATAACTTTGATAAACTTTTGTAATGTCAGATAATATCAATTTATATTGATTTTAGAGCAGCCAATTGCAAGGAAATCGTCCCAAGAAGTCATAATAGATAGAAATAAACCTTAGGAGGAACCAAAAATTAGCTAGGAAAGTCATATCTAATATCTACATTATAAGCTTAATGATTTCAGTCATTTTTAAATTACGTTTTTTGGGCTCAGAGTAAAAAAAAAAAAAAAGGAATCATTATTTAAGTAAATAAGTGTGCTCATATTTAATAATTACAATTTTATTTCTCCCAATTGTGACTTTATCTTGAAATGTGAATTTAATTGAACTTTATATCTCACAGTATGATTATATCTCGCCATTGCTTTATTTCTGGTAATTGCAACTTTATCTCTCATTATTTCATCTTTATATCTCACAGTTTACTTTAATCTAACAATATGACTTTTTTATTTTACTTGTTTCACAATCTCATTTTGTTTCTCTTTTTAAAGATTATATTACAATTATTTGTTTCATTTTTACTCCGGGGCAGAAACAGGCTTCTATAGATATGGGGACCAAATGTCCTGCATGGATAGTAAAACCTTAAGGAAAATGGCTTAATAGACATACTAAATGTCATTATGGATATGTAAAAATGCAAAAAAGTGTAGGTTGAGTTTAGGGTGTAGGAAATATCATCAACTCACTATAAAAAAACAATAAAAGTAAGCATTCAAAAGTTTGGGGTCAGTAAGATTGTTTTTAAAAGTCTCTTATGCTTTTATTTGATCAAAAATACAGTAATAATTCTGAAATAATATTCAAAATAACTGTTTTCCATGCTAATATATTTTAAAATGTAATTTATTCCTGTCATAACAAATTTCTCCACTCTTCAGTGTCACCTGATCCTTCAGAAATCATTCTTATATGCTGATTTGGTGCTCAAGAAAGATTTCTTATTATCGCTGTTGAAAAAAAACTTCTGTTGCTTAATATTTTTGTGGAAACTGTGATGCACTTTTTTTCATGATTCTTTGATGAACAGACATTTCTAAAGAACAGCAGTTACTTGAAGTAGAATCTTTTTAAACAACATATAACAGCCTTTACTGTCACTTTTGATCAATTTAAAGTCTCCTTGCTGAATAAAATATGTTTCTTTTGAACTTTTGGAACAGTAGTGAATGTGTGCGCGCTAAGGATGTACATAATAAAACTGTAAGTTGAAGCCCCTTGTTCGCTATATCTGCCTTGTTTTGTGATCTTCTCCTCGTGAGATCCATCACAAGGCCTTTGGCACTAGATCAATCACAGTTTGCAAGAACTTTCCTGGGTTACATCTGAAAACAAGCCACAGAACAATACCCATGGAATGTTCAGACTGGCGCGATCGATCCCCATTACCGATTTTGTGTCATGGTGCTGAAATGAGGCCGGCCCCCTCCTTTGCCATTACGGCCACGCAGTGATGGGATTTATCTTGTTTGGCCTGGCAGCCCCTGACAATCCACTATCAGTTTAGAATAGCTGCTGTTTACATCTAGACTCAACTTTATATCTGACTGACTGCATTCAAAGGCTCATCACTTCTCTTTGACTGTCATTCATGTCCTCAACATTACTATAATTATTCAGTAATTACGGTCTGACGGTTTCTCTTCCTGTCAGTTTCTGAACTAATACAGCGAAGCTTTTGAAAAAGATTGCCGCTATGGCTGTCACTATGTGCCTGATATGTTACTGTTGAACGTGCTTTGTTGTTTGTGTCGTTTGAAGTCAATTAGGCCCTTTAGCAGGTGCAAAAAAATCTTTCTGAAAGAAACAGTTCATGCAAGATACTCTAAAATCACACTATATTATATTTTCATCTTACCTTCAGAATGAGCAGAGCAAAATGTGCAGTCCAGAACCACTTGAATCGGCCTTTTAAAATCAATTCCTCCTCCTCTGAGAGAACGTGTGGATTGAGTGTAGAAAGTGACCCTTCACCCTCCTTTGATAATCCAAGGTAGGTGATAATCTGTCTAAATATGCTTGGATTAGCATGTGAGATTGTTGATGATGTGTTTGGATTAAGCTGTACAAGTGTGCCTGTGAATGTGACTGTCTGAAACAGACATGTTGCTCTGCACTTGTCTGTGACTGCATGTACAAGCATTTAACAGATGTCAGCATGGTTAGAAAACTACCGGGGCTAGTTGTCACACAGGGTTGGGCTATGTTTTTATGTCAAAGATATAAAGTTCAAAGACATAAATTATTTTTTTAGCTTTCTGTTATATACATATATATATATATATATATAGTTAAATTTCATGTTTTCAACTGTTTTCATGTTTTGTGATGGTTGTTTGTGAGTCATTTTATAATTGTAAAAAAGGTCACTGCAACTTTTTCTCACAATTTGTTTTTCCCCCTCACAATTGTGAGTTTCCATTTTACAATTCTGACTTCTTTTTTTCAGAATTGGGAGATTTAAACTTGCAATACTGACTTTTTTTCTTCCAATTGTGAATTTAGTATGTGAGTTAAATGTCATAATTCCGTCTTTTCTCAATATTGCGAGTTTATATCTCATAATTTTGACTTTATAACTCGCAATTGCAACTTTATATCACGCAATTCTGAGGGAAAAAGTTAGAATTGTGAGATAAAAACCTTTTTTGTGTTTGTTCCACACTTATTAGTATTCCAAAGTATTCTAAAGTATTTAGATTAAGTTACTAAACTTGAGTTTAACTGTAACACGTGTGTGGGAATAAGCGCTCGAAGAACGATGACTGAAGATACATAAAGTCATTTAATAATAAACAGGATACAGAGAGTGCGATATACAGATCCACACTAGTAACGTTAACAACGGACAAGGACTGGACTGACACAGAGGGAATATATACACAGAAACACAGGAGGATAACGAGCGGGGCACAGGTGACAGACATAATCACTGACAAGACACAGCTGACTTAAATGATCTAATAATGAGACAATGACAAACAGGAAATCAAAACAGAGAACACATGACAGATGACAGAACTCAAAACAAAGACCACATGTTACACATGACCGGACTAGGGAACAGATAAACAGACAGACACAGACATAAGCCCTGACAGTAATGAAGCATGTATTTTGTAATCTGTAGTGAAATACATTTTAAAAGTAACCTACCCAGCCCTGTATATATATATATATATATACTATACCACATAACTAATATTATATACACACACACACACACAGTACCCTCCATAAGTATTGGGACAGCAAAGACAAAATTGCTCTGTTAGCTGTGGTGTCAAGACATCTATAACTATGATTAAAAGATTAATATAAGGCAGAAGTACAGAATATCACATTATATTATTGGCTGTTTCAACACAAAATGTTTTACCAACTACATTCAAAAAAAGGATTTTACAATACTGTTCAGTTTATTTAAAAAGTAATTTTCATTTAACACCATTGTATTAGGTTTCTCATTCAAACACAACTGACCCTTCGCAAAGACCCGCCCCCTTTAGTTACTGTTGCTATGTCCGACAAGCCATGCGCTCTCACGCCACACATCATGTTCTCACACAGTGAAAAATACATCCCGGAGCAAAGAGGACACTGACAACAGAGCAGGTTACTTTTGATATGAAACAGTTTTATATTTAAAATATTGTAATTTTTTAAAGAAGTTTAAACAATAAATATCATAGTGGCTTGTGAACCAACCATCTCTTCATACTAGTTCATTTATAGCATCAAATAAACATGAATGAACATCAGAAGGAATGTTGTTTCAAGCGCGGAAAGACTTGAGTACACAATTTTTCAAGTTCACCAACGTTAATCTACTAACTCCCCTGACTGCTTTGTCAGACAAAATGCCGAATTCAGGGTTATGATTGGTTAGATCGCCTATCAAGCAAACTCTCGGGCGAAGGGTCAGTTGCATTATGTTAAACTGACTTGAAACAGTTGAGTTTTGGCTCAACTCAGTATTCTTATTTTGAAAGAACATGTTTTTCAGTTAAGCAGGCAAAAAATAACGTTTGATGCTTGTTCAATTAAGTTAATCCAACATGATTCTTTTCAATCACTTTAATTAATCCATTTGAGTTGAGATAAATGATTTTAGTTGGGTTAAAATCGAGTGCAGCATTAGTTTAGTCAGGCCACGTAGGGATAGAGCTGCAACAAGCTGACGCGGTCAGATGTCAAATTGCTTTAATCACTACTATTCTCCTATTAGACCGGGGACATATATACGTGGCATTACTGCTCGGTAGGTATGCTCAAACTGCACGCAACCCTCTTTCCCTCCCCACTATAAGCATCAGCATATTACTGTGCACCTTCTGGTTGTCATCATCTTTTCGTTTCAGATTACCAAATCCTAACTGGCATGGTCCTCACTTCTGAGAGACACTCATCCTCATAGCCAAGCTACAGTACACGTCCCACTGCCACGTCTACATGTTATGTTTCGCTTTTAAAGACATTACTAAAGTGTCTTAATTGTCTGTGTAATTCCCAAGCTGATGGTTCCATGGGGGGTTAATGCTTAAGCTCTTGTATGTTCAATTAATTTCGGAGCAAGAACCCCCATAAGGAACCATGCCACCAAAGATAATTGTGTTTCAATAAACTCAAAGTAACTTACCAAAACGGTCCTGTCTGAAATAGCATTACAGAAACTAGAAATTACAGGATTTCCCCTTTGCATCATGCTTTGCACAGGGCTGGATAGGAAGAGTAAATGTTGAAAGAAAATATTATTTTATGCGTTTGTTCATCAAGATGAAAAATTGTGAGACTTGTTAATGTTTAATGTTCTTTTATGGTTATATTTAAAAGAGTTTCTGGTGTGTGTTTTTTGGAGGTTACCATTGTGGTGAAGTGTAGGACCTGCTAACAACAATTAAAGTTGTAATAATCTTTAAAACATCTGGTCACGGATTTAACAAAAGCATCTTCTGCCCAACACCTAACA
Organism: Zacco platypus; assembly: GCA_038088235.1. Taxonomy (NCBI): domain Eukaryota; kingdom Metazoa; phylum Chordata; class Actinopteri; order Cypriniformes; family Xenocyprididae; genus Zacco; species Zacco platypus. Next base: position 7,106,244 of record CM076073.1, read on the forward strand.
ATAAAAATCTTTACTGAGTAATGATTTTGTAAAAGGTTTTCTTGATAGATAACATTTGTAAAGGTTGCAAAAATTGTTATTGAATGCATTGACTAAATGAACTTGTCAGTTAAACTGGATTCCTTATTTTAATTTTTGTTACTTAATAGTTTTGGACAAAATTAAGAAAGTTAACCTGAATCAACTAATTGGCATTGAATTAACCTTATGCAATAAACTTAAATTTACTGAAATAAACAATGTTAATTAAATGTAACATAACCCAGTTACGTGGAACCTGTTGACATAAAAAAGTTAAGTAAACCCAACGTATAATTTTTTTGATTGTAAGAAGAACAGCACATTTAAAGTTCATCGCTCAGCCCAATGTGAGCATATGTATTGGAACGGTTTAACTACTAAAGTAAATGTTAAAGTGTAAAAGCTAATATTTAATTGTAAAAACCCCTTGTAAGCAATCAAACGAGCAAGTATGTGACCCATAGACATCATCAGACTCTTGGTTTCACACTTTGAAATGCTTTTCCAGATCTTTAATGCCATTTTTAACGGTTTCTTGTTTAGGGGACAGCTGGTGAAATGCATGTTAAATAGGATTGAAATCTGGAGACTGATTTGGCCAATGTAAAAATTTCTTTACCATGATAATCTGGTTGATTGAGTTGGCAGGACTAGTGTTTGAATACCTTTTATAAGGCATTATAAAGTCTTCAAGTAAAGTGTTACCAAATGTTTTTTGGTCAACATTTGGTCAATGTTGTGATTGCAAAGGATCACCACAAACAAGGACTTGACGAGCATGATATATGTAAAACATTTGAGCTTTTATTTGACAAACTATAAATCGTGATCATATACCAGGCTTGAGCCAAGAGATGAACAGACATGAAGACTGGTGGATCATCACAGAGTCCTAAAAGTACATGGACACCCACACTGAGGGGATGAGGCTGCTTAAATAGAGAGGGAAAAATGTGTACCTGTGTTCGCAATCAGGGTTGAGTAGGTTACATTTAAATTGTATTTCACTACAGTTTACAAAATACATGCTGTAAAAAGTAATTTGTAACGTATTTCGTTACATTACTCAAGTTTAGTAACTTAATCTTAATACTTTAGAATACTTTGGAATGCTAATAAGTGTGGAACAAACACAAAAAAGGTAATTGCAAGTTTTTATCTCACAATTCTGACTTTTTCCCTCAGAATTGTGTAATATAAAGTTGTAATTGCGATTTATAAAGCAATATTGAGAAAAGTCAAAATTATGATAAACTCACAATATCGAGAAAAGTCAGAATTATGAGATATAATCTCGCAATATTGAGAAAAGTCAAAAATATGAGATATAAACTGATAATATTGAGAAAAGTCAGAATTATGAGATATAATCTCGCAATATTGAGAAAAGTCAAAAATATGAGATATAAACTGATAATATTGAGAAAAGTCAGAATTATGAGATATAATCTCGCAATATTGAGAAAAGTCAAAAATATGAGATATAAACTGATAATATTGAGAAAAGTCAGAATTATGAGATATAATCTCGCAATATTGAGAAAAGTCAAAAATATGAGATATAAACTGATAATATTGAGAAAAGTCAGAATTATGAGATATGATCTCGCAATATTGAGAAAAGTCAAAAATATGAGATATAAACTGATAATATTGAGAAAAGTCAGAATTATGAGATATAAACTCACATACTAAATTCACAATTTCAAGAAAAAAAGTCAGTATTGCAAGTTTATATCTCCCAATTCTGACTTTATAACTTGCAATTGTGAGTTTAAATCTTACAATTCTGAGAAAAAGAAGTCAGAATTGTGAAATGTAAACTCACAATTGTGAGGGAAAAAAAACTAATTTTGAGAAAAAGTTGCAGTGACCAGTGAATTATAAAATGACTCACAAACAACTATCACAAAACACGAAAACAGTCGAAAACATGAAACTTAACTCCGCTTTTTCAGACTGTCAGAGTCAGAGAATCACCAATTGCTGTTTAAATGACAGTAAAATTCAAAGTAATCACTTTGGTAATCTAAAATACTTTTCAGATGTAACTGTAATCTGATTACCACCCATTTAAAATGTAACTGTAATTAAATACAGTTACTCAAATTTTGTATTTTAAATACGTAACTAAGTTACTTCGTTACTCCCCAACCCTGTTCGCAATCACGCATTAGCCAATCCCCTGCGAATAATGCTGCCTTCACGTGCTCTCGGAATTAGCGAGTTTTCTTGGTAAAAATTACACACAAACTTTGAAACTTGAATGCGATAAGCTCATAATCACGACTTCAGAAGTAGGAATTATCACATTTCCGATAGCATGTGAAGGCAGCATAACACACAGACACACATAAAAAGAAAAATAATCACATAAGTAACGGCCGACAGGGACATCGCAGTCAACCTTTCTGTTGAATTTGTTTCATAATTGTTTTAATGTTGAAAAGCCTTTAAGAGGCTGGTTCCGTCGTGACAGCTTATCTACAACATCGCCAGCCACTGGGCCACGTTTTCACAAAAGATCAATGAGCGTTAACTGAACTGTTTTCTTTTTCCTAGCCAATGATCAATAGCATTTTCATAGCCAAGACTTTAATGTATATGTCTATACAGAAATTGATCCTCAGAAAAAAAGTGTGACAGCTAACCCTGGTCTCCATTATACGCTGTTTCTGTGTACTGTAGATGAAGATACAGATCCAGCATTTGACCACATCAGCCGGAGGTTTATCCGAGAGATTGATTCCAACTTTGTACATAAAGTGTGAGTGGACACTTAACACGGCAGTGACAGCTGATTGCGAGGTTCATGAATGTAATTACAGCTCCAAATCGTGACATAAATAAGCTCAAACTATTGCACATAATAAGGTCCTAATGAAAGGCTGTCATGGAGATGAAATTTGGATCACATAGGCCTATTTAGGAACAGTTTGGATACATCAATGCATGGACTTTTAATGAAGCCACAGAACTTAACCCTAGGGCAGAGGCTCATCTTGTTACAAGACTTTATCTCAAAGATAATCATTAAAAATTTTAATTAAGATAAAAAATGGATAGTAATACTGTCGGGGTATGAATTCAAAGTTCATAATAAAGCTTTATAATGAAAAGTCGCATAATTAAATCTCTAATTTGTGCTCACGGCAAAATATACAGCTGGCCAAGAGAGTCACAAACCCCTCTGCTCTTTCGGTAACTCTAAGGCTAAGAAAATGCTAGGAGAATATTAATAAAAAAAACAAACATACAGAGTAATGTACTGTACCCTATACTGTACACTGCTTCATTTCCATCTGCCTAATTATGCCAGATGGTTCTAAATGTATTCATGACTCTTAGAAAGGTCATGGGTTAACATTATTTCAAGATTATACATGATTGCACAATGCCAGCCATTTTCAGCATCTTCTTTAATTCTGTTTACAGTATGTCATGCGTTATAATTATAAGAAAGAAATTCATTGTGCGTCTTAGTAAAATATCTTTCTTGGACATGGACTGCAAATATGTTAAAACACTGTCCATCAACTTTCAGGCCTGAGACAAGAGAGCGAGAGTCATTATTGATGTTTTCTTGGCATCTGTTCTTCCCTTTTGTCCTTCATGGCATTTGTCAAAAGAAAGCGAGACACGTTTTTTCAGCTCTTTCTCCTAATCGCTGCTTGGCGCGGGGGTAATGTTGAGGTGAGCATGCCGGGAGAGAAGCTGTCATAGTCTATTACACTCGATTATGCTTACTGTGCTCTAAAAAGGCCTGATTTTGCGTTGCACATTTTCCTCGCAACTTCTTTTTTTCTTCAAAAGGCAAGTCAAGCAATAATGTTATTCTAGTGTGAGCTCCCAATAGACGTGGGCCATTTAAAACCGAGCAACAAAACCGGAGTCAGCGAATTAAACTCACACTGCTTATACATAAACTCCACATTCAGGAAAATGACAGATTCTGTTAAGTGAAATTCGCAGAATACGCATTGATCTGCTCTTCAAAAATCCAGCGAATGCAAGAAAGTTGTCACTGCGCGGCTCGCATCACAGGACGTGATAATGTTTAAATTTCAGCGTTCAGTGGGTAGCAGTGTTCATCCATGCGGGCTGAGAGTAACGCGAGGTGTGTTTTTGAACATGGCCTGTTATAGATCAGGGTTCAGGTGTGATGGTGCGGAATGTTAGAGGTGACTAATGATGCTGCATGAGCACATAATGGCAGCATTCAGCTTCATTAAACATGGCTTTAAAAATCACTAGACACACCAAAAAATAAGATGTCTCACGCTGGCATGCTGGCAACTGTTGGTCTCGCACACAGAGAGATGTATGAATAGATCAAACTCTCAAAAACAGACCTTTGTCATACACACATTTTCTTCTTTTTCTATGTAGAAGTATACTTGCTCACATGATTTTTCTCCACTTGTCTCTTACAAGTGCATACTGTGCTGATACAATAGAACGAAGATCAGTAATAAATACCATCATAATGAACAACTGCCATTTTTACATACCATGGTGTTTACATTAGGGATGCGCTATATGTTTGTACATCTAATATTAGATTTTTTTTATTTGTTGATGTTTAATCGTGTGATCATATGGTAAGCCCTTTTGACTTTTATTCATTCTCAGGATATGAACTTGTTAATTCCTGATATCAGGAATTAGATTTCCACTAGTAACAAAGGCAATTTTTGATATCAGGAATTACATTTCCACTAATTCGTGATATCAACAATTCAATTTTCACTAGTTAAAATGCTCATTTTTTGATATCAACAATTAAATTTCCACTAGTAAAAATTATAATTCTTACAAGTTGAAATTCCAATTTCACATATCAGGAATACAAGTCTCACTAGTAAAAATGCACATTTCTGATATCAACAATTACATTGTTACTAGTGCAAATGTCTATTCTTGATATCAACAATTAAATTTCCACTAGTAAAAATTATAATTCTTACAAGTTGAAATTCCAATTTCACATATCAGGAATACAAGTCTCACTAGTAAAAATGCTCATTTTTGATATCAACAATTACATTGTTACTAGTGCAAATGTCTATTCTTGATATCAACAATTAAATTTCTACTAGTAAAAATGTTCATTTTTGATATTAATAATTCGATTGTCACTAGTGACAATGTCAATTTCTGATATCATGAATGAAATTTTTACTAGTAAGAAAGTCATTTTAGATATCAGAAAGTATATTGATATCAGGAATACATTTTCAGATATCAGAAATGAACATTTTAACTATCAATTTAATTGTTGATATCAAGAACTGACACATCAACTAGTAACAATTGAATTTTGATATCAAAAATGTGCATTTTTACTAGTAACAATGTAATTCTTGATGTTAACAATGATGATTTTTACTATATGAATTGCTGATATCAAAAATGACCTTTACTGTCATATGATCTAATACTCACCTAAAGTTAATAACAACGCTAAATGTAAACTTTAGCAAAATCAAAATGAATATTAATTTTTCATATCTTACATTTAATGTTGTAATGTTTAAATTTGTGTGTAGCTTTTAAAACAGTTGATTTTACTTTAGTGTTTTTTTTTAATTACGCAAAGTAATGTGGATTTTATAAGGTGTTTATCAATTCTCTGGCATTACACAAAATAATTATAGGCTTAACAGTATTAGCTAGAATGTTAATATCCTAATTTAAATAGTGATTTAAGGTATTTTAAACTAGAAAATCAAGATTTTACTGCAAAAAACAAACAAACAAACAAAAACACGGTACCAAATGCAATGGTTTCTGTAAGTGGTCTCCTTACTGGCTTCTGTGTATCACTCTTAAAATTAAAATTCTTCTTTGAGAAAGAACTTCTTCTGTGACACCACTGTGAAGACCCCTGTTTTGGAACCTTTATTTTTAAGATAGCATAGGCATTTTGTCCCTTTCAATTACAATTACAACTTCAAATTCTCTAGTGAATTTATGTTTTTACTTGAACTGTTGAAGATAAAGAAGGCGGAGCCCCAGAGCCACACCTCCCTATTACGTAATCACCATGGACCAATGGTAGTTCGAAGGTGTTTACCAGCTGGAGCTAAGTTTGCTTTGACAAGCTATTTTAAACTCCCTTCGCTGAAAGGTTGGTTCTTCTATTGCTTCAAAAACCCCTTTTGGAACCTTTATTTTTAAAAGTGTACTTCTTGCACACATTCTCACACTTCCGTCCAGTTTTTCATGATGTTCAAGTAATTTTGCAATGAGCATGTTTGTAGTGTTGATTTATGTCTCTATTTATGCTATTCATTTTTATCTCTCCTTCCTCCCTTACTCTTGTTCTTTTTCTCTTAATATTTACATTTTTATCTTTTCTTTATGCCCACAGTCACCTTCAGATCTGGTCTATCTTCCTGCCCTAAGGGTAATATCTGGCACACTCCATTTCTCTATTCATTCCTGGCAGTATGCTGAATAGGGTCAACCTGTACACTGTATGTCTACATCTATATGAATTTTTCTCTCTGGTGTATATATTTGAAAAAGGGACAGAGCATGCTATCAATCACAGTCATGTCAGTTTCTCCTGCAAAACTAACCTATTATCAGTCATGTCAACAGCATGAAAAGCAAGGCCCCATTAGGGAGAAACAGGAGCAAAATGAAAGAATAATCAGAGAAAACAAGAGAAGGATGAAAGGTGGAAAAGAGGTTGATGTATAAGAGAGAGAAAATTCTGCAAGGGGGAGAGGGTAAAGATGAAGAGGGAGCGAGAAATTGGGTCATTTGGAAACGTGAAGTGGCTGAGTTAGCACCAAGCTGTGAGTGCTGTGGTTGGTTAGTCCCCACCTCAGGATTATCCCTGGAGAGGGACTAATTTAAACCCCGGAGAGGAGAGTTCACAGACAGACAGAGTATGCATTGTGATAAATACTGCATAACTGCACACTGTTACGTGAGAGTTACGTAACTTCAAAGCCGCGAAAGAGTCTTGCCGCTGCGTGATTTATTTTCCTCGACCCTGAAAACTCTTGTGGTGAGAGCAAAATATCTTCCAAAATCTGCATCCATGAATCGGTCCAAATACTAAATGACAATTAACACATTTTCTATTAAAACAAATATAGATATGTTCTTTGTAAATGGTCCTGAAACATCTTCAAGAATTAATCTGTGTGAATAAATAAAATCTTTTTCATTGCATTGGTCTTGTGATGAATTACCCATTGTTTCAAAGGGACACACTGATCAATTTAATAATTATGATTGTGTATGACAACTTTTTTAATTAATCTTTTCAGTGACTTTTTCACTCATAATGCTCACTCACTGGTTGCCACCTACTGGTATAATGCTGATCCATGAATCGTTTCAAATGATAAATGAGTAATTGACTGATAAAATGGATTTAATATTTTTACTTATTTCATATAAAAACTTTTTTTTTTAATTTTTTGATTTAAATCATCTTTTGACAAATTGTTAAAAAAATACAAATAAACTATCCATGTAGTTTAGTGAAAAATTACACTTAGGTTCAATGGGTTATATGTAGCCTCATCCCTTTTCAGTGCTGCACTCATTGTATTCTGTCTTCATGAACGTAAGATTTTACAGTTTTATGAATGAACCGCTCATTTCAAAAACATCCCGGTCTACTGACATTACAGTGCTCAAGATAATTTTCGTTAACTCTACAACAGGTAAATCTACTTCACCAGCTAATTACTCTTCGACAGCGATGCCATAGACATTTAGCCTACAGAGCTACTTTGTAACAGAAGTTCAAAGACAAAATTCTAAACATGGCTGTGCGCTTTGTTCTCTGGCGCATAAGGTCTATTGCATAATACTTTCATGTTTAATGGGTTTTTTCAAATTTTTGAAAAACATTTTTTTTTTTGGTGATAAAGTATGTTTATGAGCTACTTAATTCATAAAATGAAATTAAAATTAAAAATACATTAAAACTAAATCCATAAAATGGTCCCATGATGGGAACCCCAAAAAGGTGAAGCACCTGAGAGAACCCTGATAGGTTCTCTAAAAACATTTCTTCTTAGAGTGTTTGAAACATTAATGCAGTATACTTCACTATGCAGTATAGTTTTATGAATACTGTGAATTTAGACATATGTAATCCCATACATATTTAACCCCGGTTCCCTGAGAAACGAAATGAGGTGCTGCATTAGTTACTGAGGCTATGGGGACACGTCCTCTTGGAAATCGGTGTCTGAGACACGTGTAAAGGCCAATTCACATCACACTGACAAATGCCAACAAACACCAACAAACAAGTTGGCAGTTGGATTTAGAATTTTATGAAAAATGTTTATGTTCACACTGCCTCAACAGTGAAACAGTGAAAACAAACTTCAATCAATGCCAACAGGAGTAACACACTGATCAGACAAAACCCAACAAACGTGTTTGGTGTTTGTCTGTGCGGTGAGAATTGGCCTCAACATCACAGCATTAAAACGAAATCCATAAAATGGTCCCATGATGGGAAGGGAACCCCTAAAAGGTGAAGCACCTTAGAGAACCCTTACAGGTTCTCCAAAAACATTTCTTCTAAGAGTGTATGAAACATTAATGCAGAATACTTCACTATGCATTATACTTTACGTCATGTCAATTAGACAAATGTTACCATATACCTCACAGATGCACGAAAAGTTCAAACCCTTTACTAATTGAATCATGGCTTAACCATCCTATCGTAACCTTTTGAAGTTTTCAAGATGTGTGCAATGCATCATCAACAAACCACTTATGCTTCCATTTGGAATGCTGTTGATGAGTTATGACTGTTGTTGCGTCCCACACAGTGCTTTCAGCTTTTTCCGAGAGAGTGTGTTTTGTGTGGCAGTTGGGTGACTGGAAACTAGCTTGTCTCCCCCTCAGCTGAACAGAAAAGTCATATGTCTGTTGAACTGAGGAGAGAGAGAATTTGGCACAGCAGTGCTTACTGGCTGTCAGGACTACAGATGAGACTGGCAGAGGACTAATAGGACCTGTCTGTCTATTATGAAAGAGAAAAAGAGTAAAAAGGAGGGAGAAATGCAGAGGCGAACATTCAAAGAGTCTCAAATGGACAGGCGCTGTTATATGTTATCAGTGTGTGAAGGTGAACGATGACAGGGGTGGATTCCTCTGAGATTAAAAACTGAAAACTAATGGGAAAGTGCGGCCATGAAACAAGCACGACACCATTTATGCAGCGCTGTCTGTTTTCAGAAAATAATACAGATTAATGTTGGCATGAAATGAAAATTAATCTTTTTTCTAAATACATGTTATAGATGTTATTGTAAACTATTCTTACACTTGTGTGTATGTCGCAATAAAGAAGATGTCACTACTTCCTTTTCATCGAAACTTTTATCTAAATGCACTCTGTGTGTAATGTGTAAACTCAACTCTTGACATAATTCATATGCATATCCGTTGATCGGTTGAGTAATTATTAACACTGTCATCAATTACGGTCATTTAACTGCTGGTAAAGTCTGTATTTTTAATCAGTGCTGTTGTGGTGTTGAGGCTGTAGATGTTTTTGAGTGAATCATTCAATCGTTCAAAAGATTGGCTGTTTTTATTGTCACGTGAACTATCATCGTGAGTTGCACTGCTTCACAGCCATTTTCCAATCCTCTCCTTTGGCCTCATGGGATAGTAAAGTGTCATTTTCGCCATATGTCATTTTCGACATATGTAATCCCATACATATTTAACCCCGGTTCCCTGAGAAACGGAACGATGTGCTGGATTGGTTACTGATGCTATGGGGACACGCTCTCATGGAACTCCGTGTCTGAGACACGTGTAAAGACCAATTCACATCACACTGACAAACGCCAACTAACACCAACAAACAAGTTGGCAGTTGGATTCAGAATTTTATGAAAAATGTTTATGTTCACACTGCCTCAACAGTCGAGTGAAAACAAACTTCGATCAATGCCAACAGGAGTAACACACTGATCAGACAAAACCCAACAAACGTGTTTGGTGTTTGTCTGTGCGGTGAGAATTTACCTTAACATCACGGCATTCCTTGGCCGATCGCAAGGTGCGCCCCAGCGTATAAGAGGGGAGCCTGAGAACACATCAGATTCGTATTACCTGAAGGAAGACACACAGGCATGCCCGAAGTGTCTTCCGTCAGACAATCCCTTTTGAGGGGACTCTACGCTGCATCAATTACTGATTACTGCTATTACCAATGCCATGCATCTGCCTGTTTGTGGTTAGAACCAATCTAGTAATAACACTAGAAGGCTTCAGCCCTGAGCTGATAATGTGTCAGCTGGCAAGCGGTACACACCTTGCACAACATTGCTCCCAGTAACAAGGATAACGATGTTAGGAAAGGTCCTGAAACTTCTATGCTTAACTGGAATCTGAAACTAGTCCGAGTCGTGCTCCAGGAGAGCAGATTCCTTAGCTCAGTGCTACCAATAAATCGACATAGGCTTGGTTAAGTCCATGACTCACATCTAACAGTCCAACCGCAGGCTGGCGCATAACCTTAATTAATATGTAGAAAGTGACAGAGAGAATATAACTACTGTTGTTCAGCCATCTCAAATATCTGGAAGAAAGGAAGAAGAAAAGAAGGAAAAAGGGGACAAGAGCTTGGCTCCGCTCAATCACTCTCCTCATTTTTTACTGCACTAATAGCCCTCATATCTGCTCACGGCTTCCTCCTATTACGGTGTCTTTGCCCCCACCAGCTCGCACACTCGCCTTCTGCTCTTCTCTCCAGGAACTCATTCCTGGTCAGGGTGAAGACGATTTAGGAGGAACCTGAACCCGACAAGGTACAAGGTGGTCAAATGTGTTCTTGCCTCTCTAAACCTGTCCACCACCATCTCAACATCAGTACCAAAAAGTCCAGAGGGCAAGACGGCATCGAGGAGGAGAGCTTTATCACATTCCTTGATGCTTGACAAATTAAGTCACAGATGCCTCACAATCTGTGGTTATTCGCAGTTCAGAGACCCTCTCGGGGGATAAACCCTTCCCTTGATCCAGGTCTTTGAGCAAATCTGCCTGATAAGTTTGCAGTACTGCCATAGCGTTAAAAAAAGCTCACAAAGTTTGATCAGCCGCTGCATACGCTCTGCCCACTAAGCTCGATGATGCCTGTGACATGGCCTTCAGTGATGAGGATGTCCCAGGAGAAAGGTAATTCACTAAATTCCTTTCCGCCCGAGGCATCCTTCCATAACCCTGTTTACCCAGCCCTTATTTGAATAACTCGAAAAACGAATGAACCACACAAGTACAGTATGGATGTCTCCACGAACCTGACACCTCAGTATGCAGGTCTGGGAGAAAAGGAAGAGCTGTACACTTATGACTGCAGATATCATTCATCTATGCCACCATCTGCAGTCTTGCCCTTCAAACTAGAGCGGTTCAGGCTTAGTCAGGCAGTGGCATAAGTCATAATGTCCACTAGCTCTAGTATTTCGTATCTTTTAAATATATACATCTCTACTGATAAATCTACTTTGTCAGAATCATAGGCAAGCAATGAATCCTGTCCATGGAAGAATCCACTGAGCTTCCACTTCAGGCATAAGGACAATGGAGCCGACGATTGCAGCCTGTGCACTGGGGCTAGAGCTACGGGGCTCAGTGGCTTGACTCTCTTTACTCGTGAAGAGAGCCATCCAGGAGCGGAGCTTTCTCAGTGGGAAATCAATGCAATGAATGCATCCAACCCCCTTGAGGGCTGAATGTGCATGCTCCGCTCCCAGAGAGATAACACACAGCTTGCCATCATCGCCAGGTGTTATAAAACATGGGCATGGAGGGATACACTGTTTGCCATTATTCTGTGTAACAAAGTTCTTTAGAACGGGAAGAAGGAGGCGGGAACCGGCGAACGTTCAACAAGTTTTAATGAATAAATAAACAAACAATAAACCAAAAAGTATAAGGGCGGCAGTTCCTCACGGCGACTGCCGCCCACACCAACAAAATAAAACACAACATAAAATCCAGGCCTGGTCCTCTCTCGTCCTTCACTGTCGTCGCTCATCCTTTATGCTTCCGGAGCTCCTCCGTGAGAGATACGAGACCGGTGCGCCGAGCACCTGAAGCTCGTTAACACTCGCGTCACCGGCCTCGCGCCGTTCCCTCACGGCTCTCGCCCGCCCTGCTCGTCACATTCTGCTTACCTTCTTCTTTCTTTACACACACTGCTATCTTCGCACAGCACACAAACAAGCGGCTTCCTGAAGACAAAGAAGCTGATGACGAGTTCGCAGGCAGCCTTCTTATACGCTGGGGCGCACCTTGCGACGTCATCTCACTGCATCGCCAGTAACTGACACAACGTAGGGTTCCCTCAAAAGGGAACTATTTTTTTTTTTCACATACTGTTTGTCACCTAGTGTATTAGTATGTGATTTGGGATGCATCCAGAAATTTGATCAAGTGGTGTTCACTAGATTTCGTATATGTCATACAAGATTGACTTGCACATTTCTGCTAAAGACACTCCTTTCCATTAAACTGTGCTTATGCAACTCTTGTATCAGCCTCAGATGCTGACATGGCATTGAAATCTACTACATCTACTACTTTGGATGCATCCAGTGTATAAATCAGTGAACAAACCTAAATGAGTCATTTTGGAGAACAGAATCAAAAGAGTCACTAGGATGAATCAAAACGCCCAGCTGTTAAGGCTCTTTATAGTTTGGTAATCGAGCATGAACACATTAGTCATGTAACTCCATGATCTTAGAGCTGAATCGATTAATGTTGGAAGATTCGAGACTCCCACCCGGCCTCCCTTACAAAAGAACAGAGAAGCTTGTATGTTTGAGGACAGAGACCTATGTGCAAGGGTATCTGTAGAACATCCATCTATTCCCAGTGTATTAGGAGAACCGTGATATATATGTGTGAGCATCCTTTTCAGTTTGTGTATGTAAATCAAGGTGAATTCTTTCTGTGTCTCACGCTAATGTAGACACTGGCTCGGCCATTGCATTTGTAATGGGGTATGACAGGTTATTTGTACTGGTGTATCAGCCAGTGATTATTACTTATCTATGCGGTAAGAGAGAGCCGGCGAACAATCACCGTGTTTGTGCGTATGCGGCTCTTTCTAGCATGCTCATTTACCTTCTGTCTTTAACATATTCTGCGAATATTGATGAATATGCACCAAACATAAATTACAAACAGATAGGCATCTTTCAAATGAGACACAATCGCTTCACTTCAGCAGATCCATCCTTCATTGTGGTTTTCTTATGTCAGACAGCAAAAATAGATTTTCATACATAATTCATTATTAACACACTCTATTATTTTGTATTTATGTATGTGCATTTATCAGTGCAGTGTTGGATCTCTGCTATGAGTCATACTCAAGCATTTATTACTGTAGGGATTTTAGGAACACGTTTGAATGCTCTAATATCCATGTTACGGTACCTACGACATGAGACATAGCCAATTGCACAATTGCACTTAGATTGTGACAATTGACCTTCATGTGACAAGATGACCTTCGGCTAACAACTTTCAGCTCAAAAGCTGAAAGTGTTTTTCTAATTGCTAATTACATTACATACATTACTAATTTGGTTTCAACTGTGCACAAATTAGCACCTAAGCCTAAGTGAAAACCGTATGTTTCAGACATATCTTATCTCTCAGTTCTCTAGCGTTTGTAGAATAATGTTTTATTTTTTTTATTATTTTTTTTTGGCATAACTGCTAAGCATCATCTTTCTTGTCCCTCCCTCCCCCTTCTGTGAGTTTGTCATGAGGGGTGTACAGGACCTGACCGAGTTTGTTTTCGCTCCTCAGCAAGATTTCTACTAAACTGAGCCAAGATCTGCCACATCTGGGACTTGAAATTCACACTCTCTATCTTCACTATGCAAGTCACATGCCAGCCTGTTATAAAGCACCATCTGCAATAAACACGAATAGTTTTTACTTTATAAGTAGTTCCTTAAATAACAAGAAAAGGTTCAGTTTTGAACAGTGTAGTATAGTACATTACATATTTGAGTTAGCTATTTGTTTAAGGGTGGTTTTTGTATGCGGTTAAACGCTGTAATAAAGTAAAATAACCTGCCAAATATAACACTTTGTTTTGTGAGCAGAGGAACATTTGGGACGACAGGAACATTTTAAAACCAAGAGTGATTTTCATGACGCACATTTTTCTGACAGAACTCCTGAGGAGGCAGAACAGTAAAATATGAGTATATCTCTAGCATATCTCAGCACCAACTGGTCACGTACATGCTCCCATGATGCTTTTTTTTGTTTCCATAGTCAGTGCTGCAGCAAAGCTTTGATGATGGTGGTTTTTGTGCAGTTTTTTCTGTTAGAATAGATACTTTTTTCCTCACTAAACATTTTTCTGATTTTTCTTTGCCAGCATTCAAAATGTTTTTCTTTGAGGATATAACAAAGAGAAGCACAATTGGTTTTTTGATTAATTATATTAAGATTTCACAAGGGTTAGTTCAATTACTGTACACAGATGTGTTTTCTCTAGCATTGATTTCTGTCTATTGGTTACAAACACCTAGTTTAAAGGTGCAATATGTAATTATTTGGTCCGCTACAGGTCGACTATTCAAAACTAAGGCGTAGCTTGATGATGCCAAGTTTGAGCGTGGAATCTTGGGACATGTGGTCTTAACCTCACACCCGGTGGAAAAGAATCGGGATAGGACTCGGGCAGAAATCATGTTCAAGGATGTGATTATTAATGTTAGTGTAGTATGAGGACCGAGTGCAGGAGTGCAGGACCGAGTGTTGTGGGAGCTGAACGAGGCGCTGGAGCGATTGTTAATGAGAGATGAACGCGACACACGCCTCTCGAGCAGCGGAACTTTTATTATGCCGCTGTTGCTGGCCCCGTTTCCGTTTTCCAGTCGTGAGTATGAGGTAACGCAGCTCTGTTTATCATATTTGATACATTTGAGTGTGTTGAAAATGATGTTAAAACGTTACTCTGAGCATTCGCTCGGCGGCTGCTGTGAGACACTTGATGCACATTGCAGTAAGCTAGATCGATTTTAAAATATCATATTAAATTCTGGATAGCTTGTGTTGATAAATGGCATGCAATTGATTTTAAAACGTATTGTATGATGGAGAAAATTCTGTATTACTGTTACTAAAAATAAAGCTGCATCTGATTATGCTATGTTAGCTAATGTTACTTGAAAAATAGTGTTTTTCTCTGAGGCTTGGTAAAGCATGGTACTCGTAAAAATCAAGAAAATTAGATTTAAACAATAAGACTAAACGAGCTATAGAGCAAGGATTCGTTTTTTGTCTATAAATGTGTCAAAACAGATGTTTGCTTATCTAATAAAACATGTAATATATTAAAGCGTCTTTAGTGTTTCCATGGTTTCTACAAAATAAAACCAAGGTTAATGCGGATATGAATGCATTTACAGGCGACTCACTCACACGTCCCGGATCTTTGGTAAAAAATTGAGATTTTCTCACGATTTACAAGTAGTTTGTAAGAAATTGTAAGTACTCAACTGAACAAAATATATAGGTCCCTCCAGAAAAACGTGGAATCCTTGATTATGCGGCACGTTTTCTTAAAAAATGCGATGGATATTTTGGATATTTTGCAATGAAATTGGGGGAACTTGCAAAAACTGCGGTTTGATGCAAAAGAGGAAAAAAAGGTGATTCACCCAACACCCTGTTCTCACTAGACTACTACCTTAATGTAAAGAGTCATTTCCTATTACTTCCTATGATAAGCAAGCATACTAAATCACAGAATATTGAAGTTCTCATTCTGTTTTATTTCAGACCTTGAGTAACACATGGCTCAAACTTACAAAACATTGAGTCAAACAAGTTCTGTAGCTTTACAAAAGGAATATTCAACAACTTCTCTAAAAATGAATAAATAAAATATAAAAAAATAAAATGTGTGCTTCCTGTTTTACAGAGTTAATTAACTACTAATATAATTACAACTGTAAGGTTTTGGTGCCGTTCTGTAACAAAAAAGTGCAATCTCTTACTGCAACGTAAATTATTTTACATACTACTAATATACAGCGTCGTCTATGGTCCAACACAAATAATTTGCCCCCTCTGTCATGTAACACACCGCTTCACGGGGTCTTTTGCGCTTATTTTTGTTGGCAAATGAGAGTGATTTGCGTGCTTCATCATGGTTTCACTGCGGGGTTTGCATATGATGTTCACTTCGCGTAATTGCGTCACTTCATAAGGTTCCCATGGCAATAGGGGGAAAATAATGGCGCTTTACTTGCGTGAAGTAAATATTTTTCAACTTCATGCTAAGATGTTTCATATTTCACAGCATGAACATTTTCATATCTTCATGATAAGATATATGTGACTTTTTTTGCAACGAAAATACAGGGATTATGAAATCATGCTAGCCCCGCACATTTTACTTGCTGAAATCGGCAATTTATGCGGCGAAAGTGCGGTGTAGCCTATTTGAAAAAATGCGACCCCCGCATAAATATGCGGACTTCTGGCGATCGCATAATCACGTTTTTCTGGAGGGACTGATATAAGACTGTCCCAGTGGTTTTTGGATATTTTACTGCAAAAATCTTACATATTGCAGCTTTAATTTTAGCTGCGAGTCATATAATCATATATTATAATACAATCATATCTTATAATATTTTAAAGGGTCTTTTCACCTAAAAATGAAACCTCATCAAAAAATTTCATCAAAAATATAGTAATTTGTGTTCCGACGTGTGTGGAACGAGTAATTAATGACAGAAATTTCATTTTTGGGTGAACTAACCCTTTAACATGGCCATATATCAGGTGTTGTTGTATTAAGTGAACACAATCAGATCACACAGGCAAACACACAATTCATTAATTATTTTGTGTTTCATAATTGCTTTAAACTTTAGTTGAAAAACATTTAATGGCAAGTTCAACTCGAGAACTGAATCATTGCGATTCCTTCGAAACAAATCATTTAGTCCTACTTTCTGAACTGGGTCAGCCAATTCACTGAAAAGATTTGAATCAAAAGAATGATTCAAAAATCACTTAAACGCCACAGGAAAACTAACTTCCATTTCAGTTTGTTCCTCACACAAAGCTGTCATAAGGCTTCTGACAGGAGCCATAAGGCATGATGGTATGTTAATGGTGCCAATTTTGTAGCTTGACAACTTCACCTTCTTTTGTGAAACACAAGACCTACTGAAAGAAAGTCATACAGATTTAGAACATCATGGTGAGTCAATAATGTCAGAATATAAAACGTTCGTTTTTACTATTCCTGGCTATACAGAAAGTGACTTCGAAAAATATTCACAGGAATAGAAACCTGTGACAACTAGCCCCGGTGTTTTGTAACTTCTCTGCAGTTCTTTCTTCATCTTATCTGTGTACGAACTCACTATGGCTCTCTTTCTCATACATCCTCCGCGTCTCTCTCTCTCTTCTCTTTTTTGCGCTCTCTCATTGTTAAATCTCAGCAGTACTGTGAGAGTGACAGATCAGTGAACGCGGTGCGCAGAGACTTTATAGAAGACGTCACAACCGAGGCACGAGAGAGAGAGAGAGAGTAGTGAGAGGGAGGGAGGGAGAGTGTGAGAGGAGGACAGAGAACGAGGATATATTGATACAAAACGACGGTGGTTTCTCTTCAGTGTGTGTGAGAGAGACCATGAGTGGAGACAAGATGGAGTGCTGGAACAGATGAAGACTATCATTGGGTGAGTGTGTTCTGACTGACTTGATAATGCGTATCTGCTTGACCACCTGTTAGTGTATGTGTGTTTGTGTCACACATGTGCGTGTGCTTGTGAATGCGTGTTGCCTGCAGGTGCATTTTCTTGTATAAATGTGAACACATTTCTGTGTACTGTGTATATAAGTCATTGTGCACCGTTTGTCTGCTCTTCTGCTTAACTCTGAGAATGATGCGTGTCTGAGCTGGCCAACATGTGTATGTTATGCAGCCTGACAGCCTATGTGTGCACGTGACTGTGTTTTTGTGTCTTACTAGCCTCACTGAGTGTAAACGTGTTGAAATAACATCTGTATGTGCAAAGCACAAATATTATTGTTGATTGTTTGTTTTTTTATGTGGAACACTTCAGTTTTGGTCAAATAATTGAAGAGGCAAAGTAAAACTGTAGTACATTGATATTTTAGACTTGGAATGACATTCATTTGCGTGGCAATCACACAAAAAACAGAAACGGGAAAAAACTTTTTTTGACTCATTACAGTGCTATTTTTTTCTCGCTTATTCTATTTTCGGCTTGTTAGGCGGTCTAGTTCATGAGACAAGAATCTTATGAACTACAGGGAAAGATGTGAAAAACAGTTTGAAAGAGAATGTGTGAGACAGAGATAGATGGCACTGAAGAGGACTCGTATGAAACAGACACTACATCTCTGTCCTTAGGGAAGTAGTGTAATCAAAACAGCCGCATTACTGGTAATGAAAGATATTATCAGCAGAGAGACTGTCACACATCTTTATCTGTCTGGATCAGGGGCTGTGGGGCATTCTTCTGTTTCACTTGTTACATCAAATGTTTAATTTCAAAAATCGGCACCACAAAATTGGTTGGAATTGTTTAAGATAAGAGAACATATTTTGAATTAAAGACATTACCGAAAATGTATTTACTCACCCTCATGTCTTTTGTCAAAGCTGTACATAAAAAGATAATTGGCAGACAGTGCACGCTGCTTTTTTACCCCACAATGAAATTATATGGAAATTTTCATTAAAAAAAAAAAAAAAAATCACATTTAATTTAAAGGAAATTAATAGGGGTGATGAACTATTATTGGTATTTTTACTTTTGTTGTTGTTGTTTACATTTATTTTATGGGAAGAAAGCAATTAATCATTTTGGATTTGTTTATTTATTTTTTTATTTTTTTAAAAATCAGGTTTTATTTTACCAATTATTCTTTATGCATTTGGGATATTGTAAGTACTCAACTTAACAAAATATATAACACTGGCCCAGAGGTTTTTTGATATTTTACTACAAAAATGTTACATATTGCAGCTCTGAAATTAGATCTATGAATTTTAGCTGCGAGCTAAAATGTATAATGATTTATATTAAATAATATAATTATTTACATTATAATATAATCATATCTTATAATATTTTAAAGGGTTTTTTTCACCTAAAATGAAACCTTATTAAAAATGTCATCAATTCCATCAAATTTCATCTTTAAGCATAAAGCTCACTTAATTTTATTGAATTTATTCTGAAAACAAGAAAAACTATTTGCTAATGGGTAAAGAAAAGTAGTAATAAATACTAAATGACATTTTTATTAATAAAAATGACTAAATTAATTCAAGAAAAATAAAACAAATCCATTATGTTACACAATTTTGCTTCTTAAGTAAGTTTTAAGGATGTTTATGTATTTTTATAAGACATCTAGACAAAAAAAAACCCCAACTCAAAATAAATTTAAAATTTTTGTGCAGTTTTAGGAATGGGAAGGATTTCCAGGATGGTAAAATGGGCCAGTATTATATTGTTTTTGTATAAAACTGTTTTAACATTGTTTTTAATTAAAAAAAAAAAGAAGTTATGTTATTTTAAAAGTTTTCTCTCTCTCTCCTCTCCCCCTCCACCTCTCTCGCTCGCTCTCTCTCTCTCTCTCTCTCTCTCTCTCTCTCAATCTCCATAGTTCTTTCCAGTGGTCCTGATGAGTGTCTCCAAACCACCTCCGCCCCATTCCCATTTTCCCCCTAGCAACCCTTCCTCCCATCTCTCACTGCCTCCATCCTCCTCTTCCTCCCTCTCTCCCTCCAGCCCTCCCTCCGCTGCGGGTCCCCCCAGCCCCGCTGTGCCTCCCCCTCCCTCCCCGGTGAAGATCTCCATGCAGGAGCACTTTGCCATCAATGTGTGCCCCGGCCCCATCCTCCCGATCCCGCAGATCTCAGACTTCTTCCCTCGTTTCCACGACTTCCCCATGACCCCCCCTCCACACCGGGAGAAGCAGATTCTAAAGGACAAAGACAAGGACGGAGACGGGGATGGAGAGAAAGACCGCAAGAGGGAGAGAGAGCAAGAGGAGAATGGAGAGTTCGTCGACTCGGATGACGATGACAGTGAGTTTGCCTCGTGGCTAGTGACTGTTTCACCTCTGTATCCCTTTGCACATGTATTTTACGCTCCGCTCTTCTTCAAAGTAATCATTTTGAAGATGCATTTTTCACAAAGCTACTGATATCCCTTTGGAAAAACCTGAGGGTTAAAGTGTTTTTCTCAAGGACACAATGGTCATAGTACATGGAGGAGTCCTTGTGGGCTTTGAACCTACAACCTATGTCATTACTAGCCCAAATCTTTAACCACTAGACCACATCAGCCCGATCACTTACTTTCTTTGCATACTGTAAAAGCATGCCTCTCTATTACACAACTTCCCACATACATGAATCCATTGACATTTCTTGTTCTAGATTGCCTTTGTTTGATTGACTGATTTTATTCACCAGTAAGCAGCCAATGAGGCATGAGC
This sequence comes from Zacco platypus, assembly GCA_038088235.1. Classification (NCBI taxonomy): domain Eukaryota; kingdom Metazoa; phylum Chordata; class Actinopteri; order Cypriniformes; family Xenocyprididae; genus Zacco; species Zacco platypus. The sequence continues at coordinate 7,126,806 of CM076073.1, forward strand.
ACTTCCCATCGGCCTGGACCTGCATCTCACACTGTTCAGTATTGATTGCTTTGTGTGGTGTTGGCCGGATTGGTGCGAGTGTGTGTGATAACTGAGGTACGCGATCGGAGTGTTAAATAGTTCATTAGTCTCTGTAATGGTACATAAACACTACAAGCCCTCTGTATGTGCACAACCCTGATTAGGTCGTTACAGGCAAGACTGATTCCCAGCTAAGTCGTTTGGGTTATTATTGGTTGCTATTTTTGCTAATGTGTGTGCAAGATATTAAGTTATTCTTTTGTTTCTTTCAGCCTACCTGGGAACTCTGGAGTTCAACCTGCTATTTGACCAAGAAAATAACTGCTTGCACTGCACCATCCACAAGGCCAAGGTAGTTTTACACACACACAAACACTACTGTGTATTTGTTCAACTATAGGCACTTTTGAAAATAAATCTCAAAGCACATTATGCACACTCTCACACGTTCTCTTAATAATGTCTAAAACTTGACATTTTTGTTAGTTTCTTTCAAAAGTAATTAACATTTTCACCACATCTCAAATGATGGATTGTTTTTAGTAATATTTGATTGTGGAAATGACATTTCAAAACATTTTTGAAATAAAACGAAAAACTTTGGTCTTGCTATGGCATTATAAATAATAGTTTTGTTCGCTTCGCATCATTTGACAAAATTACAGCTTAATTGACACACAACAAAAACATTCTGATCACAAATGATATTTAACTTCAAATTTTTCTTCACAAGACAAACAAGTGCTTTTTTGAAAAAACCTCAATAGAAATAAGCAGAAACGTGTTTATTGCGCTTAAAATGAATTGGAAACGGAGGGGCAGTAATAATTTAATGGGGGAAAATTTGAAAATGATTATTTCACATATTTTAGATTATAATGCAATAGTTGTAAAATGTATATTTTTAGTCTTGGTCTGGGACAAGAGTAGAATAATAAAATAAGAGGAGAATAATAAATAATAAAACAGCAAAAAAAAAAAGTTTAAATCAACCACTGGAACATAAAATTGCCTAAAGTTGAAGAAACCCTTTTGCAAAATTGATGTTTTGTGGCTTTTAGTCCCTGTCTATTAGCTTTTGCTAGAATACATTGTGACATTAAAATATTTACAAATTTTGCAAATCTTTTTCAATATGCTAAACATATGTGTACATTGTCATCAATATTATAATGGTATTATATATATATATATATATATATATATATAAAATATAATACTTTTTTAATATTGATGACTCATTACAATCATTTGCAAAATATTGTCCAATAAATGCTGTCTTTAATGAGTATGTCTATACCACTAGTATTTAAAGTGAATTTACTAAACAGAAAATGTACTTGCATATAATGAGCCAAATGAAAATAAAACATTTTATTTCATGGTTTATCTTCAGTAAGCAAAAAACAAAAAAATAAGCAAAAAACCTGTTAAGTTAAACACTCTTGATTCCAATGTCACACGCATCAGTGTTCAAGGATTTGCCTCTGGTCTAGACAGAGAACTGTGCTCCCTAAAGTGTGCATATTACTGGAAGGATATGATCTATCAACCTCTTACCCCATCAGGACATGTGTGCACATCTTATGTGACATGAAGTCTATGTGCTTTTGTGTGTTTGTTTGTGCCCGCAGGGACTGAAGGCCATGGACTCCAATGGACTGGCTGATCCATATGTGAAACTCCACCTCCTGCCTGGAGCAAGCAAGGTCACTGCAACCTTCTCACATGCACACAGCATGTTTCAACTCTCGCAACACCATCAGCACAAGTTGCGATTCCCTGACTCGCACATACGCGTCAACACGTTCGTTGCACAAAACACACAGGCGTTATGTGCGCATGCATCGCCAGCAGGGCCGCCCGTGAGCGCTGAAGCTGTTCATGCGGAGAACGTGTGGTGGAAACGGGTGGATTCAGTGAGCGCTTCAGCACTGAATTATTCTCTTTTTCATTTCCTCTGCATGTAACGAAGGCATGGCGCTCTAATCTGTTCAAAGGAGGACAGACTGAGACAGGAACAGCCAGAAGCGTCCTGTCTACTGTCCAGCGGTTTTTACTTTTCTTCATCCTCACGTGCCCTCGGCCAAATCTCTGCCGCTATCGCTCTGTCTATCGCCACATGACCCACTTTGACCTTGGAATACCGACACAGCGTTGAGTGCAGGGTAGGAGGGAGGGATGGAAAAAGAGAGAGACAGATGAGGGGGGACAGCAGCAGGTGGTTGTCATGGAAACAGCACAGATTGTTACACGACTCACGTCAACAGAGCGGCGTATATGTACAAGAGGGAAGGAGAAAGCGAGAAGCGTCACATCTTGCGTATGCTTCCGTGCGCCAGCCTGTTAAATATCGACCGCGAGAATTATACAGACACCTCTGGGCTTTTAAAAGGTGTGCGAGCCGGAGGTGATGGACGTGTATGCGTACGCCCACCCCTCAGACGTACTCACTCATGCTAGTAAGTGTGTGTGCAGGCATTAAAAGAGCTCTCCTTTTGTCCCTTTACACACTTCATGGTTTCATATGCATTCATATGCGATCTATTAAAGGAATAGTTCCTGAAAAATTTGTCCTTTAGTCACCCTCGTGTCTTGCCGTATGACTTTCCTTCTTCTTTGGAAGATGAAAAGATCTGTTTTAAATGTACAATGAAAGCGAATGGTGACCATGACTGCTTAGCAAGTTTGGACTAATGGTTATAGAGTCAGACCTATAACTCGCAGGTTGTGGGTTCGAGTCTCAGTACCGGCAGGAAATGTAGGTTGGGGGATTGAATGAACGGCCCTTGCATGCCCTTGAGCAAGGCACCTAACCCCCAATCACTCCCCGGGCACCGCAGCAAAAACAGCTGTCCACTGCTCCGGGTGTGCTTGTTCAGTACTCACTGCTCTGTGTGTGCACTTTAATGGGTGAAATGCAGAGCACAAATTCTGAGGATGGGACATCATGCTTGGCTACACATCACGTCACGGCACTTCACTTCTTTTATGATGTTTAAGAGAGCTTGACCCAGTGCTGTCAACTAAGGGTGCTTTCACAGTGGCAATTTAGTTTGAAATGGGGCACGGTTCACATGAAAAATTGGTAATGTGAAAGCTGATCTGGGAGCACACCGGGATACCGAAGCCGAGACTACCTGAATGAGGTGATCTGAGATTTGTTGCACTGGAGCTGTGAATGTGAAAGCAACCCAGACTCGGCTTGTTCAAGAAGTAAAGTAACCTGCGCATATATTTTAGCCGATCATGACGTCATTATTTCAACAAACCACATGTAAGGGATGACAGTGGTGATGATTTACCTTGGATACGAGTGGAAGTGAGCGTGCAGTGTAATTGCCCGAAGTGAGTGCCTTAATGGTCTTTTGCAAGCAGAAGAAAGCCAAGGCGGCTATGTGACGCACATAGAGTAAACTTAAGTGTCGCTCACTCTGCTGCACACAATAGCACCAAATTAGTAAAAAACACAATATGTTGTCCTGTTTTCTGTCACGTTTGTGATGACATAAGATGAGTGCATATGCACCAGGGTTTAAAATATTAATCAAGTTGAGTGTGAAAAAGTGGCGGAGCCAGGATATTTTCTTGGCAAGCAGGGGCCATAAACCAGTCTGATAAAGTACTGGTCTGTTTTAGTGCCTACCACACAACTGAATACAAATAACTGTACTTAGTTGCAATTGGGAAAGTGGTGGTTCAATTAATAGGCGTGAATTGTCATATTCCTCACGTCCAGGCATATTAACAGAAAAGAAGCTCAGTCAGTTCTTCAGCCATTCTCCGTAAGGTCTTTCAAAACCTTGCAACTGAAAATTAAACATTTAATGTTTAACGTTCTACTAGTTGTTAAGATAAATTAATTACAACAGTTCTATCATTACAAAATTGAACTCAGTATGAAGAAAAAAATATGTTCTCTTTTGAATCCCCATTTCCAAGAATGTGAATGACAAGGGCGGCAGCTAGCAGCACATAAAAACCATAGTGTAAAATTAATAATTTTATGTACATTTAAATGTGATCCATTTCCATTTGTACTTTTAACACAAAATTGGCACATTTTCGATTATAAATGCATAGTGATCGCATTTATTTGTACATTAAATTACAGATTAAAATGACACATTACAGCATATCTTTATCTATACATTTTAAATACAGACTTGTTCTTAAATATGATGTATATACAGTACTACAAAAACATACATGCATACAGACTTGAATCATGTAAATGTTGTTTTAACCCTACTGTTTGTCGTTCACTGTTCATCTAGTGAAGCTTAGGCACCTGTGCTTTTCCTGTGCTTGTTTGATTAAGGCGAATTTGGTGTGTGCGCCTGAAGAGACGTTTCTACGTCTAAATAAAGCTAGTTCCCATCCACTTTCATTGTATGAAAAACAGCATCCTGCACATTCATCAAAATGTGTTCCACAGAAGAAGGTCACACAGCTATAGGACAACATGGTGGTGAATCATTTTTGAATGAACTATCCCTTTAACGAACTTCCTCTCGTGCAAGGACTCCATCAGCATCCCATAAAAAGTGTAGGAAGCAGATGGAAAAAAAAACGAGAGGGAGGGAGAGATTGTGGGGCTGGAGAGTGGCCCCTTCTTAGTCGAGTGTGTGTGTGTCATCATCACACAGCATGGAGAATGAGATATCTGAGTCACACACACTCTCCCAAGCTGCTGCTCTGGGAATCTCACTGCTCTGGGCCAGATGGAGGGAGGAAAGAGAGAGAGAAAAGGGGGATGAGAGAAGTGGAAGATGAGGATGAAATATTTAGAATAAAATGCAATAGCACCAATTTTGGCAGGAGGAGAGAGAGACAGGTGAAACCATATGCTGTTGCAAAGACGAGATGTGAGTGAGGAAGTTGGAGAGAAAATAGATGGGAAAACTAGCAGGGGAATTTAGCCTTTTTTTTGTCAATTTGATGAGTGCTTAAAGGGCAAAATCAGATCATGAGTGATTAACCAATAATTTGTTTTGTTTTTTGTTTTTTTCTGGCTAACACACTATTTTCTGTCTAAAATACCAGGTTTTAAGTCCAATGAACATCACTGAAGCTTAAAGTCAACATTTAAATACAGTAATCCTATTTACTTTCTTTAATGCACATTTCTAGTCTTATTTTGAATAATTCATTTTCATAATTCAGTTTGGGGTCAGTGAAACAGCTTCTCGAACAAGAAAGAAATGTAGGGCGGGACTTAATTTTGTCCTCCAGGAAGTGATTGGATCATTGGATTCTTGTGGTTTGCTATTTCTGAGATGTCATGTGAGTGACTTGTGCCCTGGCGCCAGTAAACATGTCGTTAGAGAAGAGATGTTGCTGCAAGAGGGACGGGTTGTTTTCGTTAAATATTATGAGGAACATTATAATTTAAAAAAATAATAATGATGTGAGCGGATAAATAATTTATAACAAATACAGCAATATTCCATAAAAAATAAGATCAGTTTTGGATTTCATGGTGACTTTAAATTGATCAAAAGTTACAGTAAAGACGTTTATAATGTTATAAAATATTTATATCCTTAATATATCGTGATTTTTTGGAAGTTTCTATTCATAAAGAATCCTGGAAAAAAGATGTTTTCCCAAAAATATTAAGCAGCACAACTGTTTTCAACATCAAAATTAAGCTTTTCCATAACAGGAATAAAATATTTGTTAAAAATAGAAAATATTACTAAAACACTTAAAATATATATAAATTTATTGTATTTTTATCAAATAATTGCAATGATGATGAGCTTAAGAAACTTCTTTCAAAAACATTAAAAAAATGTTACAGAACCCAAGCTTTTGATCATTATATGATATTATGGAATTTTATTTTATTATTGATTCAAATGGTACGCCATCACTGTATCATGATACTGCCAAAGTAAGATCCATTTCAATTGAATCACTTGTGGTTAGAACGATGCATCTCTTCCTCATTCAAGTCCCAATAGCTATTTACTCAGTTGGTGCTGTTTTAATGAATTGTAACGTATTTTTTTGCTGATGTCTGTTGGAATTAAAGTGTGTTTATTCATTTGCCGAGCATCCTCAGGGGGCGAGAGAGAGGATAGCCAAGCTTGGCTGGTTCCAGCTTCAAATGCAGCAGTGCGGAGAGCAGAACAGAGCGAGCGAGAGAGAAATGAAATATGCAGAGAAGCAACATGTTCTTCAGGCAATGAATGACGTGGACTCGCTCTGTCAGGAGAGCGAGTGTGCGAGAGAGTCTGCGGTTTGGGAGGTTGTGTTTGGGTCTTCACAGCCAGAGCGTTTCTTTGATTTAACACTAATTTGCTAAACGAGCTGTTGGAGGGTAATTGCCCAGTTTGGGGAGTTTAGTGTGCATGTCAGGGTATTTGAAGTGCATGAGTATGGGGTGAGAGCAGATTTTTAGGGAAAAAACAAGAGGGGGTGATGAGATCTGTGTTTGTGTGTGGGGGTGGGTCAGATTTGGCCCACGTTATGGAGCAAACGTCCCCACAAGCAGCAGAATCATTTTTGAGGGTGTACTGGCTCACTCTGTGCTTTAGGCTGGATATGACATGACTGAAGGGGGAAAAACACTTTTTTAACTTGCTTTGTAGTGCTTTGTGTAACAACATGAGTTCAGTGGTACAGTTTTTATGTGGAGTGAAAGGGGACTCTGTTGTTGTTTTTTAATATACTACGCAACATTTCAACTGACCTTGACAGCCAGTGATCATCATGCATTTTCGTTTGGAAGGAAAAGAACAGTTTTGACACTTTGTTCTACAGGGAAAAAGTCATGCATGTTTGGAGCAATATGTGTGTGACAGAATTTTTTATTTTGATTGTACTGGCAAAATTTAAACAGAACACCATTTTTTTAAATGATTTTTTAAAAATAATACAAACAACTTAATTTGCTTAATTATAAAAGAGACATTTTTGGAAGTTTTGGAAACATCTGAAATTGTCTTCATGGGCATGATGCCCACAAGGATCGTAACCTGCTTTGTGGAGAAAGCTAAATGAACTTGTGTATGATTAATGAAGATAGTAAACACATAAAATGTTAACACTTTACAATAAGGTTCATTAGTTAAACATTAGTTAATGTATTAACTAACATGAACTAACTGTCAGGCTGTGTGTATATCAAAGGACGATAAAGTCGAAGATAATATAAACATAGATTTAATCCAAACAGTCCACAGGAATACAGACAGGCAGGCAGGTGACACACAGGTAACATAGACGAGAAATGCTGTAGAAGTGCAGTTCAATATTAGTTCATGTTAACTAATTTAGTTAACTAATGTTAACTAATGAACCTTATTGTAAAGGGTTGCCAATATAATAAATTATAAAAAAATGAAATATAAATACATAAATCATTTTAATGCATTTATTATTTTATCTATTGTTCTATCAATTGATTGTTCTCTGTCCATCTGTCCATCCATTCAGTCTACATTAACATTTATTCATTTAGCACTTTTATCCAAAGTGACTTAAAAATGAGTGTAACGGGGTTCAATGGAAGGAAGGAGGCAGGAACCGGCGAACGTTCACAAACTTTAATGAACAAATAAACAAACAAAAACGAAAGCAGAAGGGCGGCAGTTCCTCACGGCGACTGCCGCCCACACAAACAAAATAAAACACAACATAAAATCCAGGCCTGGTCCTCTCTCGTCCTTCACTGTTGTCGCTCCTCTTTTATGCTTCCGGAGCTCCTCCGTGAGAGATCCGAGACCGGTGCGCCGAGCAGCTGGAGCTCGTTATCTCTCGCGTCACCGGCCTCGCGCCGTTCCCTCATGGCTCTCGCCCGCCCTGCTCGTCACAATGAGGAATACAATAACCGATTAATCTTAAAAAGGCAAACAATTATGAGAAGTTCTAGTAATACAAAGTTTCAGACATCTGTCTGTCTATTTATCTATCTATTTATCTATCTATCTGTCTGTCTGTCTGTCTGTCTGTCGATGGTTCTGTCTAGCGCTCGATCGATTGTCCTAATCTATCAATTCTGTCTGTCGAACGTTCTATCGATCGTTCTATCGATCGTTCTATCGATCGTTCTATCTGTCTATCATGAAAAATGGAAAAGGTTATTTTATGGTTTAGGTTAGACTTATTTAAAAGTAAATACAGTAGAAGTGAATAGTATATCCTCATTTAGATACTGTAGGTTAACAAGTGTGTATTTGTGAGTACGGGGGAGCACATTTTTGGGTAAGACACAGAAGGGGTGATGATTTTGTGTGTGTGTAAGAGAGGAGGTGAGCTGGGGAAAGCCTCCTGTCCTCTATCTCCTCTGCAAAGTAGGTGAGCAGATGTCTGCCTTTCACCTGAGGGAGAAGAGATAAATGATGTTTCCTCTCCTATCCTCCCTGACTGACTCTCTCTCTTCATCTCTCCCACTGTCATCTCTACCCAGATGCATCATGCCCATTCAAACCGGGGGCATATGCCCTCTCAGGTGTTTGATCCAAGTAGATTTTAAATCCAACTTCTATGAAAGTATTTGTAGTAAATTATTAATTAATTCTTGCAGGTAAAATAATGTCTGAAACACTGACACGTTCACATATCTAAATTTGGACAGACCAGCTGAGTTGCACCTAAGTCTCACACTTACATAAAGAACCAAGCAGCTAAAAAGTGGTTTTATTTTCTGCATCTTATCTCACCTTGGCCACAAAGTCAGCCAGGACTGAAAAAGGCGCATGACACCACTGTGTCAAACTATTTATGCCGTTAGTTGGATGTAGCTGGATACTTCTCCAACATTTTCCCTCCTAAGTTTCTCTTTGACCATTCTGTATTTAAATATAATTTCAGAAATTGTTGTTTTAGTTAAACTCATGGTCCAAAATGTAATTTTTAGTGAACGATGTATCAAGAAAGTTTACCATATATTAATTATAATGCATTATATTTATTTTTAAGTTATATTTTATTTGTTATTTGCAATAATTCATGTTTATTTGTTTTTATATTTATATTTTATGCATTTATATTTTATTATTTGTCCATTTGAGTACATTTGTATTTTTTTTATACGAGCAGTGATGAACCGTTCTCATTCTGTGATGAGATTCCTGTGACAAAAAAAATTGTCTGTTCTCACTGAACATGAAAATGTGGTGCAAAATCACAGCCACTCAGAACATATTTGATGTTTAGTGTTTGAATCTGTATTTTTATAAATATTTCTGTTCATACAAGATCAACATGGATCCTCTAGCACAACCTGGGATTGAGTGCTATTTTCAAAGACACAGTGGTGATGAATTGTGGGTTGCACCTTGAAGGAACTGAACTGACCTTTCAGTTACTAGCCCAGAGCCATAACAAAACTTCACAAAACTAGCATGACTGAGCAGTAACGGATTCTAACAGATTCTTTAAATTGAGAGACCATATACAGCTGTGGTATTTTTTGCACAAATGGAGCTTGGAGTGTTAATTATTTCCCTCAAATGCTCTTAGGTGGTGAAATGTGAACGAATGTTTATTTTGGGGATGATTGTGCTTCTGGTTTAGTGGTGAGTTTAGGGCTCAGTTTCTTCTTTTAAGATGTACTGGGGTAATGTGGTGTAGTGGTTAAGGCTCAGGCTTTTAACCGCAGGGTTGCTTGACCATACCATTATGCCCTAGAGCGAGGAACTTAACCCCATGTTGCTCCAAGGGGATCCCAGTAATAAACTCATAGTGCTGCTCTATGGTGACATTGAGTGAAAGTCGTGAAAAGATTCCACTGGGCATATGGTGACAAATGAAGGTTTCATTCTAATGGAAATATTGTTTGAGAAAGTGTTTCAACCTCACCTGCTCTGAAAAAAAAAACTTAAATTAGTGTTTTTGTCTTGTGCTCCAGTAAAAACATCTAAACATCATTAAAACCAGATCAATTCTTGTTTTCAGAGAATATATATATATTGAATTAAGTTTATTTTTCTTACATAGTTTCTTGTTTTAAGTATATTAAAACATATATTAAGTATGTTAAATTTTCTAATGGGGAAAAACGCAAAAATAACCTTAAAGCTGACCTATTATGTCGCTTTATACAAGATTTAATATAAGTCTCAGGTGTCCTCAGAATGTGTCTGTGAAGTTTCAGCTCAAAATACCCCACAGATAATTTATTGTAACATGTAAATGCCCATTTTGAGTGGAAGGAAAAATACACTTTTTTCGTGCATGTATCTTTAAATGCAAATGAGCTGCTGCTCCCCACCCTGTTTTCCAGAAGAGGGCAGAGCCTTTACAGCTCATGCCTCGGATACTGTGCCAAAACCTAAAACATCAGTTTGGTTTTGATTTTCATCTCTATCGCAGTCATGTTCACATGACATTGCAGTTCTTCGACATTATTAAAGGTTATTATCTGCGTGCTTTTTAAAGCCATATCAGTCTAAACTTGATATATAGGGTTTTATGAGCGAACATATCCGAAGCACTCACACAGAAAGCTGGATGTCAGACGGCACGTCCCATTAATATTAAACTAAGTTTTCTTTCACGTCTTATTGCGCTTAAACTGTCAAATACAAACAAGGTTATGTCAAGTTCACATAAACAGACGGTTATGACTGTGAACATAAACAGCAAGTAAGGAAATCGAATGTGTATATCAGATCTGTGTATTAATGTGAAAGCAGTGTAATATACAGTACCTACTGCTTTATATGATGTTAATATTGAATCAAACAACAGAAGAAAAACAGAAAATCACTCCACTCTTGATTGAATAACTTTAGTAGCTTTAAAAAGAATACAATTCTTACTTGAATGCTGCTGTTAAATGCTTTGCTGAGGAGATAAACATTATGTGCACAGCTCACTCAGGACCGGGTCTATTCTAATAGGACAGAGTTCGTCAGCAGTTGTGGGCGTGGTCTCTACAATGTGATGTCACATTGCATAGAAACTGCAAACAGATCATTCTGAGACACTGCTTATGATTTATGGGGATTAAATAAAACACACTGCCGACACACATTAATGTTTAAACACCATGTAAAAGTGAATTTTGTATAATAAGACTCTGAAAAGTCTTATTATTACTTCTCATTTATGTTGTTTAGATGTTTAAATATTTAAAAAATAACATTTTTATTTGGTGGTGAACAACATTGTCAAATCAGCACTAACAAATCAAATTATAAAGATAATCTGGGTTCATCAACACTAGAATGATGCCAAGAACAAGTTGATATGCATGCACAGCTGTTGTAAACCCAGCAGAAATTTTTGTGCGAGCAGCTCTTCTTCACACTTGTCTTGATCCAGTGTGTCTATAAATTAAATTCATTATCATTCTCAATACACTGTACCTCTCTCTCTTTCAGGCAAACAAACTGCGCACTAAGACTTTAAAGAACACACTGAATCCGGTGTGGAATGAGACGCTCATCTATCACGGCATCACGGCTGCTGACATGACCACCAAAACCCTCAGGTACAGTACCACCTCCATTTCCCTTGATTCTCACCAGCATCCAGCTATTTTTGGTTTTACTTGCACTTCTGAATTCACCTTTTGAACATACGGCTCTCTGTAAAATCCCATGAGTGTCTCTGTCCAGTTTATTAATGAGAACATGCGTGTGCCCCATTTATGTGTGTGCATGTGTGAATTTCATTACTTCAGGACGTTCAGGTCAAGTCAACTCTTTGTCACGCAGAGCACATTGGGTGTTCATGTGTGTATGTGCGCTTCTTTGACAGCATGTAGTGGACGTCTCTGTGGTGCAATAACGCACATTAGCCTTAAGGTAACACCCACACTTGGGTCTAACCTTCTGTGTAGAGGTATGCTACAATTTGAGCAGTAAAACTCAGAGAACAGAGCGAGATAGGGGCAATTTCTCTACAAATGTAACAGAAACCCTTCTGATGCACAGCTGGGAAACATAAGCTCTCAAACAGGAGCTCTCGCAGGATGAGAGAGAGGGAGCGATAAAGAGAGAGCGAAGCCGTTTGCTTTACTTGTTCCACTTTTTGGCTGAGACCATGAAAAATTCGAGTTTCATGCTGTAAGGGGTTCTAACTCAACCCCGATTTACCTCAGCACTGGTGAAAGACCTTCAATCCTGAGATTTTCGCCTCTGCAGTATGGTGAGATTTAATTGTTTATCACAGAGGCTTCTTGTAGATTAAAAAAACAATTAGATGCATAAATTCTGCCAAAAATGACATGAGCCAAATTGTTTCTCGTGGTGAACATGGATTCTAGCCACTTTTGAATCCCAAAGGATGAGTTTGATTTGATGATTCTGTACGCTCTGTTACGCTCTGTGACCATCATCCTGAAGAGCAGGTTGTTGGAGCCCAAGGCATAGATGGAGTATGTCACCACGGGCAGCGTCAGCACCTTGTCACAGTGGCTGTGTCTGGGCTGTGACAGCTGGCTAATCTCAAACCCAGTGCAGGGAGAGGTATAAAATTCCAAACATTGTAAGGTGTTGGAGATCTTATCCAGAGCAAGTATGTCCATATTTACTGTATTTCCTCCCATATGGCCCTCTCAATAAACGTCCTTTCTTTCATCAGCTTTTGTCATGTGAATGTCATTTCTCAATGAGAACAATGACTGCTGCTGGCAGGCTATTGGCAGGGAACATTTTCTCAAGAATGGCTGCGTTATCAATAGTGCTATTGTGCTATTATAGAAAGGCATCCAATGCTATTAGAGGAGTCATTATCATAACGGATGTCACAGAAGCATACAGTATGTGTGTTTGTTGTTTATTAGTAGTCAGTGGGTTGAGCAGTGATCTTTTAGATGCCTAGCTGACAAATTTGTTTTGCCACATTTTAAAAACACCCCAAGTCTCTGCCCAAACCAGACGTGACACAGTTCCAGTGTCATTTTTCTGTCCTCACTGAAAGTGAAAATGCATGATGCAACAATCTCAGCCAATCAGAACAAGTTTTATATTAAATATATAGTTGTGGGGAGGGATTTTAGAGCAGTGAGATTTCGCTTTTGTTGGAGGAATTTGATTCATTGTAGAGAATTGAATCTTTGAATCTGTTCACCATTGAATCCATCTGTCTGTTGTTATTTAGTTATTGCAGAGAAGATTTAAAAAAAAATGTTTAAGAGAACCTAATATGCCCGTTCACAAAGTCTTGATTTTGTTTTCGGGATCTACCTGAATGCTTGAATGTTCAAAAAAATGTTTTTTTGTTTTTTTTTACATTTTACATTGTTGCAGCACTATTCCTAGTCTGTCAATAATGCTCTGTTTAGTTCCTGTCTCTATGAAGCGTCTCCTTCTGAAAATGTGCTCTGATTGGTCAACCGCTTCCAGCATGTTTTGGAAATGTCATGCCCCTTAAGCCCAACGTCAGTGCTGCATGGTTTTACCACCAAAAATGCATATCCCCCCCCCCCCCCCGGAAACACAATTGGGCTAATTTTGGGCTAGTTTTGAGTAGCAATTGGGCAGGTTTTGTTGTGAAAACCATACTGCATACTGTACGCAGATTTTTGTAACTGCGCATCATACATGTGAATTTTAATTTTTAATTTTCCATTCACACGGAAGTCGAAAAAAACCTGCATAAACAGAATAGACTGGAACGCATACAAGCTACAACGACAATGGAGGCCTATATAGACGAGAAATTGTGTGAAGAGATTAGAAAGTACCATTATTTGTACAACATGGGTAGTAACTTGTGGTGAGACATTAATCAAAACTGTGCATACGTCGAATGCCTGTGTACGTGTACGAGTCAAATGACGTATACTTTACAAGGCTGTGCGTACGCGTAAAAAAAACAAAGTATAGGGCTTTACCAGAACCATGTAAGATCTGAGTTAAAAACTGTCTCTGGATATGGTGACAACATACTACGTGCGCAACTCAGTCAGGCCTTGGCCCATTTATTTTGCATATGCCTTGGATGGGAATTATTTAAATGAGCATTATTACAGAAGAAAACTTAAGACTACAATCAAGGTGTTTCAGGGAGTTCAGAAACAGTACTTGCTGATATAGAGAAAAACTCCCTTTGGAGTGACTTTGTGCTTTGCAACTTTGGAGACATTTTTCATGCTCAAACAACAACATTACACACTAATGAATGTTGAAAATTTGAAAACTGTAAAAAAAAGCAAAAGAGGTCCTCTTTAATAGGAAGCTGAGTGTACTGTTTTCGAATTGGTAGCTGAACTCATTATTCAAATAAGCATATGGAATACTTAATAAACATGTGAAAAACTCTGAATGGCGAGCGGTCAAATTCTGCAGAAGCCTGTTGAGATTTCTGCGAAATCCTGCAGGCACAGATTCTGCGTGGGCCTGCCCATGACTCATCTGACTCACAGTTCAGTACTGAATAAACACTGAATAGTACCTTTCTTTTGGATATCCTGTATGTAGGTGACTTCTGTATGCACGCAAACTCTCGACATAATCACAGTGACTGACATTAACAAGGAAAAGCTCAACCCCGTGAGTAATAAATAGCAGCTTCAGGAAGAATGATCCCCGGAACAGGAAGTGGAGAGCACCTTTTATCCACCTCCACACGAGTGTGTTTGCATGCGTTTGTATTAGCATGTGTGCACACCTGGCTGGAAGGTATGACTAATTGAGCCCTAGACGAAAGAAAGAAGCCAACAAGATGATGTCAGTGTCATCTGCTTACTTGCAGGCTCTTGCTCTCTCGCTCTTTGACACCCACATTAACACTTCAGTTCTTGCTCTTCTACTTTTGGCTGTTTGTCTCCTCACTCTTATATTCTTTTCTCAATTTTTTTTCTGTTGCATCTTTGCCGCTGACGTAAAAGTCATCTGTCTTTTCCTACATTGCTCACTTGGTTCAAATTCCTCTTTTCTCATTCTGGTTGTTGTTGTTATTAATCTCCCTCTTTCTCAGTGTCAATACTAGAGGTTGAATGAAAATGGATTTTGCAAGTTCCAGTAACTAAAGCGAGGAAAAACATATTAACTCAAAGCCTAGTAATAGCCAATTTCATCTCATCTCAAAATATACATATATACATTAATTAGATGTCATCTATGGAGGATTAAGGACACAAAACTGCATGTTCATTTCAAGTCAGACATGAACGAAATTTGTAATGCGGTTCAGTGAGTTGCATGTAAATTCAGTAAGCAATCTAGTGGACTCATTGATTCCATTGAATGATTCAAAATAAATCTCGGCAGTTGTGGAGTCTTTTGACTCATTAATGTTGACTCATTCATTAAAGAACTGGCTCATTAATTGAATTGAATCTAATCAAATAGACTCTAATGAATGATTTGTTTCAGAATCAGACTACTCTGGTTGCACTGTATTTGCTATTTGTTTGCACTATGTGCATCTAGCAAGTCAAGACAATATTTTTTTGTTTAGTTTTTTTCGGTGACCATGTCTTTTAAATCATTATGATTCATTTATGATTCAGCTCACAGCTCAGATTTATTTTGTCACGATGCTGTAAATTCAGCAGCTCTGCCATTGAATAGCGTTGCAGGAACTGCTTCAAAATTAATGATGTGACTATTTTTATACAGCACAGTCTAGTCTTGCAGATTTGCACAATTCATATTCAAAAGTCATTTTAATCTGAATTAATTTTGTCGCCGACATTTCTAATTAATTTTTTAAGTAATATTCGGGTGCACATAGAAGTGCTGTTGAAAAGAATGATGTGAACTGAAAAAAAAAAAAAAAAACGAACATAAGCATTAATTTTTCCCGATATCTGATCTTGTATAAGCACCAATTAAATGGTCAAATATTATATTTTGGTCAACCTCTAGTCAATACCACCTACTTCTCAGCCTTAGAGTCTCCTCTCTTGACATATTCTCTCTCTGGCTTTGCGTGCAACATGCTTAACACATTCTGTCTTGAAAGTTGAGATGTGCTATCTCTCTCTCTCTCTCTCTCTCTTGCAGGCTGTGTGTTTGTGATATGGATCGTTTAGGACGGAATGAGTTCATAGGTGAAGTCAGGGTGGCCCTCAAGAAACTGAAGGAGGGAGAGAGCAAGAAATACTACATGGGCCTTGAGAGAATTGCGCAGGTGTGTGTGTGTGTGTGTGAGAGAGAGAGTGAGTCATTGTGGCCGTTGTGAGGTTACGTCCGTTGGAATTTGTACGATGCATAATTTAGAGTTTGGGTATTTGGTATATTATTAATAACCTTTCTTACGGTCTTACAGGCCCGGGAGGGTAACAGTCAGGCAGTGGATCCCGGGGCTCATGTTGCAGAAGAGGAGGTAAAGATCCAATAATTTCCATCCCATACTTGAGACCTCTGCAAACTCCCTATTTACTCTGAAACTGCACCAGAATGTAGAACTCTCACATTCAGTGTACAATAAAGATAAAGCCCTCAGGATAAAAGGGCCTGTTTTATTATCTCAGATTTTCTAATTAGCAACAAAATGACTTTCCTGAACATTTGTTTGTCACTTTGGACTGATAAACTGTCCTGCTCATTGAGGTTATCATATTCAGTGGCAAATAGCTGATTGTGAATCAGTCACTTTTAATAATAAGTTTTGAAGATGTTCAGATGTACTGTGTAACGCTAATGAGAATGTCAATAATTATCATGTATAAATAACATTCTTATCATTTTTGCCTGTACTAATATTGAGTACAGTGTTCACTTACTAAATACAGTATAATAGGATATAAAAATCCAAAAGATGATTTGTACATCCTTTTCTTACAAAGTATATTTCAAAAGTTTGGAGTCAGTAATGTTTGGAAAGAAGACCTCTTATGCTCACCCGCACTCAATGCAAATGAATTGTATTCCTGTGATGGCAAAGCTGAATTTTCAGCATCATTACCTCAGTGGCACATGATCCTTCGGAAATCATTTAACTGAATGTGCTGATTTGATGCTGAAGAAGCATTTCTTTCTTTTTTTTAACAATGTTGAAAACAGTTGCGCTGCTTAATATTATTTTCTGGAAACTGATCTATGTATTTTTTCAGGATTCTTTGATGCACAGAAAGTTCAAAAGAACAGCATTTATTGGAAATAGAAATAACATTCCAAAAGAATAAATGTCTTGCTGTCGTTTTCGATGCATCCTTAGTAAATAAAATAATAATAAATCTAAATAAAAAAATCTGACTGACCCCAAACTTTTGAATCATTTTTTGTCTGAACTAACATTCCAGCTCCGATATGCATGCTTTTCATTTACTAAAAGTAGTTCTTTAGTTTTATATATTAAATGAACAGAAAATTGGTACTTTTCATCTCTTACTGAAGGGGTTTAAGTATATACTTAAATGTTACTCAAAAATATCTGAAGGATTTAAAACATAAATTGCTATTGCCTCTACTGAATATTATCACATATCAATACAACCTTTACTCCACACTTGGTGTAAAATGTCCTTTTTATTAACTCTTTTTTTTCCTTTATACAAATATTGTTACTCCATCTGTATACAATAAAAATAAATATTTTTCTGTCATCTTGATCTTCGAACCATAAAAACATTATCTTTAAGGGGGTTTTAGTCCCATTGTGCCCTACTGACATATATTCTTTAATGTATTATTAATGGTCTGAATATTGATCAGTAGAAACAAGCCGACTGCAGACGGTCTATCTCTTTCTCTGTTTGTCTAGCGTGGCCGTATCCTGGTTTCTCTGCTGTACGCCACAGAGAAGAGTTCTCTGGTTGTGGGAATTATTCGCTGTGCCCACCTAGCCGCCATGGATTCGAATGGCTACTCGGACCCCTTTGTCAAAATGTGAGTCTTTGTGTGTTTGCCACGTGTTTTTTGGGGGGGGTTTTTCAGAGTGGACAGTGGCAAAGTGACAGGAATTGATAAAAGAGGCGGATGGGGTTACACTTCCCTCCAGGCCAAAAATAAAGTGGAAGCTTTTAGTGCAAATGCCTATTTTGGCATTTGAACATTCCATAAACCGCCAGCCAATCAGATTAAACCAGATTAAAAAAACGGTTTCCAGCTTTTGGGCGCAATATGCATCAGATCATCAAACAGACTGTCTTTTTTTGTTTTGTTTTGTTGTTTTTTCAGAAGTTTGAGATAAGACCCGTGGGCTGGGTGATGATTTGAGCCTACAACCCCACACGAGTGAAGCTAATGTTGTAATCACTACCTCAAAGCACCAATGTTGTTCAAATAGAGTTAAAGCAAATTAGCACAATCCCCAGGGCTCCTGTAGTGAGTCAGCGGTGGGCATGATTATCATTTTCACAGCCTTTATTTAATTTTCACATTTATTACGATCAAAAAAGCAAGTTTTAACAAGCACAATTTTGTTTCATCCTCCCTTGAATCATTGCATTGCACAGCATCAGACGAATGCAAGTACATGTAACTGCGTTATGGCTCAATTCATCTGCATCGCCCTCCTCCTAGTTAGCATCATGGATTTCATTTCAAGGTGATTTATTTCTCTCTGTACCTCCGGTTGATCATAATTTATCCCCCTGTGGGTTCTTGCGAAGAATAATTCAAAGTCCACCCACACAATGAGATTTTATTTGGAGGCAGATAGAACTAATGGGGCATAGAGATGGATGCAGAGAGTCAAGAGGCAAGCGGAAAGTCCCCAAAAAAAACTCTGTTGTTGCTTTTTAAAAAAAAAAAAAAATCTTGCTCTTTCAGCTTTAGCTTCCCAACCTCAGCTTCCCATCATAGCAATGCTCTTTTATCAATTGCCATACCGCTTCTTCTCAACTCTATCCATTCCTCGCACTCTCCTGATAAAGCGTGCATAAATCTTGGACCACTCTCTTTCTGTCAATGGGGTGCTGTTCATTCTTATCATGGATGTATTTTGATGTGTAGTGTGATGGAGAGGAGGTTTTTTCCGGCTATCTGCTCTGAGGAGATAGGATTTCCTTGTTTATCGTGCCAGTTACAGGCACTGATGGGCTCACTAGAGCAGTGGAAATCTATTGTTGGAGAGTGGACTGCTTTTATACAGCAGGATAGACTGCTGGGAGTGTGTGTGTGCATTTGTGTGTGACAGGTGCTTTAGCGCTTGTTTAGGACTAGACTTGTCAATATAGTTTAGGATAAGGTGGAGATTTTGACTCTATCGCTCGTGACATGTATGACAGTATGGCGGAGGTTTGTTTGGATGCTGGGTTGTTTGTGCATTGTGACCGCTGGACCAGATGTTATTTGTCTTTTTGTCCGCTGAGGTTGATTCCAGTTATGGCTGGATTTAGCTGGGATTTATTGAAGCAGCACTGTCGTTTTATTTGACTGGATTTTCTGCATCAGTCACTCTTGTCATTTTAATAGCAATAAAGGCTTTAATTGTAATTATTAAATGGATTCTGGAAAACTAACATAGCGTGACATACACCAATAATGTGAAAAACAAGTGTTTTCAGTGTCACTAATTAGTTAATTTATATCATTTGTATGTACATAAATTGTGACGTGGGTCAGTAAGGCTTAACAATAAAATTTTGTTGTTGTTTAGATATTTCTTTTCTTATCCAATATTTTTCATTTTGTAAATTTTATCTATTTTTATGTTTATATGATTTATATTTTGGTTTTTATTAGCCATTTTCCTCATGAAAAGCAATTATAAAATATATGGTAAAACTTTGCAATAAGGTCTCATTTGTTAAAATTAGTTAATGTATTAACTAACATGAACTAACATTGAACATGAATGAGCATTACGTTTGTTACAATATTTATTAATCTTTGTTATGTTAGTTCATAGTGCATTAACTAATGTTAACAAATTCGATTTTAATAATGTATTAGTAAATGTTGAAATTAACATTAACTAAGATTAATAAATGCTGTAACTAAAGTAGTTAACTAATGCAACATTATGTAAAGTGTGATATATATATATATATATATATATAATATATGTGTGTGTGTGTGTAATATGTGTGTGTGTATAAGCATGTATATATATATATATATATATATATATATTTATATATATATATACAAATATTACACACACACACACACACATATATATATATATAATATGGAAATTATACAGCTATAATTAAATGAATAAAATCCAGCTATAAATTCATGTTTTTCTTCAGATTTCTTTCAAACATTCAAACATATTTCTAATTTGTTTAATGTATTTTTTATTTTTTATGTTTATCTGATTTTTTATATTGTTATATAGAAGATTTTTTTTATATTTATTTATTTATTTTTATTACGAATGTTCCTTATTATTCTACTATGATTCTATGAATAAGATCCATTACAGCTATAAATTCATAAATACGCTTTTGTTTGAAAACGATGGCATATGATACAAAACATTACTAATTGGTTTGTCATTTTTAACACATTTTAACAGATGTTTCTCAGTCAAGTCATTCTCTCAGTGTCGTCAAAACTTCATCAATGCCAGTCAGCCCGCTAACTCTCTCAGTCTGACCCCAGGTCTGCAGACCATCGTTATTGTTGAGTCCTGGACTGGCTTAGTCTGTAATAGAAGGAACATGAAACTAGACACAAGTAAGGATTAACTGTAGAGGGGAACTGGGGGCCAATCAATACTGTAGTCGTTTCATAGGAGGAAAGAGAACCTAAATCGAAACTAAATCTCTAGGTTTGGAGGGGGGCAGCTAGTGACATTCACATGTTTTTTCTCCTTTGAGATGTTTTTCTCAGACAACAGAGTGTCTGGTTTTAACAGAAAAGGCTTAGGCAGGGAAGCTTACCCACAACTCTCTCTCTCTCTCTCTCTCTCTCTCTCTCTCTCTCTCTCTCTCTGCTCTCTGTATGTGAATGTAATCACCATATCCAGGTTGCTAGAAGGAAGACCATTTAATCAGTGTGTAGCCAAGGCAAGGCTACAAGCATTTTTAGAGAAATTCGAGAAAGAAATTTTGATATCAGAGACGTATTCGAAACATTTCAAGTGTAATTAACCAAGCGAATGATTTGTAGATTTGCCTTTCTGTTCAATAAAATAATTTTTAGAGCAATCGGTGATTAGTTAATCATCTTCAGCAGATTACTTTGGCAAACACTTTGCACAATTTGCTAAATGCATCCTCTTTTGGGAGATTATCTGATAATCAGTATACTTTAAAGAGATTTATTTTCTTAGGCTGCAAAGCTGAAAAAAGAGAGTGAAATGAAGACTTGAAAGTTGATCCAAACCATTTTACTTCCATCATGTGATGCATTTCCTTGTGAAACAGGATATTCTATGATACTTGAATAGATCATGACCTCTTCATGACAGGTTATTGGAAATGATTAGTTTGTTGACATTAGCCAAAATGGAAAGATGTTTCAGAAGCAGAGTCTTGTTTAAAGATTATTATGGCTTTTTTTCGTTCGAATAACATGCACGAATAAGAACAGGAATGTTTATTAAAAAGTAAACAGGGTCAATTCTTATCTCATGCTGCAGAAGCCTCTGTCAATCGGTTGCTTTGATAGTGATAATCCAGCTGAGGCTAGAATTAAGGAGGATCTGCCTTTCAGCAAATCAGTTAGGGCGAACAACACCTAACATAGTTAATATTCATGACTCAAGAATGCCTGGCACAGTTGCGCTGAGCTGCTGACAGAAAGTAAACTTCCTGAGGAGCGAAGACATGAACAACAGCAGAGAAGAAAAGCCGTCTTTTAACAAAAATATGCAGATTTATTTTCACATCATATCTGCCGCTACAATGCTGTTTATGGAAAGTTTAGTTTTATGCTTTCAAGTACTTTATCACATGAGTGTATCCGTGGCAACTAGGCATTTAAAACTGATGATGTTTTTAATGTGTATTTAGAGAGGTTGATGAGATTTAGATATGCCCCCACTTTTCAGACTGTGTGTGTGTATGTGTGTGTATGCAATGATTATGAATGAGACCCCGTAGAGTTCAGCTCTATTTTCATCTGGCCCTCGGCATCACCACATAATTAGAACAGACAAGGGAATGCAGATATTATTGCACATGCTCTAATTAATGTCATTACACGGGACACAATTTCAATAGTTACGCTTTCATTTGAACTTGTTGCCACACCGAGACATTTAAGCTCACATTCGAATGTTTATTCAGACATTTGGCGTCGTGCACAGACTTGAATGTGCGTTTTTCACTAATTGCTGAAATGATTAAGTCAAAATGTCATTAGTGAGTAATTCACAGATACATGGATGCAGGTGCACGTTAAAGCTGAAGTGTGTAATTTTCTTGATGTTAAAATACTCTCCTAGCTCAGCTCAATGTGCAGCGTCAACTATAGCAGGTTGATTTCTAGGAAAAATGTCAACACTGAGACTCTGTGGTGCTTTCAGAACATTTGTCTGTTTGTTTCAGTGATCTGAGCATCCCAACACCACAACATTAGCTCAAGCAATGGCCTGAGTTAGAGGCAGGACTATCAGTTTAGGGAAATGGGTTTGAAAATTTAAAATGCATCTAACGTACTTCATTTATTAAACAACCATTATTAAGAATTACTCTACCATTCAAAATTTTGGGGTTAGTATGATTTTTTTTTGTATCCTTTTATTCTGCAAGGATAAATTAAATTAAATTATAAATATATTCATCAAAGAATTCCGATAAAATTGCATTATATTTCCCACTAAAATATTAAAGGGGTCATGAACTGCATTGTTTTGTTTTATAATGCCTGCATTATAATTTTAATTAATTATTAATCATTTTAATCACATTGTCATAATTTAAAGTTACAAACGTTATTTAGTGACAGACAGCATAATATTAAACTATTTATATTCACGTAAGACATATCCGACTGTGTTTATGTGAATACTCACTAAGATGGATGATTTATTTATTAATACATATTTGCGCTAATTTCTCACTTTGTTAACGGGAAACCTGCGAGAATGAGTAAAATTTTGCGCAATACCCGCGCCAAAATTTAGACCCTGTATGGTATCGATTTAATATCGGTACTTTGGTATTAGATTGTGGTACCGTACCAAAGCCAAAATTGTGGTATCGAGCCATCCCTACTGGACATACTACTTCCTACAGTACATACGACGTGTTGGCATTGTCATGTGACCGTCATCAATATGACGACTCTTCCATTGGCTCATCAGAGAGTAAAGTGTCCTTTTGATATGCACTTCTGAGGTGTTAGTGGTAGGTCATTCAGGAAACTTTCAGCAAGTATTTTATGAATCGTGTGTATTTGAATGTAATTTGATGACTTTTGAAAAAAATATATAGAAGGGAATTAGGCAAACTTATACACAGTTCCATTTGGTGGCACTAGTGACAGAAATTACTTTTACATTTATGCATTAGGCAGAACTACTTGCATTCAATTTAAGTTATACATTTTATAAGTTCACACATTCGCCCATGGAATCGAACTCATGACCTTTTTAGCTACAGGAATGATAATTACACGCACTAATTTAATGCTGCTTTCACTAATTACAAATGACACTCTTCAGCTTTAATATGTAAATATTAAGTTAAATGGTTTTTTTCATGTTTCACCATGCCTGTTATGAACTGAATTGCTTCAAGAAATAATGTAGCTCTGTATAACTAGGACTGAATAGACAGGGGGTTAACATATTGAAAATGTCATTCTTATTCATCTGAATTTGCCCTCACTACGTTATGACTTCCAATACTCAAGACTGTCTCGTTGTAGGCATAAACATTCTGTCCATGCAAAATTCCTTCTTTCATTCAGGACTGACATTTGTCATTGTAGGCAGGCTCTTCCAAGATGACAGTTATTCTTTTAATTATCAGATGAAGACAGTTGTCTCCTTAGGGTTAGATCTGAAGTGAGCCCCATGGTGTCAAGAATGAAATTTCTTGCAGCCATTCTTCAGAAGGACATTATGTGCCTCATGTTTAATAACATCTAACATTTGCATGCTTACCATCAGTCATGTTTGCCATTTAAATCAAGTTTATCCACTCTATAACTCTTTAACAGTATGATAAATCAATGAACCTTCCACGTAGGAACATGTCCCGGGCCCTGTGAGAAGTGTTCCACATTAAGGTCCTCTGTAGTGTACTCTACTCATTAGGCCTGGGGTACGGAGAACACATCCAAAAATTTTGTGAATTTAAATGAGTCTGTATAGACCAATTAATATCCAACATTTATTACTGGACATGTCAATAAAAAATTAATAGGATCACATTAAAAAGCCATTAGAGATGCAAAATCATCCTGTCAGTGACAAAAAACTTGTCACACAGAAATAAAACATCATTAATATTCTGACTAAAAGCCATTAGATGAAAGTTACTGATTCATTTCTGATTGATATCCAGGCATGTACCAGCAAATCAGTCAATTAATATCTAAAGATTGGCTAATTTTATATTGAATCACCATTCAAGCATCTATTAATAGTTTCAATAATAATAGTCATTAGTCTAGTGGTTATCATCCAGTGGTAAATCATTTCTGGCACCAAACACACTCAGTGCTAAGTGATAATCCGTCAATATTATCCAGTTGTTATTTAATGGAAACCCAACAGCGCGATTGCAAGTGTGATATTGCTTTTAGTTTTATTGCTTTTAACAGTTCAATAAGCAAGTTGATATTAAGATATTAATTTAAGACACAATAGTGTAGCATCTATAGCATCTCTGAGCAATGCACAATTGAGGCGTTCAAGAATGATTTGTTCGTTTTAGACGAATCTTTTATATGACTTGGGAATAACGAGTTGTCTTAGAGACAAATGCGTTCATTTTGTCGTGACTGCGCATACACAACAACTTCAGTACAAAGACGCATGCATCTTCTTCGATCCATAGACGCAGTAGGGACTTGGGATGTGAACAAATCATTGCTGTTTCTTATATCGAGCCTATGTATCCGTCACGTGACAAATGATCGGATTCTCTCACTAAAAGACGCAGTAGAGTGTTAGGCCCTGTTTGTTTACACTAAATAATTAATAAATTTAGCTACAGTTACGCCTGTCATTTACACTACGCCGCCATTTTCGACTTTTGAAAACGCTGTAGACCCCATTTTAGTTTGAAAACGCTGGGGTTGCGTTTCAGTGTACACAGACCAAAACAGAGACTTTTGAAAACGATGGCGTGGCTGCCCACGTTCGCTCTGCGTATCTATGATGACCGTGTAAACAATAACGTGGAGACTGACCTGTTGTCCTTTTTACGTGCATTTAAACTCTGCATTTTTTAATACTGCAGCTACCCACATGCGGAAGAGGCAACTGTTTACACATGTCCAGTGTGCACTAATGATCATGTGACGTGTTTTTGGACGTGTAGTTTAGAATGTTTCTGAAACACCAGTGTAGTCCAGGATAGTTTTTGTTTTAAAACAAAAACGCACTAGTGTAAACGGGGCTTTAAGGTGAGCTAATCAATTCTGCTTCTTAGGATTGTAGCATCTGGACTGGATCACTAATGATCAATTCATTTTTAGGTTTTAGGAAAAGCTTTAACCTTCTAATCTCAGCTGGCTCCGGCTTGTCCTGACCCCCCACGGGCAAGCGACAGTTTTGTGACTATATGCCGATGTTAACCAAGCTCTCCCTGACTTCAAAAAGATCGGAATCAACTCAGATCAAATTCTTTCCCCACACAAGCCCAGAGCTTGTGGGACAAGAATACCACGCTCACACATAGAGACATTCATCAAAATATGAATATTCCCAAGTGTTTTTTCCATATCTGTTAGCTGTGTTAGTTTCCCTCTAAATGCTTATATTCAAGTGTAAGAATGTATATGTGCTTTAGAGATTCCTAAACCCATGACCCTTGGATTCAAAACGTTCCTCTGGGAATTTCATAACTAGATATTGGGTTTTTATATAATGATAATATGCATTATTCTACTTTTAAGGTACTTTGGAGGAAAAAGGACTCAGTTCAGACAC
Source organism: Zacco platypus (assembly GCA_038088235.1). Taxonomy (NCBI): domain Eukaryota; kingdom Metazoa; phylum Chordata; class Actinopteri; order Cypriniformes; family Xenocyprididae; genus Zacco; species Zacco platypus. Next base: position 7,152,684 of record CM076073.1, read on the forward strand.
CTCCGTAGATCGTGCAAATTAGGCCATAAAAAGAGACAATGGAAAGTTCTCCCGCTGAAAGTCCATGTTCTCTATTGGTCCGTACGCCCAAAATAGGTGTGCCCGGAGTTATCTTTATAACACCTAAACACCTAACACAAGCTCATCCGTGCTCAGTCACTTCCCATCCTAGACAAAAGGTTTAACTGTTTGTAATCTCGCCTTCTTTGATCAACCTCTTTCCTTTCTTTACTTTCGTTACTATATTATATGCTCTGCTTAGACTTAGTTGTATGTATTTGTGTATATATCGTATATTCATATATTAAACACATTGTATTCACGCTTGATTGTCTCTGATTGAAACTCATAAACCAAGTCCCTTTAATGTTTGATTTCGCTAGCTATATGCTTCTTAAGTACTAGAATAAGTTTCTTTCCGTGGCCAGAGAAGAAAACTTCTTTTCTAGAATTAATAAGAAAATCAGATAGTAAGAAAATCAGAAAATAAGATAGTTTTGCTGGACAAAACATACCAGTCTTTCTAAAATTGATTCTAAAGCTAGAAATAATTTTAGACCATATAAATTCATAATTAATTATAATATGTTGTGATTCAGTTGTGAATATATTTCATCCATTTGAGCAATGTATTACAGGATTTATCTATGGCTGCATACACTCACCTAAAGGATTATTAGGAACACCTGTTCAATTTCTCATTAATGCAATTATCTAATCAACCAATCACATGGCAGTTGCTTCAATGCATTTAGGGGTGTGGTCCTGGTCAAGACAATCTCCTGAACTCCAAACTGAATGTCAGAATGGGAAAGAAAGGTGATTTAAGCTATTTTGAGCATGGCATGGTTGTTGGTGCCTGAGTATTTCACAATCTGCTCAGTTACTGGGATTTTCACGCACAACCATTTCTAGGGTTTACAAAGAATGGTGTGAAAAGGGAAAAACATCCAGTATGCGGCAGTCCTGTGGGGGAAAATGCCTTGTTGATGCTAGAGGTCAGAGGAGAATGGGCCGACTGATTCAAGCTGATAGAAGAGCAACTATGACTGAAATAACCACTCGTTACAACCGAGGTATGCAGCAAAGCATTTGTGAAGCCACAACACGCACAACCTTGAGGCGGATGGGCTACAACAGCAGAAGACCCCACCGGGTACCACTCATCTCCACTACAAATAGGAAAAAGAGGCTAATTTGCCCGAGCTCACCAAAATTGGACAGTTGAAGACTGGAAAAATGTTGCCTGGTCTGATGAGTCTCAATTTCTGTTGAGACATTCAGATGGTAGAGTCAGAATTTGGCGTAAACAGAATGAGAACATGGATCCATCATGCCTTGTTACCACTGTGCAGGCTGGTGGTGGTGGTGTAATGGTGTGGGGGAAGTTTTCTTGGCACACTTTAGGCCCCGTAGTGCCAATTGGGAATTGTTTAAATGCCACGACCATGTCCATCCCTTTATGACCACCATGTACCCATCCTCTGATGGCTACTTCCAGCAGGATAATGCACCATGTCACAAAGCTCGAATCATTTCAAATTGGTTTCTTGAACATGACAATGAGTTCACTGTACTAAAATGGCCCCCACAGTCACCAGATCTCAACCCAATAGAGCATCTTTGGGATGTGGTGGAACGGGAGCTTCGTGTCCTGGATGTGCATCCCACAAATCTCCATCAACTGCAAGATGCTATCCTATCAATATGGGCCAACATTTCTAAAGAATGCTTTCAGCACTTTGTTGAATCAATGCCACGTAGAATTAAGGCAGTTCTGAAGGCGAAAGGGGGTCAAACACAGTATTAGTATGGTGTTCCTAATAATCCTTTAGGTGAGTGTATATTCCTAATTCAGAATAAGATTGGATTTGTGGATGTGTTTGGTGGAATTTGACTATTGAAAATATACCACTTTAACTAATTTTGTTTCTGAATGAATCAGTGTTTTCTGTGGAATGAATGAATGATTCAGTTGATTGAATGACTCAATCGCTTTAAAAAAACATACTAGCACTGTACTCTTACTACAGTATTTATCTTTCTATGGCAGATAGAAATAGTAAGAATAATTCGCAGGGACGTGGTTCCGAATTTAGCAAATGACTCACTCATTAAGTTTGGTTAAATTAGAATGATTATTATAATCATATGATTAAATATTTTCTGAAATATACTGTATTATTCACAAAATTCAGTGCTGCTTGCCTAACACAGTTAATGTTGCATTATTTAAAATAATTTTTCCTGAGAGATTTTTGTATTTGTATATGCTCTCTTCTGTTGATCATAGCTGCAATCAGCATTTATTCAGACATACAGTGTAGTCAAATGCATTTTCATCTTTTGGTCTCTGAAATGCAGTTGCCTGATTTATTTAATTTCTTTACTTAATCTGCTTCTAACAATTCAGATGTCATGTGCCGATACATGCCGTCACAATTCATTCTCCGCGAATCTCGTGTTGTTCAACCATTAAGTGTTGTTTAGATATATTTAACTGTACTATGTAACTGCCTCTCTGCTTTGGATCGGAAGCAGGTTTCACAACTCGTCGTGTAGATGACAATATGTCTCTTGCATCATATCCCCATGCGTTTTTTCACCTTACAAGTCTCTCTCTCTCTCTCTACTCTGTAACATGTTGTGTAGGTTGATATCTCCCTTGAATAATAAATGATGAGTCCTGATTGGTAATCCAGTGATGACTCCATGAGCCACTGCATCATCTGTCCTCCGACAACCTCTCAATCCATTCATTCCATCAATCCTCAATTAGAGATTATCATCTCGCAGTCTGTAATAGATTGAATGAATCACCAAAAACAACACCCCAGCATCACTACCTCACTCTACAAGGTCTCTCTCTCTCTCTCTTTCTCTCTCTCTCTCTCAAATTTGTCATGCTCTAAAACGAGCTCTTACTGCCTGTGTTTTTTCTGTTTTAGATTGTGTCGTGGATGTTTTGAGAGCTTTAGACAAACCAGGCTAATGATTTGCTTTGATGTTTCAGAAGTTATAAAATTCTCACTGCAGAGCAATGATTCATTTCTGGTTATTTCTCTTTATCAGTATTTTGCAGCCTGACATGGGAAAAAAGTCAAAATACAAAACCACAGTGAAGAAGAAGACTCTAAACCCAGAGTTTAACGAGGTCAGCTATTCCCATTAAAGGTGTGGTCACACAAAGCTGCACAATTATTTGAGATTCTCGCAATTAATTAATCACGAAAGAAGCTGATTGCTTTCCATTTAAATATACTTCTGACGAACCAAAATGTTTTTTTGGGGTTTTTTTTGCAGCATTGTAACCAGTCACAGTCAAATGCAGTGGCAAATGAGAGGAATTAAAAGCTAATAGATTCTGTAGGTCTTATGAGCAAATTTAAATTAGGCTTGATTTTTATTTTTAATCAAAATAAAGAATCACAATTAAAATATCAGGGGGAAATACTTAACAATTATGATATTGTCATAGTCATGCAGCCCTTTAGTCTTTCTGTTCTATTCAGTTACATTCATATTCATGTGAACGTGGGTGAGTGGAAACACAAGAGAAGAAGTTTCTTCACTGGCTGCATACCAAACTCAAGTTTGGTGAACTCTGACCTATGAATCGTTCACCGATTGATCTCTTGACTCAAAACAAAGAATAAAAAACTTCAGCATGGTTTGCAGTTTTGTTGGAAAGAAGAGTAGCTGGTATATATGACTATTTATAATTTATTATTATTATTTAGTTACTTATAATTGTAATATTTATGCAATAACAGAAGCCCTAGAATGTGACATCATAATTTTTCATGCTCAAAGCTGAATGTGACCACTCCTTCATTCAATGTGAATACAAATGTTGTTTGTTTCCCTCTGCCAAAACTGATTACTGTCCTCTGCAACCCAGGAGTTTAGCTATGAAGTCCCACATGATCAACTCGCCAAGAAAACCCTGGAGATCTCAGTCTGGGATTATGACCTGGGCATGAGCAATGACTTCATAGGTGAGTTTTACAAACAAAAATATGCACTTCCATTGAAGTCTTTGAGGCAAAGCATTTCACTAAACATTCAAGTACACACTCTTTCAAAATAAAAAAGTTTTAAAGCCACAAATCTTTAACTTAAGTAGACCAGACATGAAGAAAAATGCTGAAAGGATGATGTAAACAACTTTTTATTTTTTATTTACCATTCAGATAACACATTTTTGTATGAAAGAATATAAGTTCACCTTAAAAGTTATGTTGTATTTCCTATACTAGTTATATTTTCTATATTTACGCTGAATAATATACTATTCTGTTATTTATATACTGTAATATATTCACAAATATATATATATGTGTGTGTGTGTGTGTGTGTGTGTGTGTGTTTGTGTGTGAATGCAGTACTCTAAATGCAAACCGAGCGTTAAGTCACCTGACTGTCGCTGGTATTGTCAGAATGTCAAATTCTATGGAGCTTAAAAAAATATCCATAAACCACCAAAACAGTGTTATATATTTTGTCGACTTGTGCACTTACATTTTCCCAGATGTTTCCAAGATTATTTAAATCCAGAGAAATAAATAATTTTAATCGGATATAGATCGTGTCTGTGCATCGCCTATCAATGACATCATACTGTTATGCAAACAACAAAGACGCTTTGATATATTTTAGGCTGTGTTTTATTAGACAAGGGAACAATAAACAGAAAACTAATCATTGTTATATAGCTCAACATGTTTAATCTCATTGTTTGAATCTCGCTTTCTTGATTATATTAATATGATATTCTAATATCAATCTATCTTACTGCAGTGTGCAACAAGTGTCTCCCAGCAGCTGCCGAGCGAGTAATGTTATAACATCATTTTCAACACACTCAAATTGATATATTATGATAAACAGAGCTGCATTGCTCCACATACGCTTATAAAAGTTCAGCTGCTCTTGAGACGTGCCGCGCTCGTCTCTCATCAGCAATCGCTCCAGCGCCTCGTTCAGCTCCCACAACACTCAGTCCTGCTCTGCTTCAATGTTAATAATCGTGTCCATGAACATCATTTCTGCCCGAGTCAGGTTCGATTCTTTTCCACTGGCTGTGAGGTGAAGACGACATCTCCCATGATTCCACGCTCAATCTCGCCATCATCAAGCGACACCTTTGTTTTGAATAGGCGACCTTTAGTGACGAATTGCATATTGTGCCTTTAACTTATTTTGACGTGGATCTTTCCTTGCTGTTTTGATGCTTTGCTGCTTTAACTGAATGTTACAGCTTGTATGTCTCATTTCCTAAGCAGAATCAGAAAAGATTTGTTTTATTCAAAGGGATAGTTCACCCAAAAATCTCATCATTTTCCCACCCTCATGTCATTCCAAACCAAAATTTTCTTCTATGGAACATCAATGGAGATTAGCAAGAACGTCCACTTTCCATACAACGAAAGTGGATGGGGGACCAGGACCAGGATCACACAAGGACCACAAAAGGATCATAAAAGTATTCCAATATGAACCATACGATAGCTTTGTGTGAAGAGCAGACTGAATTGTAAGCTATTAATCACTGAAAGTGTCGCTTGACAGCCGTGATCACTGTTCACTTTTAATGAAAGAGCAGCTCAGACATTCTGCTATAAATTACTGCTTTTGTGCTCCTCAAATACAGGTTTCGTAAGACATGCGGGTGAGTAAATGATGACAGAATTTTCATTTTTGCCTGAACTATCCCTTAATGAAAAGAAACAGAGGAAGAGTCAATAACAGAAAAGCTCTCGAGCTTTGTGCTGTGACGTGTTTATTTATGATTGAATGACACGTGCGCTCTGTAACGATCGGGACAGTAATTGATGTCAGTGCTACTGATTTAGAGGCGATGGCAGAGGAACAAATTGGGGGGGGGGGGTCAACAGAAGTGTGAAGAAATGAAGGAATGTGAATGAAAGGAGGCTTGTGAGAGACATCCAGGCGTGAAGGCACATGAAGGACGCAGGTCTCGGATTGACATGTGCAATGAAGCTTAGAATTTATTTAACATTTTCTTGGATCTTTTCAACACCTACTCCTGTCTATTTCCTTTCTTTTTCTTTCATTCCCCATGGCCGGGATGTCATGCGTAGGGTTCATTTGTCATGGCTTGCTCTTGGCCATGAACATGTGGTATTGATGCGAGGGGTGTGTGTGTGTGTGTGTGTGTGTGTGTGTTTGTGTAGGAGTGATCGAAGCGGGGCAAAATCTCAGTACGTGAGAGGCCTGATGAAATGAAACGCAGCTTGTGTCCACAGACACACTCGCGTGCAATTTCATTATTCAGAGCAAGTTCAGGTATTTGACTGGGAGACATGCTGAAGTGTATAGAACAAAGGTACTCAACTTCAGAAGCCAAGAGAGCCACAGTCAAACTGCAACGGATGCAAAGCATTTATATATTGTACATGTTTCCAGGGCTTGACGCTCACTTTTTTCCCAAGGAGTGCATGTGCTGAGTTGAAAATTTAAGGAGCTCATTAAAAAAACTTGACGCAATAAAAAAGGTGACAAATAGTTTTCTTCTGAGAACCTAAAGGGACATAGTGAACGAAAAATGGTTTTGCATTCTCTCACAAAGAGCTGAAAAGTTTTTGTGAGCCATCGCAAAGTTTCTCGGGGAACACAAAGAAATTTGCCAGAAAACACAAAAGCATTGACTTATTATTTTTCCTCTCATCTCAGATTTTTTTGCCACCACCATTTTCCTTTTAGGGGCTCTGTATTTTTCCATAATAAAGAGATATAAGGATATTCACAAGCAAAATTATTTAATTTATTAGAAAATAAAAAGTACACTAGGATTCAAAATTTATGCTTTAAACTGTTAAATAACGTTACCTTGAATTCATTGCTAAATATAGTATATTAAGTAACCAAAATACTAATAATAACTAGGAAAAAAACAACTTTTAGGTTTTTGTCATTGATACTATTATACTATACTTTAAGATTCATATTTTATGTTTTCACTGTAATATTAGTCAGTTTTTGTAAATTAGTTGTGGTTTTGTCATTTATTATTTTTATAACAATATGTCCATATTTTGTATTATTATTATTTATTTGTTTTAGTTTATTTAGTTTAAGTTATTTCAGTACTTCCAAGTTAATTAAACTAAGTGAAAATAAGAAATTTTGGTAACTAGCTGAAAAAAAAAAGTTTTATAAATTTTTAAAATAATATTTTCTGTCAGTTGGTTTTATTTTATTTCAAGTAAGGGAAATGTTTTTTTAATGGTTTTAATTTTAGTTAATGATAATAATAGTTACAGTGCTGGTCAAAAGTACTATTTGTAATGCTTTTGATAGAAGTCTCTTATGCTCATCAAGCCTGCATTTATTTGATCAAAATTACAGAAAAAAGTATAATATTGTGAAATATTATTACAATTTAAAATAATGGTTTTCTATTTTAATATACTTTAAAATATAATTTATTTCTGTGATGAAAGGCTGAATTTTCATCAACCATTACACCAGTCTTCAGTGTGTAGTGTCTTCAGATGGATGGATGGATGGATGGATGGATGGATGGATGGATGGATGGATGGATGGATGGATGGATGGATGGATGGATGGATAGATGGATAGATAGATAGATGGATAGATAGATAGATAGATAGATAGATAGATAGATAGATAGATAGATAGATAGATAGATAGATAGATAGATAGATAGAAACTTACTTTTTGACCTTCTTTTTTAACATTATTCATTAAAGAATCTTGGAAAAAATATACCTGATTTTTTTCTTCTCTTGATCATGCATCCCTGCAATATATCATCTGGTATCTTATTGTTCTCTCTATCTCTTTCTCTTTCTCAGGTGGAGTTGAATTGGGGATTAACGCAAAAGGAGATAGACTGAAACACTGGTTCGAGTGTCTAAAATACAAAGGAAAGAAAGTGGAATACTGGCACACACTGACACAGCAAGGAGCCCCTAGCAGCGACTAACTCACAGACAAGCAGACAATTCTCTGATAAGTAATACAAAAACAATGAAGTAATAATGATAAAGAAATGCAATAATGCTCAGTCTGATGATGATGACGTTCAATATTAACGCGTGAGAAAAAGCATAATAATCTATTGTACAGCTAAGTGTCACATTCTCTTGTGATGAGAAAGAAGCAAGTGTGATCACAAGCCCAGATTGTGATGCACAAAGAATCGACCCCTTTTTCTGGTCTATACATCACTTATGTGAAATCGTACTGTGTTGTGACTATGCCACAGGAGCTCATGCCATATTATAGTGTTATTGTTTATTACATGTTAAACGTGTAATAGCATCCTGGTGTTTGTTACAGTTGGTGGTGCCGTAATTTTGCACACTGTCAAAGCACAACACATCCAGCTGACTGTAAATGTCTGTGTGTACCTATGTATTTAACTTTTGTGATTTACGTATGAAAGTTTACAGTCTCTTCCAGCCCGCCAAAAACATGATGCACAGGAAAAGCACAAGGGACAGTGTGCAAAGGAACTTTAACGCAATGAAAGAAAATCTCGGGATTTAAACGTGCACTCAAGAACTGCCGTCTGTCACTCCGAGCAGAACTAAACGACAGTCACCTCAACGATCTGCACGACACGAATGTGTGCGCCTGTACGTGTGTGTGTGTGTACGTGTGTGTGTGTGTGTGTGAATGTTTTTGTCTTTGTACGTATCTCTGTTGAATGTCTGTACAGTCTCCTACGACAAAAAAAGAACCGCTGATGCACAGTCTTTCTCGCTTTCTCTCCGGCGCCCTCTACTGGTTTAGAGGACTAACCGCCAGGACAGTTCCAGTACGGAGGGTGAATTGCCTCTGGAAGGCCTCATGCACGCCCCATTAGGGGTTAAATTAGCAATCAAAGGACAAAGTACCTGTCGAAGGACATCTACAAAAGAGGCAGTTACACAAAAACAGAGTTGGACACACTTGCTTTGTAGTCCTGACAATGTGTTGCCATCAGCTCTGTGAAACGATGCATATTTCTTACCACGCGTGGGAATTTCGGCTATAATTGTGTCCGTGTGATTGCATTTTATTAGCTATTTATTCGATTCAAATCATTCACCACCTACCTGAATCTACTTTTCATCTGGTCTTGGCATTTAATTGCACAACAACTTATTGTTAACCCCGTCCTTCTGTGGCTCCCCCCCACCATTCCTGACCTGGAGTTCTGTTGTTTTTTTTGTTGTTGTTGTTTTTTAACAAGTGGGTTATCAAATGAATGGCCTAAACGGTGTATAATTATCAAATGCTATTATAAGCAGCTGCATGCTCAGTGAATGTCACATATGCTTTGATGGACCACCGATCTGCAGTGCTTATGTTTGTCCTAATATCCATCATCGGCCCCATCTAAGGGTATTTGTTTTTGCTCAGTGAACTGGGACAATCCAGGCTAGCTTTGATGAAACAGCATGACATTTAGATAATGGACTGGCACCACCTGCCAGCCAAGATGGGACTCCAGGGGAAGCGTTAATGAACGAAGGGTCAAACTGAAGGAGGATTATTCAAGTCTCGCTCACTTGTCCTCGTTGAATGTCTGTGTGGAAAGTGTGATGTGACTGCCATCGTCTGTCCGTCTCTGTAACTGCATCTCAGAAATAAATTGGTGCAACAGTGGCTGTTGGAAATGAGAGCAAGTTTTGTGAGTCCTAGAACCTTTCATTCATGTAATGAAAAATGAACCTTATTAAACACGAATGCATGATGTAAAGTACATCTTTATTGACAGAGATTCTGCATGCATTCTGATTCTATGCATAACATGATATTGTTACATTTGCATTTGTTTGTGATAAATGAATGAATGTACAACAGAAAGTTTCAGTATTTTTGTTTTTTACTTTTTTGTGGCAGGACACTATGTCTTTTTCTCTCTTTTTATGGATCAATAATTCTTCCCATGAAAAGAGGAATGCCAGCCTCTTCGTTCCACAGCATCAGAACGAAGGGCCGTAGAGCCGAGAAGGTAGAGAAAGAGCGAGAAAAAGAAATGATCGTGGCTGCGGCGGCCTCGACTCCCTTCTCCGAGAGCGAGAGAAAGGCCCTATGACGAACATCTGAGACGAATGATTCTTGTTCCTCCGGAAACATTCCACACAAGTTAGGCTTGGAGAAGAGCTCTGACAAACCTGAGAGGAGAGGTGAGGTGAGGAGAATTACGTCATGATTTGCTCATCCTCATTTGTTTTTTTCTTAAGTGGAATGCAAAATGAGAACTTTTTCAAGTGTGCATGCTTCCTTTTTCCATACAAAGACAGTTCATTGTTGTCAGGCTCCAAAAAGCACCATAAAATGATCATTAACCTGTGATAAATGTGGTTCATTTTATTCTATTCTCAGTTATAGCTTTGTGTGAGAAACTGAAGATTTTCAGTGAATAACGACTTTTCAGGTCTCATGTCTTTTTCTCACACAAAGTTATCCTTTAGTGCATAATTTTCTGATAATATTGTCGTTGTATGGAAACAGAAACCTACTGAGACATGACATGAAGATGAGTAAATGATGACAGAATTTGTGTGACGTTACCTTCGCCACAGCTTTTTAGAGTAAATAAAGCGACTTTCTTACCCATAGATGAGAGTAACTCCTCCAGTTGTGTGGTCTCTGTCAGTTTAATTATAGGCAGTGTGACCTCAGCATCTTGCATTTGCATTTCTTTCATCTGTGAAACCATTTCGTGAATAGATTCATAGTTTATATTGCTCTCCATCAAGGAGAAGTCCTCTTCTGACGCTGTGGACGGGAGCAGTATGTACAGGCTGTTTTTGCCTGTAAGGGGGAACTTTCCAACCTGGAGAAATAGTTCTGCAGTGAATGTGTTTGTATTTGAACAAATACAGTGCACATGCTTTTTCATTTTCAGAAAATTGTGCTATTTGTGCATGTAAATTTTTATTCTGCAAAACTCGGGGTACAAAAAAAAAATCAACATTATTTACATAATATAATACAATTATCATATTTAAGTAAATTATTTTGAATCCTTTATTATTTAGATTTGTATTGATTGATTGATTTATTAATTATTAATTTTTTAAATCTGCTTAATTCCAATTTATCTATAGGTGGCTGATACTTCAACTATTCAAAACTATATGGTGATTGGTATAAAACAATCTTAAAGAGCAGATATCATTTCAGCATAACACAATTTTTTCCATAAGAGAGCTGAAATATTGAGCTTGACGAGGAACTGATAATGAAATATGTAAACAAATAAATGACGCATCTAAAGCCGATCATTCATTTTTTTTTTAAATCAAAATTTTTAAAATATGATGAATGCAAAGAATGATCTAATTATTTTGCAAAATACACTTCTAACCAAGGTAAATCTATAAAATAACTGACTAAGTTCAGTATCCTGTTAGTAACATCAGGATAATTTATTGAGAATGACCCTTGATCCATTGAGTGCGACACTTACTTCAGCCTTTAATTTTTTGAAGTAGCCCATTTGAAGCTTGTATTTGGAGCTGTAGAGAATCTTTACATCTTTGGCCTTATCTGAAAATAAGGTGAATGTTTCCATTTTGTCTGTGGACTCGAATACTGTCTTCCATTTAACTGTAAAGCACAAAGAAACACAGTCTCGTTAAAAAATAAATAGGTCCAGTATTCGGAAGCCTGTATAGTGTCACTTACCATTAAAGTAGACGGCATTTAACAGAAAAAACGTGGTGTAGGGATCCGCCTCTTCCATTAACTCAGTGATTTTGTTGTTTGTCTCATTTGCCACCCACTTATTGATGAGCTTCACGTTTAGTTCGCTGTCACTGGTCAGCTTCTTTGGCATGGCGTCATAGTACTCCAGTGATTGGTTGATAAAAGCTTCTGACAACTGTTGCTCTGTATGGAAATAAAACTTTTCAGGGCTATGGATATGACTGCACTATTAAATTAGACAGTATCAAAACGAAGTGCAGAATAAGTTCGCTTAAATGTAATTTTAAAAGTATATTTGGTAAAACTGTATTTTACAGTGTCCTTGTTTCATGTAGTACTATAGTGTTAGCCATAAATTAAGCATAATTACATGCAACTAACCCTAACCCTACAGTAAATACATGTATTTTTACACTTTTTTAATGTTCAATTAATATAACTCCATGCTTAAATGTATTATTACACTGTAACAAGGACCTATAAAAAGTGTAACCATAAAAAAAACTGCTTTTGCACATATTAATAATGAAATAAGTCCACTTTCATGACTGTTACTTAAGTAAACATTTAAAATGTACACTTTATAATAATGTCAACTTAAATGCATTTCATTTTCAATGTATTAAATGATTACAAATGTATAATTACAAATAAATTTATACAAGTAATGATAGAAATAACATTATATTGTTGTTTACCTTAAATATATAGTTTATGAAATGTATAAAGATGTATTTAAGTGGGTCAAAAACACTCTTAAGTTTAACTAACTGTGTTTAATATAAACTATAATAGTACTGTACATTTTCATTTAATTGTAAATAACAAGCAATTAAGTGTCCGAATACATTACATTAAGATCACCCTTTTAAAGTATGTTATTTCCGTAATATGTACTCCTTTTTAAAAATATGTGAGTGTGTGTTCTTCTTTTTCACAAGGGGAGGGCTTATCTTAGCCAATCAGTATCAGTATGTTTCGTGGCTACCTGGGGAATAAAACATGGCAGAAGCCATGCTCAGTTTGTCCGCCATCAATTCTTTCAGTCTCTTCATTTCATAATGCGAGCAGGAGAATTTTAGAGGAAGCTGGAGAGCTTTTTCCAACTGTGCTCTGGTCTCAGCTCGAGCACCTTGGAAAAGAGGGCAAGAGAAAGAAGAGGCTCAGCAGGTCAACAAAGAACGTATAGAGATTTGTTGATTGTATAATGTTCCTTCAATATTCTTACCCAATAGTAAGTTATAAAGAGCTGCAGCAATGCTGACTGGGGAGAAGATCAAGTTGGTTTTGGGTTTTGAACCTTTAAGTTTGCCGTACAAAGAGGTGGAGAATTGTTGGAGTGATTCCTGCAGAATTGCCCTCCCTGATCTGCTGTCTTTATCCAAACAGGCCTCCCATGGGTGCGTGTGGCCATGGCAGGGGGGTGCTAAAGAATAAAACAATTATAAAACAGTTGGAAAAGGTTACCTTGATGTGAAAAATAAGTGATTCCATTCCAAAAGGATGTGATTTAGGATATAAAAATACAGTTTGTGAATTCCAACCAAAAAGCTCGGCTCTGAAACTCATATTGTATGAATGCCCAAAAGAAAAACTGATTCCAATTATAAACAGATATTCTTATATAACATCTATTTTGATTAATAATACTTTTTATCTAACTAATTTTTTTTACCTGAATAGTAAGAATAATATTAAAGCACACAATAATTTATTTTAAAATTAATTTATTTTATTCTTAAATAAAATGTAAGAAATATATTACCAACCTTTATAAATGTTCTTAATTAAATAATTTCTTTATTCCTAAATACAATGTATACAATTCTAAATTAATTTTACTTAAGAAAAAAAAATTAAATAAATTTTATTTATAATTGTGTCAGTTTTAATATTATTCTTACATTTTATTTGGGAATAAAGAAATTATTTAATTAGGAACATTTATTAAAAATCTGTTTTTTACTTTAATTTTACTTAAGAAATTTTTTTATTTTCTAAATACAATAGTAAGAATAATGTTAAAACATAATTTATACACACAATTTATTTTAAAAATTGTTAATTAAGTTATACAGAAGAATAATATTAAAACTGACACAGTGTGAATAAAATTAATTTATTTTATTTCAAATAAAATGCAAGAATAATATTAAAACAGAAATACAATTTATGAAAAAAAAAAAAAAAAAAAAATATATATATATATATATATATATATAATACTTAAGTTAAACTAAGAATAATATTTAAGCAGACAGGATTTATAAATATTTTTTAAACAAGTGTCTTAAAAGAGTACCTTGCACTTCGAGCTCCACCAACAGCGTCTTAGATGAACCTTTTATGACACAATGGTACATCCCAGCATCTTCCTCTCTGGTTTGACTAATTTTAATCCCCCAGTCCTGTTCCTCAGGCCTGGTGTCCCAGAAAACCCTCTGAGTTGTCTTCTCTTTTTGCTCATTTGTATCTTTAAGGAGCACCTCACCTTTATCTCGTTTCCAGATAACAGGGGGTGATTTGGTGTCATTGGAAGACAAAAATTTAGCAACCTGGCACGGAAGCGTCACATCACTCTTAGCTTGTACTTTGATGACCTGCCATTCCTGAAAGGGTGGGGGTGCTGAGAAGAAGAAAAAAGGAGTGTAATTTATGAATTGACCTCTGAGATTAAAAGTCATCAATGAGAGGTTTGACAAGCTCCCCTCACTACAAAGAACACCTTCTAACCTTCCACTTTTATTGTGAATGTTCTGCCCAACCTCGCACGATTCTCTCCATTATAGCCTTCCTGCACACACTTGTACTGTCCGCTGTCAGTGTCATTTATGCTAATGAGGTTCAAGATGTTACCCTTCTCCTCCAGTATGTGCTGCTTCAGTGTCTGAGCAGATGTGAAGCTCCAGGTGGTTGTTGAGCTATCCAGTTGAGGGGCATGTTCAGGAACACAAGGAAGGGAAATACTGGAGTATGGCATCACAGTGATGTCGCAGGTAGACAGGGAAAGCTGAAGAAAGGGGAGGTTGTAAAAGCACTATTAGAGAATCATAAAATTGGTCCATACAATTTGTAATATGTTATATGTAAGTCCTATGAAGCCAATAGAGGTTGAAATTTAAATTATTTCCACTGAATAAAGTCTAGGGTGAGTAAATTACAAAACTTATGTTTACTTTTATTTCAAAAAACTAAATTTAAATTAAAAAAAAAAATTAAATTAAAAAAGAATTCAGACACCCTTGTTAGCGACACCGGTGGCTGTTAAGTGAACTGCAGCCAGCAACTTTACTGCTCGTGCCTGCACGTTATACTCACGGTTTTCGTACACATTTCAGGTCACATAACAATTTTTTACATGTTTTTTTTAATAATTAAAATCAAGATGGAAATACTTTTGCAGCGATATACTTTAACAAACGCGCTTTCTCTCAAGATCAAAATAAACACACAACAAACATGACAGCGTGGTAAAAGAGGCGGTTAAGAAAACGTCTGATGTGGATGTGTTTACACCAGCTCTGCAATTCACTGGCATCATGTCGACATATAAGGTAATTAAAATGGTGATTATAGTATAATTATATTTGAGATTATAACGTAGATCTGGCAATGTGAGATTTGCACGACATTGTCTTAGAACGGAAGAGCCTCAATGGAGCGCTCGATTTCCCGGCAAAACCGTCCCGATCTTAAACATAAATATCGGTCTACACACAGGCTTTCATAGACAATCTAGGAAGTTAAAAGTTGTTCACACATTACCAATAAAATGTGATTAATACATTAATTAAAAGTGTTAAATAAGGGTCTTTCGTACTGAAGGAATGTTTTCTTATTTCCTGCTATTAATGTTACTGCTTTATGGCTTGGCGGGGCGTGGCCTACTACTTCAAATTACCCGCCATTTTTGAAAAGTCGTGTAAATACTTTTTCATATATTTTTCATAAACTTTTTCGTGTACAGTTTTCTTTACTTTGCTTAAAAGTTCTATCTAATATTGTATTAGATCGGATAGGACTGTTACATAATGAAGATGGAGAATGGGAGTGTCTTCAAAATAAAAGTACTACAACCAGGGCAGCAGGACCAGATTGGAAATTGGATTGGATTGGATGTTGCCAGATTGGAAATGGCCAAGTATTGCACCAGAAGCTCAAAATTATTGTATTTGGAAGAAAATTATCATGCACGAGTTTTTAGTATAGATAAATTAACTAAAATAATAACTAATGATTTTTTACAATGGAATGAATCAATATTGAACTTACGTAAACTGGACAATCACACTATTTTCTTCTAGAGCTGCTGTGCAGCCAAAATTATGTTCCCTATATCTCTGTAAAGCTAGGCCTTTTGACACAATATGCATTGTGAAAAGCACTATATATATAAAGGACGAGTCAAATGTCAAACTTTTTGACATGGCCAGCAAATTACCACAATAGATAAATAACTAGGCGTACCTCAGTGGGAAACAACGGACTATTAAAATATTAGACTATTATAGTGCCGGACTATTGACAGGAACGTTAACTCCATGATGATTGGCCGAGAAGACGTTCACGTTCGCCTTACAATCATGACATAGAGGATCCACAGCTAGTCCAATGAGTTGGCTGTAGAAACCCTATGTTTACAACCACTAGCTGGCCTCTGTTACACTACGTTACACAAGGAGAATCGCGGTTCTTCTGTTATCAGATTATGGGATAGTCCCTACTGGCTTTTCATGCCAGTAGACTGAGAAATGGACTGAACTGATTAATTAAATAGTAAAAAGAGTCACTTGATTAATCGCAATTTAAAAAACCCACATGGCAACATTTAATTGTTCTACCAAAAAATACTGAGTCAACATTCTCATACTACTCATTTACTTACACCTGCACAGAGCAACAGCAGGACGCGGTACATAGTGTTGGATTCAGTCCTGGAAACAAAAGAAAATCAGTTTTGCAAGTTATAGCCTCAACACACATATCTAATGTTCACCATATCTAAATATGTCTCAGAAACATTCAAAATATCCCTGAATAACCTTTCAAGTAAAAAGTTGCCAAACCGTTTTTATTCGTAATAGATATATAATTAGTAATTGCTAATATAAATGTATTATAAGAAAAGGGAATATAAATATTAAGCAAATTTCTGTGTAAGCAATAAAGAAAATCAACTTACGCAGATAAACTTTCAAATGAAGACGCTTCGAGCCTATGAAATGTCTGTCTGTTTGGCGGTTCTGTCTTGTCCTCTTGCTGATAAATCATTACACAGATGTTTGCTAACATGTTGATTCTTTATTTACATAGATCCTGGATCAAAATCTGACTGATTTACGGAAAATCACATGTCCAAAGTCTCTTTTAACAGATTAAAAAAATAAAAATGGGCCATGTTAGTTTTAAACAGCTAATAGTCAGTTGTTCATTTCATTCCCTCTAAACAATCAAATCCGCACACCATGCTATTATTGTTTACTCTGAGCATTGTGGTGAATATTATGTGACTTTATTATGCATTTTTTGACACTCAGAATGGTTTTTGGCCTATAAATGGACCTTGAGAGGTAATTCCTCTTTGTTTGCGCACAAGGTTAAGATTTTTCAGTCAGTTTTGTCTATTTACGTGCTTTGACTTTTCCTGTGGACCTGGGAGGTGACTATGAATAGATTGTTAAAAGGTTAATTCATTTAAATGTTTCAGACAAAAATCTGCCATTTGTGTCCCTGAAGTGTATTCTCAGAGAATAATTAACCATTTATTCAAGTATGTTTTCTTGCAGCTTCTTTCTTCAAATACCATTTCACCAATGCTAATGATTATTAAACTCATTTCTGACAGACACTTTGGCAACTTAAAAAATGGGCAATGTTGCCTGGTCATTTGTTTTTTTTTGTTCTTGTTCCAGAGCTAAAAGGGCATGTTTATCTTGACCGCAGTGCCCTGGAGATTTGGTTCGTCTCCAGGACGGGAGAGTGAGCGGTGTTATCAGACTCTGACGCAGAAGGGAAAATGGAGTATTGTGATGCGACTGTATTTCTTATCTAAGACTGAAGCAGCTGTAAGTTTGTTTCAGCGTTATAAAACCATCTCAAACTCTCACATCTGAAAAGAAAATGTGATGTTGACGATGCAAAAATGGTCAAGGCCTGGGAAACACGTTTGTTGAAATAGTACTCGATAGTTACAGGTTTCAGCCTATTTCTAACAAATCAATAGTGATATGTATAGACGTTATATTTTATTATTATTTTACTTTTAACATTGTATTTATTTAAGTATGTTTTCGTTCTTCAAATCACCAATGCTAATGATTATTAAATTAATTTCTGATTAAGCAGCACAACTGTTTTCAACATTGATTATAAGAAATATTTCTTGAGCAGCAAATCAGTGTATTAGAATGATTTCTGAAGGATCATGTGACACTGAAGACTGGAGTAATGATGCTGAAAATTCACCAGGAATAAATTAGCTTTTAAATATATTAAACAATTCTTTTAACTTATAATAATATTTCGCAATATTATTGTTTTACTGTATCATTAATCAAATAAATGCAGCCTTGGTGAGCATAAGAGACTTATTTCAAAAGCATTATAAATATCTCACCAACCTCAAGCTGTTGACCAGTTGTGTAAGAGCCTGTTCTGCTCCAGAAGACTGGTAAGATCGCCTGCAGTAATCAATAGTGACGATTTTAAAGACACAAATACTGACATCATTTGTCAGATTATGAAAATCTCTTTGATATGCAAAGGAAATGCAACTTCATACAATGATAAACTGAACAGACTGTATGTCACTGTGACTTAATGATAACTTATACTTGACATCGTGGGGACCTTTTGTTGGTCCCCACAAGGAAACAAGCTTATAAATAATACAGAATTATCTTTTTTGAAAATCTAAAATAGCAGAACATTTTCTGTGATGGGTAGGTTTAGGGGTAGGGGTAGTGTAGGGGGACAGAATATACAGTTTGTACAGTATAAAAACCATTACGCCTATGGAAAGTCCCCAGAAAACACGAAAACACAACAAGTGTGTGTGTATGTGTGTAGCTTCTGTGCTGTGTCTTAGAAGGCCGCAGATTTGTCACCTGTGAAACTCCAGATAAACTCTAGCTGTCCTCTTATCACTGCTCAAGGGCAGAGAACGTGCGGGTTCAGCTGGACAAACCTCGCGTATAACGATACATGTAACTTTGTATCTCTGCAGTGTTACATTACCGGAGTTACTCTCATCAATGAATTTACATGCATCATCTCCTGTTGGGGAGTAATCCTGGTATTTTTTATTTTTTATTCTGCTCTGTAATATGCTTTTTAATTTAAATGTCTTTCATCTTTTTTTTCCCTTCGTTATAAGTTAACAAGTGACTGATGCTAATACTGTCACAGCAACTTAAAAGGATTTTATCAGCAATTGTAACTAGTTATAAATTTAAAAAAACAAATTTAAAATTTAATTCTAAAATAAAATGGTTAAATATGAACATAAGTCTAATTTAAATCCATTTGATGACTTTGTAAAAGATGATTTTAGAAAAAAATTATTTCTCCTTTCGAATAATTATTTAGATCAATCTTAGATTTGTTGATCAATCTTAGTAAGCTTACGCTACTCCTGCATCCCACATCGCGTCAGTTGTTACTCATGCGGCGCATTTACGCAGTATGTATACGGTGCGCCGGAAGCTAGTTATTTGAATTTATAAATATGGATATTTTTTTTACAAAAACGCATCACTTCACTTCAAAAGGCCTTTATTAACCCTCTGGAGGCGAGTGGATTATTTTTAACTACCATTACAAAGCTGGGAAGAGCCAGGATATTTTTAAACATGTCTTCGATTCTGTTTGTCTGAAAGAAGATGGTAATATACACTTAGGATGGCTTGAGGGTGAGTAAATCATGGGATAATTTCCATTTTTGGGTGAACTATCAATAAGTGCTATAATTATTTTCTTAATGTAAATATTCTAATAGTACGATTAAGGCAAATGTTTCTTATACTAAAAGATGGCAAATAGTAGATTGGCAGTAAAAATACTCTCAGTTCTCTTGATATTACTTAAACACATAATATCAAAAACCCAAATGCAATACTAGTGATTTAAACCAAAGATTTTAGATATTCAAAGACGGTGCACTCATATTACTACAAAAGGGAGAAAGTGCAAACCGCAATATGTTGGAATACATCTTTGAACTTTTTTTTTTTGCACTGTCCTTGTTCTTCTAATTTAACTCTCTTCTTGTTGCTGTGTGCTGCTCTCCTGCAATGTCAAAAATGCTTCAGCTTTGCTGACTCCACTCTTACTAAAGACCTTTGTGAAGAACATCCAAGTCATAACACCAAACTGCACCAATGCATACCAAAAAGAAACTTATTTCATGTTTAGATAATGATAACGCACCAAGGCTGTGATGATATTATTTATTCACTGTAAACAGACTAATGTTCTTTCCTTAGAGGTCATTGAGATGATATCTAATAATCCAGAAGAACCATAGAGACAGCTTTCAGGATCCTACAGCTGTATTGTCGTCTGCATCGTTTAAACTGGTATGTTGGAAAAATTATAAAATGTCGCCATAAAATGAAAAGCATGTTGTCCTCAATGTTGTCGCAAATTTTTTTAATGACATTTTTTTCCAAATCTGCTTTGATTTGGATAATTTACTAGTATTAGAAAAACCTAATCATACAGAAATATACAGACCATAAATTAAACATAAAAAATTAAGAAAATATATCCACTGATATCTTTTATAAAAACACATTTGTCACATTTACATTCAGAATGACTTAAGCTGTCAGTGTTCCCATATTGAGGCTTTCAAGTCTATAAGAGTGGCATACAAACACTTTCAGCTGGCATCCTCAACTTGCTTTGATCCCATTTACCCAAATACAGAAGTCAATGCTCGGAGGGAAGCTGAAAACAAAATGGATAAATACAATTCGTGTCGTATTCGACGTATGTGAAACTAGAACAACCCATGTTCAGGTACACACACACCCCACTCTTTACTTTCATGGCATCATGTCTTCTAGTTTTTCTTAAATAGTCCTCAGTTTATACTTCATCAAGGACGGAAAAGTCTTTCTTAGAAAAGGAAAATGATTCATAGAGTCCACGGAGATCCAAATAGAGCCATGACTATCGGATGTGGGAGATAAATGTTGGTCTTGATGTCATTCTCTTAGTGGCAGGATGTTGGTTGGGTGTGTTGGTGTTTAGTAATACTGAAGCTCTGTTCCACCGGTAGAGCGTCCGCTCTCTGAGTCTATGAGATGCAGCTTTCTCACCTCTATTCATCCCTGAAAGCTTCTGGAATCGCTGCTGAAACACCAGCCAAAACTGATCTTCCTGCAACAAACAACAACAAATAAGATAGTGTATAATTTTCATGGGATTTGCTGGATTTCAAAGTTCCAAGGTTTTACTTGCTGAAACTATTAATACATGTGACTTTCTTTCTTCCTTCCATAGAAAAAGGTTAATTTTTGAACAATCTCTTGATTGGTTATCAAGCTCCAAAATTAAAATAATGTATGAAGTATCATATGACTCGTGCGCTGTATTGAAAATCTTCTGAAGTCGGGATGATCAGCCTCAATCGAATTTTAATGATGGGCTTCAGACAACATATAAACAACTTAAATGATATTGTAATTTAATGGAAAAGAGTGACCGGTATATTTAAAAAAAAAAAAAAAAAATCTCCTTTTCACAGAAGAAGGCAAGTCAAATGGGCTAGCGAGTAAAAGACGATTTTCTTTTTTCAACTATTCCTCTTGGGGCCATTTACACGACACCGTTTTCAACTAAAAATGCGTTTTAGCTGCTTTAAAAGTTTTGGCAAACTTTTGAAAATGGGTTTCAGTGCAATTTTTTGACAATTATACCATTACTGTATCTAGTGTAAGCTACAAAAATGCAAATTTGTGAAAACAGTGAAGTCATGTGCATGCGTAGCACGTGTTCAGTCTATGGGTGTGTAGTTTTTCTTTACAAAGTGACATCGCCATCTAATGGCCTGGCATGAATAACACCGTGTTCTTAATCGTTTTGTTGATCCGTGTGAATGGGGATTGTTTTGACAATGTCGTCTATATGCGAAAAACGAAAACCTTTCAGTTTTTAGTACATTGTCGTGTAAACATTCTCTAGCCAAAAGTCTTCAGCCCTGTTTCTGGGGACCCACTGTCCTGTAGAGTTTAGTTCCGACCACATCCAAACAGCAAATCAAGGTCTTCAGGACTGCTTGAAAATACACAGGCAGGTGTGCTGAAGCAGGTTGGAAATAAACTGGGTGCAGCAGGACAGCGAGTCTTCAGGAGCAGGGTTGAAGGCCTGTGCTCTAAGCTTTACAAAGACAAAATCAGTGAAATAGGATCTATGTCTGTCTATAGAGTTGAAGTCTCACCAAAGTCAGCTGCAGAGATGCAGGGACATCACGGCGCACCCTCTTGGGTTTGGCACAGTACGACTCCAAATGCTGGAGGTCACATCCCCGCACGCAACACTGCTCGACGATCCCTTTCCCACGAGAGCGAGGACTGCCGCTACGGGCTGCTCCAGGTTTGCCTAACCACCAATAAACATAAAGGAAATGTTAAAGGTTTTAATGCCAGTCATGTTAATGAGAGTTAGTTGCAACTGTTCAAATAGGGTGAACACACAATACCATTCAAAGGTTTGGGGCCTGTACTTTGAAAGAAATTGATACTTTTACTCAGCAAGTTCCCTTTAAATGAACAATGAAGACTTTTATTTGAAAAATTTCCATATGGAATAAATCAATTTTTCTATTTCATCTTCATTCTGTTGATCTTTCTATTCATCAAAGAATTCTGGAAACAATGTTTCCACAAAACATTAAGCTGCCCAACAGTTTTCAACAGGATCATGTGACACTGAAGACTGGAGTAATGATGCTGAAAATTCAGCTTTGCATCACAGGAATAAATTACATTTTTAAATATATTAAAATAGAAAAAAAGTTGTTTTGAGTTGTAATAATATTTCACAATCTTACTGATTTTACTGTATTTTTTAATTAAAAAAAATGCATACTTGGTGAGCAGAAGAGACAAAAACATTATAAAAATCTTACCAACCCCAAACTTTTGAACGGTATTTTATGTAGCCCACTATGATGAGTGAAAAGTGTAACATCTGTCACTGACAAACAAAACCAATTTTTATGAAATAGTTGAAATATGAGTTACTGAGACAGTGTCATAATGTTCCTTTTGAGAAAAGGAGTGAATGAGAAAATGGGAGAGAAAAGTATCGAGGTGGCCTTGGATATGGAACAGGGTGAAAGGGCCTCAGTTAGTAGAAATAAAAGATGTTGATATCAACAACCGCAAAATCAAGAGTACATGTTGGTGTGGTAACGTATATGGTCATTTATGGTGTGTTTAATATCATAACTATAACTTCAGGCCACCCACAACAGAAGTCAGTAACTGTTTGCTATTGGTTGTTCGGGTGATTTACATCAACACCATAATGATAATGGCCTGACTTGATACCACTGTCTCTATCTTCAGGGCAAGGCCACTTTAAAACACTGATATTAATTGTTATAAATATGATATAATGTTGTGAGTGAGATTAAAGATTTAGAGACATACAAGTCACTTCTATAGCACCGGTTTGACCCACACGATCGGCACACACATCACCAAATACAGGACATCAGAAATGTAAGATGAAGATTGTAGGTGAGACTCACCTCTGTAAAAGCCACGGTCTCCGCACACAAACTCCAGGTCAGCGACTAGTTCCCTTCCACAGCGTGCTTTGGCCGCTTCCCCGGCATCTGGCAGAATCATGACGCAGTACAGGGAGTAGAGGACACACACACTTCGCCAGCTGGGCACCTGCTTAATCAGAAACAACAAACTCTCAGCCACCTGCATATTATCAGAGAGATGCACTCCTTTTTGTCAAAGCAATGAACACAATTCCTGACACATGGCGTTCTGAATACATTTTGTTTTGCAAACCGTACTGATTTGAGAGCATGTACGAAAAGTCAAGATGGCAGCGCTCTGCAAGATCCTTTGAAAGTTCCATGTTGCCTTACAGTGTTAAAAATAAAGGTTCTTTATTTGCGTCTATGGTTAAATGTCTTTGTTCTGCTGAACACAAAGGAAGATATTTGGAAGAATGTTTGTAACAAAGCAGATCTCGCCCTCCTTTGGCTACCATAGTAGGACAAAAATACTATGGGGGGCAAGATCTGTTTGGTTACAAGCATTCTTCCAAATATCTTCCTTTGTGTTCAGCAGAACAAAGACATTTATACAGGTTTGAGGGGGGAGTAAATGATGACAGAATTGTCATTTTTGGGTAACTATCTCTTTAAGAGCATTTTGGGTTCCCCACAGAACCTTTCAATGGACATTTTAATAATCTATTGAACCTTTTTCCACTGTAAAGTACCTTTTGTGCAATGCAATGGTTCCTGAATGTTAAGGAATGGAACCATTGATGTCAATTCATTCTTAATTTATTCTTTTTGACTTTACAAAAGCGTTAACTGTTTTGACCTTTTGCTACGATGGCATGCGTTACAGATCTATATTTTCCTACAACCCACACGACAAAGCAACGTCATAATAGCTCCCTAACATGCAAACCTGCATTGGAGGCAGTAATTGTTGGTCACAAAAAGGTAATTTGACTCATCCATGGAAACTAGTCATTTAGAAAAAAAGTAGAGGAAAGTTGTTTTGACCATCTTTTATGGAGTTTTTACTTTCAGTGTAGTCTTTCTAAACACCTCAAAACAAAAAAGCAGCATGATGTGGTCTTTTCCCCCTAAATTCTACATCCAAATAACATGCAACAGGTGTAATGGTCTTTGATTTGAAAGACTGATCCTGGTGCATCCCATTGGAATACATGTTTCTATGTAACAGGCAGAGTCTTACCTTCAGCGTGAATCCTCTAAGCATCTGAAGGCATCTGGGATGACAGGCAGGCATTCCGTCTGATGGCATGTCTATTTTTTATGGTTTGGTCTCTCTAAAGAGCTACTGACGTTCTTGCTCCGGCGTGCTCTTATAGGAGGACCAGGAGGGGATGGGCCAACGGCACCATCTCACCCTTCCCTCTACACTCAGACGACACTTAATCACAAAGCTTGTCTTTTGCTGACGACACATGAAACTACAAAAGAAATCTGATTACTTAACAACAAATCAAATTTGACGTATCTATCTGAACATTTATAGCCAAGTAATGTAAAAGGGAGGAGGTTCATGAATTTATCTGACAGATATTGTGCCTTTTTCATTATGTGCAAGCATATATAACTTTGAATGGTCATCATAATCTTAAATAACGGATTCCCTGCAGCACGACATTGAAATCCATTTTAAGAGTGACGACAAAGGAGAAAGACGTTATCGCAAGTATATCTCAGCGAGAAGCCGTTAAGTGATTTTGGAGTGTGTAGGCTTCAACTGAAATGATAAAACAAAGGAACGCAGCCAATCACAGAGTACACACTTAAAGATAAAATAAAGACAAAACGTTATGTTACCAGTCAGATGTGTGGGTACAATAATAACTGGAGGTACGTTGTACAGCAATTGATTCACAAAATAAAATGACCAATGCTCAGTATGACACAAAACCTTTTTTTATTTGAACCAATAAATGAACAAACTGACTTAATGAATTCTATTTAATTTTAACAGCTAAAGTAAATCAAACATTTTATAATTCCTATGCAAAAGCAAACTCTGCTAAATTATTCATTGTATTTATTGCACAAAAACAATATATTTTATTTAAATTACAATATTTATGCTATCAAATATTAAATTAAATTAATGAACCTAACCAAAAGTTTTAGACATTTCTTCTGCTGCTCAATTGAAATTATGAATGAAGAACTTTGACACCAGACATTTTTGATCCTCTAAATCTGATCCGTCGGATTTGAATTAAAGGTGCTGAGGGCGGCTTCCTTCTGTCTCAGCCGGGCTCGTAGTTTGTTGATTTTCTCCTCATGGGCCAACTGTTCAAAATCAAACGAAAGAAAGCTCTCAGCTCTGGGGAGCAATGCGGCCTCTGAACGCACACTGTCATCCTCGTTCGGCTCTCTTTCTCCACCTGCTGCTTCGGGCTGGTCTGAGACGCTAGACGATACATGGATGATCTGGGACTGCTGTAGGATGTTGGACTCCAGATCCTCAGGAGGTTTGGGTGGGCTATTCGCTGACCTGGACTCTGAGGGTGCCTCACCTTCCTGTTAATTCAAAGGCAAAATTCATTAATAAACAATAAAAATTGGATCAAAAAGGTTTCTGAACGATTTCAAACAGCACCAAATGACCTAATCACTTTTAAAATCATGAACAATTTTTTTTTTGTTTTGTTTTTTTTTTACACAGAATCAAAAGTACTGTAAGGGATTTCAGTTATTTTGCAAGTCACCAAGTGGTTAGCATGGTCTAGTTAGTCCCTGCTGGTAGATGTCATAACTACACCATTCTGAAAGTGTCTTTCTCCATTTACAGCCATTCAAAAGTACCAATGTATTCTAGAGGGCTAACTTTAAAAAAAATGTCTGGCATAAAGCGTTAGCTCACCCAAAAATTTTAATTCTGTCATTAATTACACACCCTCAAGTCGCTCCAAACCCATAAGACTTTCGTTCGTCTTCGGAACACAAATGAAGATCTTTTTGATGAAATCTGAGAGCTTTCTGTTCCTCCAGAGACAATTACGCAATTGCCACTTTGACGCTTCAAAAAGTTCATAAAGAGACCGTAAAACTAATCTAAAGCTAACACTTGAGCTTCCGGCAAAGGTTTGTTTTCATGTGTCATTCAGGTTCGGTGCGACATGAGGGTGAGTAATTAATGACAGCATTTTCATTTTTGAGTGAACTAACCCTTTGAGTAATTGGCTAAAAAACAAGAAATGCTACCAGGAGCTGCCAACAAATAGCCAGATTCACAGGCAGTGAACATTTGTGATTGGCTAAGTTTTTCAATTAGTCAAGAAATGCCGATGCAGGACTCATATTTTAGTTCTCTTGCCATTTTCTGAATAGCATTTCAAACCAAAAACATTTACAGCACCTTTAATCATGTAAGATCGATTATCATGCTCATCTTCAAGACTTCCTTTACACTGAGTAAAATAAAAGATTAAAGCCTGACCTTTTGACATTCTTTGCCCATACAGCATTGTTCAGGCATTTCTTCAGAGACTTCGTGTAATTTTGGTGAAATGTGCTGGTTAATGTCAAGATCTGTAACTGGAGCCTGACCATCCTGAGTGTGGATTGGAAAGAGACATGCAACAATCAGAAATCCAATAAATGACTGTATCAAAGGCCTTAAGCAAATAACACACAATATACCACAAAAAGTGATCGTTTTTAGTGTTCTGAACATTTATAGCCAAGTAAAGTAAAAGGGATGTTGAATTTATCTGACAGATATGCCCCCTAGAGATCCTTCATTATGTAAAAGCATATACAGCTTTGAGTTGTCATCATATATTATATTATACAACGCCACTTTTGAGATTCCCTGCAGCAAGAAATTGAAATTCATCTTAAGAGTGATGACGACAACAGAGAAAGGTTATCACAAGTATATCTTAGCAAGAAGCCGATAAAGTGATTTGAGTGTCATATTTTTTAATTTTTTTAAATATTTTTTTCGTTGAGTATCACTGAACCACAAAATTTTTATTTGTTTGTTTGTTTGTTATTTACTTTGAATATCAATGAACCAGTTTAATTTCACCATCTAAAGTTATTCCAAAATAGGTTTTAATTTAAAATATTTTTTAGAAATTTAAAGACAATTTGTTACAATGAAACAAACCTGATGCGAGAATTTCATTTCCTGGTTATTTATATAACGCTTTATACAATACAGATTGTTTCAAAGTAGCTTCACAGTAATAAAGACGAAAATAACAGTGTTAATGTTGTAAAATTCATCACTTATGAAACAAATTAAATTCAGCTGTAAAGCAGCTCTACAGAAGGCTGTTGTTATTCAGCTTGTCAGTTCAGTGTTGATTCGGTTCAGGTCAATGAGTTTCCATGTTGCAAAGTTAGTGTTGTAATTCAGCTCAATTCAGCTCAAAATTGTTCACATCCAATAGTGTCAGTGTAGTGCAATATTACTGAATATTGTTTTTTAAACCTAAACTGAGAATCATCACATATCGATCAACTTCTGGCATTCATACCTTTTTCAGAACAGATGGCAAACTATAACAAAAGAGGGAAAATGTCCTGCCTTGATCTGTTGTGATCTGGGCGAAGTGTCTGGGAGTGGTTGTGGGTGGATGATGTTGGGCTCCTGACTGGACTCCAGACTGGACTCCAGATCCTCAGGAGGATTGGGTAGGCTACTCGCTGACCTGGACTCTGAGGGTTCCTGTTCATTTAAAGTCAAAATTAATTAATAAACATCAATAAAAGAGGATCAAACAGGTTTCTGAAAGATTTCAGACGGCACCAAATGAGCTAATCACTTTTAAAAATCAGGAACAATTGTAAGGGATTTCAGTTATTTTCTAAGAACGCAAACTATAACAAAAGAGGGAAAATGTCCTACCTTGCTCTGTTGTGATCTGGCTGAAGTGTCCGGGAGTGGTTGTGCCTGACAACTAGATGGATTGTTTATCTGGTGCTGTTGACCTGAAGGTGCTGAGGGAGAGTTTTGCAGTGTCACTTGCCTGCAACGTGATTTCCTCACTGAGAGGAAGATCTGGCCATTAAACACGATGATGGCATTTCGCTCAACAGAATCCCTGATGCTAGGCTGAGAGGCCGCTTCAGTCTCCAGCCCTGAAAACTGTATTTTAGGCTTATGCGTTTTTAAAATCGTTTTTAAGACCTTAAAGGCAGTGATGCTGGAACTCACAACAGGCAGCAAAAACTGGCCTGGAGTTATTTTGGTGACTAGCGGCCTCTGGGGAAGTGTATCTCTGCCGTCCTTGCCCACGGCCACTTCTTTTTCCCGCAGCTCCACCGGACAGATCCACGTCACTGTCTGCGGCATCCGTTTCTCTGATTCATGCTGAGACAGGGCGACACGGATCTTCCTGGCCGTGGAGCTGGACAGGGACTGCACGGGGATGTTTTTGACACACGTTCCTTTGGGAATGTAAACAACAATGTTCTCCATGCAGGACATTCTGAATCACAGAAGAGTCACAGAACCTGTGGGATTGGTTGAATAAATCTTTCATATTACTGCAGTCTGATGAGTTTTTAAATATGTCTTTGCATTTTATTATTACTAAACAACTAAATAGCCAACTCAACAAACAGAAACTTAAAATCTAAGCTTATAAAATATGTATGTTCAATAAAATAGCCTTTAAAAGAAAAGTTGCCATTGTAACTAGCTTCAGCCAACATCCTAGCTACTGAAGTTTTTGTTGTATAAGAATTTTCATGTACTAATGCCAATGTTTGAACAGCTTCTAACAAAACTTAAAAAACTAAACCTTCACAGACTTCCTAGATTGTCTATGAAAGCCTGTATATTGATTATTATGTGAAGGGCAGGGGACGGTTTTCCCGGGAAAATCGGAAGGTTGTGACGTTTATTCGAATAACAAATGAAACGAATGCTACAATGTTATCTATTAGGATAATGCCGAAAGAGCCATTTCTCGTCGCTGTCATTTTATGGGTGTTTATTTTGTTATTGACAGGAAAGCGCATAACACATATTTACATATTCATCTAAACGTCGCTATCATAAAGCGTGGACGGCTATGGCAATCCGTTTTGACTTTTATTCATTTTCAGGATATGAACTTGTGATATCAACAATTACATTTTCACTAGTTAAAATGTTAATTCTTGATATCAGGAATTAGATTTCCACTAGTAACAACGTTAATTCTTGATATCACAAGTTCATATCCTGAAAATGAATAAAAGTCAAAACGGATTGCCATAGACGGCTTAGTTAACAGTTTATCGCTACAGGTATTTCCAACTTCTTTTTATCCCTAAGCGAAAAAGAACTTTTCCTCGAGTATAATAATATCGGGGTATTGTACTTGTACATTACGTGTGCACGTTGTTGTACTTCAGTACACGTTACTGGCTGCAGTTCACTTAACGGCCACTGGTGTCGCTAATATTAGAGTTTCTAAATCCTACACAGCTCATTTAAACAGTAAAAAACGACTGTAAAAGACAAACACTTTAAAAAAAGATCCTGTATAAACATATTAAATATTTCTACAGTGTTAATTATTTAACTAGTTAACCATTTTGTGGATTCAACAATCTGACAAGCTGAGCAACAATCTGACAAACAAAACCAGGAAACGTTTAACTACCAAACCAAAACTAAAAACAAATGTTGTCATATACCCAAACTTGGTCACTTCATTCGCAGCAAAAGCGGTACATTCAAGTCTCCACAGCAAAGGTCACAAACGGAATTCATACGGGGTTTTTGTTGTTGTTGTTTTTCAAATTAATTAAAGCCGTTATTGAACATCTGCATGTAAAACTCTCGGCACTAAGCGAGGACTTCCGGTGAAAACTTCCGGAGTTTGGGTCGGTGGTCTGTCGTGTCAAAATAAAAGTCAGTGTTAGCCAAAAGTTTAATGTAATTCGATATAGAAAAGTAAAACAGCTGGTGAAGTTTGAATGATTGTTCATTTAAAATATGAATCCGGTCATTTACCTCTTTTCTCACAGTTTTAATCACTGTAATTAATTAAATTAACGTCCACACCAATGCACGTGCAACGAGTTTTCCTCTGGCGCTTGATTGACCGTCAATGTTTTTATCCGCTGGAAAATATATAACAAACAGAAATGTAAAACAGGCAATATGAGAAAAAAAAAATCGTATAATTTACCTAGTATTATTATTCCATTCCATTCTTATTCCTTTGGTCTGTCATTTATGATGATACATATTACAGACATTAATGGTAGTTATTAGCTCTCTGCTTTAGACTGTTGCTATTAGCTTCAATTAAAATCTGATGAATGGAACATTAACTTAAAATACTAAATCAATCTTTGGTAGAGTATGTGCACTGTTGTAAGAAAGTAAAAAAGAGGGATTAGGATTAAAGGGTTCCACATGATTTGATCTGGTCAAAATCTTTGGTTGTGTGTTTGAACATCTATACCGATAATAAACATTTTACACACACAGATGCCTATTCAAACAGTTAAAAGTACTAGTGACAGTATAATTTATATTTCCCCTCAAGGTTGTCTCTTGCGTAGGCTATGTCACCCAAGTATTTATTTTCCAGTCTGACATTTGACCATATTTGTCATCTTTTTGGGTTTGCTGATCTGCTTCGATGACAACCATCATCTTTGTGTACTGTATCTATGACAAATATAAGTCTCTTTTCTTTGTTTTAGAACAGTGGAATATGTTTTCAGGAATAGGTGAGATGCTCTTTAAAGTCAACACAATGCTCTTGCACCGTTGCCTGTCATTTCCAGGAAGTATTGTAAGATTTTCCTCCAATGGTTAGATTTTATTTTATTTATGCTGCTGATATATGTTCTTTAATTTCATTTCCTTTTTTTCAATTGGACGTACACATCACACTCTAACACAGAAAACAGAGAGAGAGGGCCACGTGTGGAACCAATGAGAACATAGACACGGATTTTAACAACAGCAAACAAACAAACAAACAAATACACATACATACAGACTTACGTCATACATACAAACATACTTAGTTATATAAAGCTAAACGATGAAGTATCATAACTGGAGTAATAGCAACTGTAGTATTAATTGTCGTAATTTTAGCAGAAATATAACCACTATAATAATTGGAACAATAATGTTATTAATTAAAAGGCGAAAGGAATTATCCCCAAATAAACATCTTTTTTTTTTTCTTTTTTTTTTTCCATTTGTACACTTTCGTTAGGCTCACAGTCTTTAAAATCTTTAGTCAGAGTCCACTCCTACATACATGTAGATCCACCTCGTCGTTTTGGGTACTTGTTCAAGTGCAACATACTGTATGAGAACATAATCGGTCACTTTCATGCGGAGCGGGATTGTCTTTGGGTCACACAAGATACTGTAAAGAACCACTGAAACATTTTGAAGCAGTGAATCTGTGATAGTGATAGGAACAAAGATAAGGTACAGAAACATCCTAACTGTTTCTCTGCCACACCAGTCCATCTGGCTGGCAGTCTCCACTCGCTGACCTCTGACCTTTCTTCAGAGGCACGTCTCCAAGCTGTGCAGAGGGCTTGGGGGGCAGGGGGAAACGTGCGGCGCCCCGTTGTTGCTCGAGCCCAGGTAGACGCGGCTCTCGGCAGCGTTGTTGTTGCAGTTGAGGGTGACCGGCAGACTCTGCTGCCTCATCGGGCGGGACGGGTAGCGGGATCGCGGGGGCCTCTGGGGCTGAGAGTGAGGGGCGGGGTGACGAAGCGCCACACGCACGTGGTTATGGTTGGAGCGTTCCGATTCGTCGTCCACGTCCGTCTCGTCGATCAGGGGGATGTTGTGGACCGAGTCCGTGATGATGAACTCCGGGTGCGCCTGGAAGTCGTGAATGGAGTTCCGCGACTCCGGCCGCTCGATGCCGTCATACAGGGAGCTACGGAAAGCTTTCACCACCCGGATCTATACGTCAAGGGTGCGGGGTAGGAGATGTCAAAGGGAAGAAAATGGAGGGATCGAAAGGGACAGAGAGGTTGAGAGAAGTTTAGTCCCCCTTTTGCAGTACTCGCACACTTTCAGCTAGCTGACCTGCGAGAGCTGAAAGTTTCACATCCATTAAGGCCTTTGGTGCTGCAGGCCTTTGAAAAGAAACAAAACTCCACAGCCATTCTATAGGCCTCTATAGAATGATGCCCAAAAACATAATTGAAATCCAAGTTGGAATTACAAGAGGAAAAGGAAATCTCAAGAGGATACAGTCAAGCTAACACAAGACAGCAAACACAAATCTTTCCAGTACCATAAATATCGAGAATATGGTCTGTCAAAGCAGCCTTAGCCCCCTTTCTGCTTTTCATTTAATACGTGGATCTAATGAGTGACTCACCAATTTCTGCTTCTTTTTTCTTTTAATGATGGTGATCGAAAAGTTAGATTTCTTGTCTTTAACCTCTGATGTAAGTCAAATTAGTGAGCACAAAAAAATTGCCAAATAAAAACAAATAAAATAAAAAAAAAGACATGTACGTTTGCAAAATTCAAAAATATTATTACAACTTTCACTGTTGCCAGTTCAATACCAGGTGATTAAAATTCATGGAACACTAAGAAAAACAAAAAACACATGCGAACAAACGACAGTTAACACCAAAAAAACAATGATTTTGAAGGCACACGCCACCATGTGGTACAAACAAACACACACATACACAGTGTACACAGTACACACACACACACAGAAAACACGTTTAGAACATAAAAAGTGAGGTTTACACTACACAACATACAGGAAATAAAGACATGCGTATTCACATACTGTTGGTGTTGACAAACTCTGTAATACGGATTCAACAGTCTTGAAAAAACAGATTGCATTAGTGACTGTAAGCATTATTTATTGTTCTGACATCAGTTTTCTATTCGTTACATTTATAGGGTATATTTGTAAGTCTTTTTTTTTAAACCACTTTCAATAAATCAATGGAGAAAAAAAAATGATATAACATAAAGCAAGGTATCTTTGATTATATTAGCTCAGTCTAATATGAGGACATTAAGAAGATCTTGATTGCCTTGTTTTGGGAAAAAAAGAAAAAGAAAAACCAAACTCTCTATGCCCTCAAAAGTATGAACACATTAAATGGGACTTGTCTCCCATGCAACCATGCACAATAATTCAAGTTTCCTCTTCCCGTTCATGCATGGCATGCAAGTACACATTCAATAGAAAAAACAAAATCAGTAAAATCATTGATCAAATTGTTCCATATTCCTTTTCTGACGTCCTCGTTCTCGTCATGTGAGACACTACAGCAGCTGTGGTGAAAATGCATCTTCTTGAAAAGAAACCATTCGTGTGTGTGACCATGCATGTTGGACGTCACATTCATCGGACAGGAGTTTTTTTTTCCCGTTCTCCGCATTCTACATGCATAGCCAAACCACGCTATAGGGAATGACCACAAAGCAATGTGACTGACAGAGGGAGGGGACTTCACAACATGGACACAACAGCGCTTCTGCGGCTTTGTTTTTCCAAAGAGCCATTTGTTTTGTGGTTCCTGCTTAATTTAAAGCTACGCAGCAATGACATTGTAAACTTTCGAGTATAAGGCCCAGAA
Source organism: Zacco platypus (assembly GCA_038088235.1). Classification (NCBI taxonomy): domain Eukaryota; kingdom Metazoa; phylum Chordata; class Actinopteri; order Cypriniformes; family Xenocyprididae; genus Zacco; species Zacco platypus. Next base: position 7,186,702 of record CM076073.1, read on the forward strand.
TTCGTAATGGCATAATGGTTATGATATCAAAGAGCGAAAAAAACCCATTGTGAATTAACTGCAGTGAGGAATCGGCTAGTCTTTTGTAATTCAGGCACTGGATGGAAAAACAGAAAAGGGATTGTGTTTGAACGGCTCCAAACACATCACATCAGAACTCCTCATGACAGACGGCAGGAGAAGGGAGGTGAAACACAGACGTTTGATGGATGGAGGTCTAATCCTACGGCACAAAGTCATTTCCTTTTGTTGTGGCGTGACGGCCCAACAAAAGCTTTTGAGAAGCAGCCCTCTTGTGCAACATCACCAAAGTATGTCTACATTATTTTGTGAAACTATAAAAATATTGAATGAAAGTCATTTATCGGGATCTTTCCCTTCTTTGTTGGATTTAAAGGGTTAGTTCACCCAAAAATTAAAATTTTCTCATAATTTACTCACCCTCAAGCTATCCTAGGTGTATACGACTTTCTTCTGTCAGCCAAAAGCAATCAGAATTATATTAAAAATATCCTGGCTCGTCCATGCTTTATAATGGGAGTGATTGGACGTGGGATGAGAGTTTTTGAATTCCAAAAAAGTGCATCCATCGATCATGTAACGTACTCCACCCGGCTCCGTGGGGTTACTAAAGGCCTTCTGAAACGAATCGACAAAAGCCTTAGGCATTTGATATACGTCCAAAACTTCCACAACGAAGTACACAGTGACATGGCGTACAAGGCGTTATAACGCAGGACACGATGAAGTACGTCATGTCATTGTGTAGAACGTCACGGAAGTTGATGCTCTTTGGATGCAAGTCGGAAACCAGAAGCTCTTTATTTTACTTTATAAAGTTTTAAATAAGGATATTTGCCTTACACAAATGCATTGATTCACTTCAGAAGGCCTTTATTTACCCCGTGGAGTACATTTTATGAACGATGGATGCACTTTTTTGGACTTCAAAAACTCATCCTCCAATCACTCCCATTATGAAGCTTGGACGAGCCAGGATATTTTTAATATAATTCTGATTGTGTTTGGCTGAAAGACAAAAGTCACATACACCAAGGATGGCTTGAGGGTGAGTAAATTATGGGGTAATTTTCATTTTTGGATGAACTATTCCTTTAAACTAAGACAACATAGCACAAAATGCTACAAGACGATGAAACAAAGACAAACACGAAAAAAGAACAACGGACAAACACTGGACAAGACTGACAGGACAGGACAGGACAGGATAAGACAAAAAAAAAACTCTTAAAGGACAAAATAGAAAGTGAACCTGTACTTTCATTTTTAAAGGTTTATAAATAAAAGAAAACTAAAGATTAACATTAAAGGGGAAGTGATAATGAAACTGAGGAGGTTCCAGCTGGGCTAATGTTGGTGGTCTCTTTGAAGGGATTTGGAAACGCTAAGACGCAGCTGTTTTCTTTAGACCACGGAAAAGATCGCTTCTGGTACCTGGAGGGCAATGTTGATGTTATATTTGGTGCATTAAACCCTCATAAACAAATCGCTGTCAGTGAGAATGACTTTCAAGAAGATTGTGTATAAAACTACAACTGTTTTGTGACAATAAATCATAGCAGCAGATGGAAAGAAAGATTTTCTAATGTGTAGAAACTCAAACAGCAACAATTAACAGGACATTTTCATTAGATGACAAGTTTGGCAGGTTATAACACGAAACCTGTGAAGAGAGAGAGGAGAATCTGAAAAAGGCGCACAAAGACAGTGCAAAAGACATAAGCAAAAAACATGGCACACTGTAAGTATGCTTTTTGTCCTGAACGGGATAGAAAAATGTTAGCATTATTAATGCTAATAATATCCCTAATATGAAAATGGCAGCAGAAACCATTATGGGCTTATACTCGCAGGTTTACAACAGTCAACCATTGCTTTCGTTGTTCCCATGTTGTCAGCTTTTGATTTAGTCAACAGAAGAAACATCTCCACTTTAGTTTCTCAATTCAGTTCAATTGTTGTTTGGCTCTTTCGAGTGAAATTCCGGTAGCCCTTTATGGCAACATTGATTTGAGGGTGAATTATTGGCAAATCAAGCAACGGGAGAATCAAAAAAGGCAACAAGAAAAAGAAAACAATCTTGGCAGCATTAAGCCAGAATAAACAGCAAGAGCAAGAAATAAGTTATGAGGTAGCAAGGAAGAAAGAGAGAAAGAAAGAAAGAAAGGAAGGCCACAAACTAATAAGCAAAACAAACTAAAAATGCACAAGTAGAGAGATGAAGCAGATGCTCTGATGATAATCTGCTCTCCCTCTCTCACACACACACACACACACTCAACATTCAGCAAACTAGGTGCGTTTGAAGGCAGGCAACAATGCAGGTGTGTGTGTTCGTGTATATGCTAAGCCATCTGAGTGCACGGGCTCTACGAGGTGCCGTTAACGGAATGTAAGGACTCACTCCCGGGGGCACCAGTTGCATTGGCAGTGGAGAGAACTACGTGAGAGGGAGTAGAATTATTGGTTACGTCATGGAGTTGGCTGAGCACTGAAGAGCGGCGTCTCACTGCACCCTGAAACGAACCACTTCTCTTGAAGGTACTCACTACCTCCATCTGCAGGAGAGAGAGAAGGACATCACACAGACTGAGAATGAGCTCAATGAAATGAACAGGACTGGGGGTTTTGGGGAGGAACTTCTTGCAGGAAAAGCAGCATTTCATAAATAGTCAATGTGCATGTCAACCATTTAAGGGTGTTTCTTCAAATATGAGCACTTTTTTTATTTTTATTAAAACCAAATTTTCTTTCTGTTATATGAAACGCATTAAAACTGGATTGGAGTGTATTTGAAAATCAGAAATTGTATAGTTCTATCCTTTAAAGACCCCAAATTCTTCATTAAAATATTATGTCTAATTATATCTTCTAATCAAAGTGAAATAATCATAAATAATTTCAATATTCATTTATGACTGTCCCTCAGTACTGGATTAATTTCCATCACAACCTACAATTTTGTTACAAGAAAAGTAAGCAAGGAAAGTAAGTGAAAAATAGTATCCTTTAAAACTCAGCTATTTAAACGTTTTTTTCCTGTGCCTTAAAAGCTTGAATGTAACTACACCCTTGACTCATTTAGTCTACACGGATTTATAAATATGCAAATTAGCCCCGCCTCCACTCGCTCACGCCAGCTCAGAGATTCACTTTGTGAACTTTGTGAACAATGGTATCGCCATTAGTGCAGCGTTTACTTTAACAGTAATTAATATGATTAGCCTTTTGCTCGACTATGTTATCATACGGCTAATAATGTGTAGTTAATGTTACACAAACCATGTTCCCGTTCCTCATCTCAGATTCAGACAGCTGTCTTCTAACAATCAGTATCCTCACAAATGCTTTAACAACTCAGAACGTCTGTGGAGAAAGGCATATAGTTCATCATAACATTGTAATATACATAATACACCTCCCATATTGCTAAATCTACACGATTTTTCATATCAACAGAAAGATATGCCGGGATAACCTGGCTTGATGTGCTAAAGCCCGCCAGCATGTTGACGTGATTGGTTACAAGGTAGTTTGTGACGTCACAGACACCAGCGATTTCAAACTGTGTTTTTTTTTTCACAGCAGTTTTAAGGAGAAAATACTCAGCAATGGTGACATATGAATTTGCACATGGTTTGTCTTAAAGCATATTAAAAACACCACATAAACAACATTAAAAACTTGATTTCCACCACAGGGGGTCTTTAAAATAATGAGAAATGTGATGTGTGAAGAAAATAATAAAACATTCTAGTGTTTAGTATTACTTATGTTTTATTATAATTTCCAATCAAGCTGTAATTTTGTGAAATGATGTAAAAAGTAAGACAATATTATTTAATTCTGTCTACTTAGCATGGAAGGCAAGCGTGGGTTTCCTCTGGGTGTCCTGGTTTCCCCAACAATCCAAAAACATGCAGTATAGCTGAACTGGAGACAGTAAATTGTCCATAGATGTGAATGCATGTGTGTGTGTGAGTCCCAAACCATGAAATTGGGAGGGTTGAGGAAAGACTTGGTGACCTACCCCGGAAAAATCATCTTATCTTATGCCAAGAGATGTCCCATAGAAAAGGTTATTGAATGAATGATTTTAGGATACATAAATTGCTAGCCATGAAATTAGACTTTGCAAGACAAAGCTATTTTTTCACAAAAATGATTAAAATGTCCTTTCCACCACAGAATGTAAACACTGAGATGTAGAGGAAATTACATTTGTTGGTTCAGAAAGTAAATGCGAAAGTGCTATATTTGAAGAAACACTGTGCATACAAACCACAGCAATATTTAAAAATTCAAAAGGGCCAATAGCAGTTACCAAGGAGCGACAAAATACATGGAGATGCAAGTAGAAGAGCAAAAAGGACTGAATAAAACAGCATGATCAAGCAGCAGAGAGAATTAAGGATGAAGTGAGGGAGAGAGACGTTAAGATTTACAACACAGAAAGCTTGTTAAATAATAATATCATCAATTTATAAAGGCTGAAGAAAGAAGAAAGAAAAATATATGTTTGAGTTATGAGGAAAGTAAAGTTTGAAAAAGTACGCAAACTAGAGCATGTGGCACAGAAGGCATTTGGTATATTTTAAGGCAGTATGTGTCTACGCGGGAACAGCTGTCCCTGTCAGAAACAATGCAAAAGCAACATTAAAACAGACAGGAAAAGACAGATACTGAACGTCACCTGAGTCTGAATTCGGTTGAGTCCTCGGAACCACAGGATCTGCCCTCGTCTCAGCTCTCTTTCAGCATAGTCAATCTCATCCTCATCCTCCGCTAGATCTTCATCCATGATCTCGTCTGGAGCTGGCCCATGGCCCGCTTCTTTCAGACACTTCAGCTGATGTGTTGGCACTGATGCTATCACCTAGTGGGAAAAAAGAACAATACAGTAAAGTAAAGTAAAGTAAAAAAAAAACCCTGATATTTTTGAAACTCATTTTCTGTTTTCAAGAGAATCTAGAATGGCACTTACCTGACCCCAGACCAGCTCTCCCATTCCCACAAACAGGCACCAAAGCCACTGCTCCACATTTAAGGGGGAACAGCTAAAGGGTTTCCCACCAAATTGCACAATCACAACCTACAAATCACAAACAGAGATATAGGATTGGAGTGGTTTACTTTCATCTGTGTGTAAAAGTACAAAAATATTAGTTGTTTCCATTTCTGGACTTTCTAATCAAAGAATCCCAGAAAAAAATGTATCATGGTTTCCACAAAAAATATTAAGTAGCACAACTATTTTTAAGAAATGTTTCTTCAGCACCAAATCCACATATTACAATGATTTCTGAAGGATCATGTGACACTGAAGACTGGAGTAAAGATGCTGAAAATTCATCATATTATAATATGATAGTTTTTTTTTAAATTGTAATGCTAATTCAAAATATCACTGTTTACTGTAAAAGCATTTAATTAATCTTTTAAAGATTCCAAACTTTTGAATGATTTATGGCATTTAATTTATAAAGATCAATAAACAAGAAGAAATGGAAATAAAAGAATCGAGAGTGAAATATCTATTTGTATGCGTTCACCTGTATTGCAAAGGTCCCCAGCACGATTGAACAGAAGATAGGGTTTGCGAAGATTCCATCAAACACATTCCTCTCTCCATGGATCTTACGGGCATTGATCTCATTGAAGAGTTGCATGAGGACAAATGTGTTGAAAATTATGGTGTAATGTTCAGAGGGAGGAGAGTGAAGCGGAGCATTACGGCCACTGTCTATATCAAAGATCCTCTCACCTGCACAAAAGGTCAGGGAAAGATTTAATGAATATAGACAATATCAACCAATACTGATAAATTAAAAAAAAAAAAACAGATAACAGAGTATGAGCCTTGTAGACATTAGAAAAAAAGCGAATAGAACCTATGCATCCAACAAATAATGGTTCTCTGACAAAACCAGTGCGCAAAGGAGCGTACCTACGAACAGCAGAGTGAAGATGATGATGAGCTGGTAGACTCCATGTCCGAGAATGTTTTTCATCATGGTTCTCGATATGAGAGGGTTGTTTCGGCCGTAGGGCTTCCTCAGGAGCAGCGATTCAGTGGGCGGCTCAGTGGCAAGAGCTAGTGAAGCAAACGTGTCCATGATCAGATTGACCCACAGCATCTGCACGGCCTTAAGGGGTGAATCCTACAAACCAAAAATAAATAAAATCACAGATTAAATCTCTTTTATTATATTCAATATATTCTTTTTTTATATATATTTCAATAGTTTAGGTTCAGTAAGATTTTTTACTGAATTCTCACAACGGCTGAATACATTTGATCATAAATACTGTAAAAACAATAATATTGTGAAATACTCGAACAATTTTAAATATTTGCTTTCTATTTTAATATATTTTAAAATGTAATTTATTCCTATGATGGCAAAGCTGAATTTTCAGCATCATAAGTCCAGTTTTCAGTGTCACATGACCCTTCAATCATTCTAATTTGGTAATCAAGAAACATATCTTAATATTATGTTGAAAACAGTTATGCTGCTTAATATTTTTGTGTAAACCATGATTTGTTTGAGGATTCTTTGATGAATAGAAAGTTCAAAAGAAGAGTATTTATTTGAAAGAGAAATCTTTTGTAATATTCTAAATGTCTTCGCTTTTGATCCATTTAATGCAACCTTTCTGAATTAAAGGATATAATTATTACTGACCGCAAACTTTTGAATGGAAGTGTGCATACATATACGTGTATGCGTATACCTGCGTAATGCAGGCACCAGTGAAGGCTACTATGACAGCCACCACATTCACTGTGAGCTGAAACTGTAAGAACTTGGAGATGCTGTCATACACGTTCCGTCCCCACATGACGGCCTTCACTATGCTGGAAAAGTTATCGTCCGTCAGGATGATGTCAGAGGCCTCCTTGGCCACATCTGTACCAGCAATGCCCTATAACACAGAAATCGATAACTATTTTTTTAGAATTCGCACATCTATAAATCTGGTGTGTTTCATTTTAACACAGTATTTTAAAAATAAAAATCACATCTTTGTTTTCACACTAGGGATATTCCCATTCTGTTGAAATGCTGTTATGAAATGGCTATTTAAAGAAACAAACCTTACTGTCAATCAAACCTGAGCCCCACCAAAACCTTAAGTGTTCAACCAACATTCAAGCTCACTGAATGTCTCATATTTAGCTTCATCATTGCACTTTCTGTAACAGAACCACAAAAAATACACGGCACTCTCGCAATTTTTCATATATTTAGTGGATGGGTCTTCTCACCATTGCAAACCCCACATCAGCTTTCTTCAGAGCAGGTCCGTCATTTGTGCCGTCACCGGTGACTGCAACCACCTGCCTTTGTTCCAAAACGGTGCTGTCTATGATACCTGAACACAAGGCACACACAAAATCATGGGTGCCAGCAGGATTTCATATCACAGTACGCACAGAGACGGTACAGCTTGAGACAATGTCACACAACGTTACATTTACCTCAGAAAAGCCATTCAATAACCATAAACTTGATACTTAGCTAGAAAAATAACTCTAGAGAGAAGAGCATTTGGATTAATATATGTACTATATTTTTGGATATTTTAGCAACGCCTACTGTAGCTCTAGACCAGTAATTCTTAAACTGTGGTCCGCGAAAAGATGACCTAAACTAGGCAAGCTCTTAACCCGCACCGGATCGCGGGTGGGGGGGTTGACGTCAGTCTGTTTTAATAACGAAAAAAACGGATCGGTGGCTAAACCAAAGAGGAGTAAAAAGAAAAGCTCAAGCGTCCACTGAAAGCAGCAAAACTACAGCACCACAAAGGCCCACTGAAGCCGGTACCGAATATACTGAGTCACGGTCACTGGCCACCACACTCCCGCAGACCATTTTTCAGCATTTTACTGTTACCATCGTTACAACCATAGACTTCCTATACCCACCACCTCAGTTTTAAACTAATGGCTCTTTGGAATGACATTAAGTGGGACCTAGGCTGTTACAGCATGTTTAATTGCAGGTTTTTTCACATGTACAGTTTGTTGTTCATATTAAGCTGCAGCTCATTTCACATTTACTTTTTCAAATGAAATAAAATTCATATAATAATTTCTGATCATATCATTGCATTTGTGTTTGAATAATTAGTTTTTAATTAGTCATATTAAACTTAAATTTAGTTAATCCTTCCTATTTTGTTGTTTTTGGGGGGCGTGTTAGAGTGGGATTCTGTTAGGTGGTCCTCAGAAAAAAAATTGGAAGATAAAGTGGTCCTTGGGCTGAAAAAGTTTGAGAAACACTGCTCTAGACGCATTTTAAACATTTTTAAACCTGAAAACGGCAAAAAAACAATTTTGATTTTACTGACGGAGAATTCTCTTCAGAAGATTCAGTGGGAGAGGGGTCAAACGAATGCGAATCAATTTTTGCAAATCTGTTTGGCCAACTCGCTGAAAAGCAAGAATGATTAATTCAAGAAAGATTGGAATCGCTGGTTCAGTCGACAGAAATACGGGACATAATTGCTGAAATATTCGCATGGAAAACATTTCTCAGGTCTGTCGGAGCACTGGTGATACGCACAGCGTGTACAGCTGAGCAGCTGCACGTGCCACTGCACAAAATAAACATAAAAATCTTAATAATCACGATCGAAACTTTTATTCATCATCAGGAAAAGCTTGATATCTCTGCTCAAGTCAGCATAAATGCCATCATATCACTTTTGCTTTGTACTGCATATGATTATGAGAGAGTTCCATTAAGGACATAATGGAGAGGTAATCATCTCCATAGAAACAAGGGATGAACGCAACTGAGGGAGAGACTCACCTTTGACAAGTGTGTGTTTGTCTGTGGGGGAAGAACGAGCAAGAACTCTGAGCTTGGGCCAAATTTTGTCAATGCGCTCTTGCTCAATCTGCAAAAAAGTTTAAAAAGAAAATTAGATATATCTACACTACCCTTCTAAAATTTGGGATTGTAGGATTTTTTCAATGTTAAAAACATCCTCATCCAGAATGCATTTATTTGAGCAAAAATACAGTATAAACAATAATAATGTAAAGTATTATTACAATTATTACATTTTCTATTAATATGCAATTCATTCCTATGATGGCAAAGCTACATTAGCTTCAGTGTCACATAATCCTTCAGAAATCATTCCAACATGTTGATTTGGTGCTCAAGTGTTTATTATCTGTTGAAAAGAGTTTAATATTTTTATGCAAACCATGATACAGTTTTTTGGGATGAAGAGACAGTTTAAAAGAACAGCATTTATTTGAAATAGAAATCTTTTGTAACATTACAAATGATCACTTTTAACCAATTTAATGCATCCTTACTGAATAAAAGCATTCATTTCTTTATTTTTTTTTTTTTTTAATTTTACTGACCACAAACATTCGAACTGTAATGTATGTAACTACATATATCGTCACTCATCTAGATACTTTTCACTGGTGTTTGTGTATTCCATTGTTAATTTTGTGCATGTTGTATCTTTAGAATGAATCTTGGCAAAAAGGTAAAGATTTATAGTAATAATTCCTGTATAAGCTCCGTACATAACTATAAAACATGGAAGTAAGATATACCTCTCCTTTCTCGTTCCTGATTCGCCTGTTGAATTCTTTCCCTTCGATGCACAAGAAGTCGTCGCCAGGACTGATGATGCCACACTTGAGAGCAATGGCACGCGCAGTGTTAATGTTGTCACCAGTCACCATACGCACAGTAATGCCTGCTCGTTGGCACTTTTTGATGGCATCTGGGACCTGATTGGAATTACAATTATAAGTATCCCTTATATACAGCATCTTAAGACGTATTATGATTAGACTGCAAAGAGAGAAAACACAGACATCCAAGACAGTAAACTGGTCTGCATACCTCCGGTCGAACAGGGTCTTCAATGCCGACCACGTTGATGCAGGTAAGGTTGGAGACAATGTCCGTCTCGTTCTCCCAGTCTGGCATGGGGTCAGCTGGATACTCCCGGTAAGCGACGCAAATCGTACGAAGGCCTTCGCATGCCATTGGTTCAATCACTTTCTTCACCATCTCATCTTTGTCCCGAGGCTTAAAAGCACGAACCTCACCGTCACGGCCTAAGATGAACGAGCACCTGCGATGAAGGTAGAACTGTTTAATTTCTTTTTAACACTGCATTTTTGACAAAGACTACACTGTTCAAATGTACCCAAAAGCCATTGAGGTGTAATTGTTACTTCCTTTTAACACTTATTTTAAGCAAATTGCAGTCTGTTCATGCTGCTAATTTTCATAAAAAGAAAACTTTGTTCAATAGGGATTAATATCAAAATTAGTGACAACCTCAATGTCACATGCAGAGCACAAAATATAAACCTCAGAACACTTGTACTCTCCATTCTGAGTTCTTCCAGCAGCAGGGTTAAAATAGTCTCTGAATTAAATATTTATTTATCAAGGCTGATTTTTTTTCTGTTCTATCTGGCACTTTCCACAAATTAGGTTTAAATTAGGCCTTGAAGAAACAGTCCTTGGTTTTTTAACAAATGGCCAGTGAAATAAGCTTAACCTTCACAAAATGTTGATTATCAATATCAGAAATAAACAATACAATATATACTCTAACTAATATGCCTTTCAAAGTAATATACCACTACACATCAAAAGTTTGTGATCAGTAATATTTTCATGGTTTTGAAAGAAGATTCTTGTGTTTGCCAAGACTGGCTGCATTATTTGATTAAAAATACAGCAAAAACTGTAATGTTGTGTAATATAATTACAATTTCGATAAATTTTTAAAATATATTTTAATACTTATATACAGACATTTATATATATATATATATATATATATATATATATATATTTTACACACACACCTTTTTAAATATATTTTACTAATAACTTTTTAAATAATATTTTATTCCTGTGATGCAAAGCTTAATTTTCAGCATCATTACTCCAGACTTCAGTGTCACGTGATTCTTCAGAAATTATTTTAAAAATGCTGATTTGGTTCTCAAGAATTATAATCACATTTATAATCTTATTGCAATCACATTTAAAAAAAGCTGGGCTGTTTATTTAAGTTGGGATACAGTGATACAGTCTGATACATCTTAAAACTTTTAAATGGTAGTATATATAGTGTAAATAAGTTTTTTAATAGTTGAATTTCTTATCAGTCTAACAGATTACATGTGATTTTAAAAAACACTGGCCAAAATCATCACAAAACACAGCAGAACTTACTTTTTGAGCAGGATCTCAGAGGCTCCTTTGCTGTATAAGCGGAAGCTTCCGTCAGGCATCTGAATGACGGTGCTCATGGATTTTCTAACAGAATTAAAGGTGTAGACTTTATAGAGCTTCTCTTCTGGGATCTGCTCCCTCACAGCTTGGTAGTCCTGTTTCAGGTCCAGCACGAGTCCCAGCAGAGCACACTCGGTCTTATTACCCACCTGTTTGGGCAGCCCACCTTCCTTATCTGCAGCCTAGGGGAAGAAGTGAAGAGAGTGCAAGGAATGGTAAATGAAAGGGTGAAATGAGGGTTGTAAAACTTAGTAAAATCACGGTAATGCATGAGCTCTCAAGGTTTACTGCTTTAGTAAAAGCCTCTCACAATTATTTTGGAGGTATAGGCGCAGTTCACAGCAATCGCAGTGGTGAGGAGCTCCAGTGCCCTGGGGTTAATCTGATCTGGTGTTGGGATGTCACGGAAGTGTTGGTCCAGTATATAAATCTGCACCACTGTCATCCGGTTTGTGGTGAGGGTCCCTGTTTTATCTGAGCAAATAGCCGTGGCATTGCCCATAGTCTCGCAGGCATCCAAATGACGCACCAGGTTATTGTCCTTCATCATTTTCTATGGAAAGGCATAGATAGGCAGTGTTAAAATGTTAAGACCACTAGCCAATGTGAGTGTGTGTGTGTAAACGGCACTTCCATGGACTCGACTTTAGGCGCAGTCTTCGACATAACGCTACAGAAAATGGCAGTTATTAATTCATTTCTGACTAACCTTTACGGAATAGGCCAGTGATATAGTGACAGCCAGTGGCAAACCCTCTGGCACAGCCACCACCAGAACTGTAACTCCGATGATGAAGAATTTGACAAAGTACTGCACATAAATAGGTGTGCACTCTGTCAGCCACACCCGTCCCTGAATGACGAATGTTTCGATCACGAAGTACAGCATCAGGATAATCACAGTGATGGCGGACATCACCAGACCTGAAATAAATCATACAACTGATTGCTTAGAAAGTAATAGTACACCTCTCCTCAAAGAGCCAAAGTAATCATATAGAGCAAATTGCACACCGTAATTTACACTACCGTTCAAAAGTTCGGGGTCAGATTTATTAATATTTTTGAAAGTGTCTCCTATGCTGACCAAGACTTCAATTATTTGATCAAAATCCAATAAAAAAAAAGTAATATTATAAAATATTATTACAATTGGTAACACTTTATTTTACAGTGTCATTGTTACACATTACGTGTAATTACTGTAGTAACAACTAGAAATTATGCATAATTTCCTAAACCTATAGTAAGTACACGCAGTTAATTATTATTACTCAGTACTTAAATGTGTAATTACACTGTAATACTGACACCTTAAAATAATGTGTAACCTTACAAATTAAAATAACGGTTTTATATTTTAATGCATGTTAAAATGTAATTTATTCTTGTGATGCAAAGCTGAATTTTGACCATCATTACTCCAGTCTTTAGTGTCACATGACCCTTCAGAAATCATTCTAATATGCTGATTTGGTGCTCAAGAAAATGTATTATTATTATCAAAGTTCTAGCTGCCTAATATTTTTGTGTAAACTGTGATGTTTTTAAGGATTCTCTGATCAATTGAAAGTTGAAAAAAACAGCATATATTTAAAATAGAAATAATTTTTAACAATATAAATGTCTTTACTGTCACTTTCTTTCAAAAAGAAAATCTCACTGACCCCAAACTTTTGAATAGTAGTATATAACATCAGAATTTATGAAAGTCACATAAATGCAGTAAAACAACTGAAAAATCATGACATAAACACCTTAGTCAGCATATCCACTTAATAACAAAATATTAATTTATACTTTGGGTGGTACATTTTCATATGGATTTGCTCTTTTTAGAATTTAATACATTCTTGCTTAATAAAAGTATTAATTTCTTTCAAAAAAAATCTCCCAGACCCCAAGCTTTTGAATGGCAATGTATTACTTAGTGGTTCAGTGAAACTTTTAACTCTAAGTATGAGCAAAAGTAACAGTGATGTAAATACAATCAGAAAAACTTGACCTAAAAGACCTTAACAGTAGACCTTCCCCACCTGCTTTCCCGATTTGCACTGCCAGCTTGGTGAGTTTGCCTTGAAGAACTGATTTCTCCTTCTTGGGCACACTGGCTTTTTTCTTCTCTTTCTCCTCCACTTCCCCACCTTCTGCACTCTTCAGAGGCTGCATCTCCATGGCAACAGCCTCATCCTGTTTCTTAGCTATAGTGGGTGGAGACAAAGCGATCAGGCAGGCAGAATTACAGGTAACTGTGAGAAATGTTTTTGAATGGCTCTTACAATACTATGCCCTATTTTGTGGTTTGCATATATACGGTGTCCTGCTCACAATATCATCATTTGATCTGACTGACAAGACATGAGACATTTAATGACTTCATCTCATCATAAATCTACCTGAACTCACCTTTATTTTGATTGTTCTCCAGGGTCCCATCTTGTTTCCCTGTGAAAGTTAATGCACAGTTAAATAAAACAAATAGGGTTTCCGCTTTTTGAGGTCAATGTAGCTGACATGAGAGAACAATAAAGTGCATGAGAAATAAAACATAAAACATGGAGGGATAATATTTGACAGATATGGAGAGTTAACACCAGGATGTCTGTTTATGAGTCATCTCTCTATTGTGAATGTCACCTACCATTTATGATGTTGTGTTCTTTGGCTTCAACACTGGGGAACTGCGTGGATGAATTACTATTGACCTCTGATAGAATTGTTGGATAGGACAAAAACGAAGGTGGTATGTAAAGACATAAAATAAAATCCTAAATGCTGAACAAAAACAATGAAAAATCAACTCAAATGAGTGAGCAACATTTTGAGCATTTCAGTGCATGGAAATAGACCTGACCCTGGACATTAGACATTTGGATCATTCTTTGTGGGTATTCAAGCAAAAGGATTTTCCTTTTATAACGTTCACGTGTATTCATGCTCAATTTTCAATCATATATTAAAGAACTGTCAGATGCCAACCTTTCTTGCAGTCTTTCTTCTCTTCCTCCATCTCTCCGGCCCCCAGGAGGGTGAAGATGATTCCCGTTTGAGAGTTGACACCAACAGCGGTCACCACCATTTTCCCTGACCCCTCCATTACATGAGTGCCTGAAAATTGAGGCACATAGAGAAGACTTTTACAGTAAATGTTTTCATAGCTCTTCCCTTAAAAAAGCTCACCAAACACCAGTTACTACATACTTTTATGTCTCACGTATCACTCTGCAATCTCTTTTCAAATTAAAATAGATTATTGGCGCCATCTTGTGACTCAGCTAATGATTAAAATACTTCAATTTTAATTTTAATACAAATATTTTGAGCATAGAAGCTCATGCATCTCCAGTTAGAGCCTGTTTAATCTAGAACGAATCAATTACATGTTGTTTAAACACAGATTCCATGGATTTAAAAGCGTAATAAAAACCTTCGAACTTAAAATATATATATATATATATATATATATATACAATGTTGTAGAAGATCTACTTCATAGATAGGTATGGAAGCTTATTTCTGCCACTAAATAAAAGAATAAAAAGGGTAACTGCGACTTTTTATCTCATAATTCTGGCTTTTTTCTCACAATTGAGAATTTACATCTCGCAATTCTGACTTCTTTTCTCATGTGAGAAATAAAATCAGAATTGCTAGTTATAATCTCACAATTGCGAGAAATAGTCAGAATTGAGAGTTATAAGATCACAATTGCAAAAAATAAAGTTAGAATTGCAAGTTATAATCTCAAAATTGCGAGAAATAGTCAGAATTGAGCGTTATAAGATCACCATTGCAAAAAATAAAGTTAGAATCGCAAGTTATTAGCTCAATTGCGAGAAATAGTCCAAATTGCTAGTTATAATCTCACAATTGCGAGAAATAGAAGTCAGAATTGCGAGTTTATATCTAGTCAGTTAATGGTTACGACTTTATAATACGCAATTCTGACTTTATTTCTCGCAATTGCGAGTTTATATCACGCAATTCAAAGAAAAAAGTCAGAATTGTGAGATAAATCGTTGCAATTACCTTTTTTTATTTTTTATCCAGTGGCAGAAACAAAGTTCCATATGAAGGACTTAACTTGGTATTAGTAATCTTAAAATGAGGGTAAGGAGAAATATAAGCCTAACATAAGAGTTTATTCATTGTATGAGTCACGGATAACCTCATGTAATGTATTGTTGTTGTTTGTTGTGCTCACACTAGCCCCTGCACTTGTCTAAACCAAGGATCAAAATTAAGGCTGAAGTCTCTTCCATGGCCTTTCCTCTTAGTGTGTAATACAATTAAACTGAGCCAGATTGCTTCTTTGTTCCCTGGTTCACTGCACATTAATTCTTTCTTTCTTTACCAGTATTTTTGTCTTGTTTTCCTGTAAAAAAAAAAAATCAAAACACCCATAACAATATTTGTTAAAAAAATCTAAATTCAATATCTACTTGAGAAGCATTTATCCTACACCATTGTTTTTTGTTTTAATAATTACATGGAACACACTTTAGTGATGTTTATGACTATTGCCAATAAAGAAGACATATTTTACAGGGATAAACAAGTCAAAATGACTGATTAAGACAATTATTTATTGCAGCGTGAATTTCCTTCTTCACAACAGAAGTCTTTAAACACACATATTGAGAAGGGACCCCTCTCCCATGATGACTGAGAAAATAACACGCACCCCTTGATGATAAATTGCACACGCTGATGAATGACAAAAAATGCTTGTCAATAAAACAGGAAACAAGACGTTTTCACAGAAACTAGTCATTTTAAAGTTCAGTAGCAAGAGATCATTACTGGGGTAACAAGGACATCTTATCCAAACATCTTACACTCTAAAAAATGTTGGGTTATAAACACAATTTGGATTGAAAATGGACAATCTCAGCAACTGGGTTGTTTTAACCCAGCAGTTGGGTTAAATGTTAGCCCAACCAGCTGGGTAGTTTTATTTAACTCAACTATTGTTTAAACATTACTGCACTGCTTGCTTAAAATGAACCCAAAGTATGTTGGAAATTAACATTTATTAATAAGTTAATGAATAATAATTCAATTATAAACATT
This sequence comes from Zacco platypus, assembly GCA_038088235.1. Taxonomy (NCBI): domain Eukaryota; kingdom Metazoa; phylum Chordata; class Actinopteri; order Cypriniformes; family Xenocyprididae; genus Zacco; species Zacco platypus. The sequence continues at coordinate 7,203,099 of CM076073.1, forward strand.
TATTAAATTGCTGATTAATAAATGTTCGCCTTTTGATTATTATTGTTGCCTCTAGTAATTATGAGTCTGATTTTTAATTTCCAACCTATTTTGGGTTCATTTTAAGCCAGCCGTACAGTTATTTTTAAACAATAGTTGGGTTAAATAACACTGCCCAGCACGTTGGGCACACATTTAACCCAACTGTTGGGTTAAAAGAACCCAATCGCTTTGCACTTTATCGCTTTGCGCTTTGCACAGTTTGTCCATTTTCAAAACTTTATTTTAGAGTGTAGATTGATTGAGTGATTCAATGATTTAGATTTTATATTAAGAACAGTCAAAACACCACCTCAATGACCACAAGAACTGACTGCACAGGCTGGAACCAATCCAATATCACCATTCCTCAATCTATCATAATAGATCATATCTTACATACTATACAGGGGAATCAGCATCATTAGCTACTACAGTCTTCAGTGTCACATGATCCTTTAGAAATCATTCTAATATGCTGATTTGATGCTCTAGAGACCGTGGAAACTGTGACGCATCTGTTTTAAGGGTTCTTTGATGAATAGAAAGTTCAAAAGAACAGCATTTATTTGTAATAGAAATGTTTTGTAACATTATAAATGTCACTTTAGTCACTTTGAAAATTGTTCATTCTTCAATTCACCATTTCACTCAAATATATGCTGAAAATATAGGTAAACCAAGTAATTCTGATTCTGAATTGGACACTCAAGGGAGCTACTCTAATTATTTATACTAACAAATTAGTATCCATTATTCTCCATTAATGTCTATTTAGTTATGCAAGTCCATTATAATGATGTTATACATTTTTTACATGTCTAAAAGTATGTTATGTTTCCATAGATTCCATTTCCCATTTTTCTTTCACACTCGATTATGTTGAGGTCGAGGTCGTGGGGTAACGCTGTGTGTGTGGCCAAGCGGAAAAACAGATGCTTCTCTGGTGAGCTGTGATCATTAGAAAGAAGTGGCAGAGCGGGTCTCTGGAGGGCCAAACACAAATCTGAGCCCTTCTCCAGGAAGCAGAGATGAGGGAAGAAGCTGATTAACCTGTTTATCAGACCTCAGGGACATTATCTCATTAAACCATTCAATGAGATTTAACCCAAGCGCTGTACAACCTGAGTGTTAAAGTATTGACAAAATACTTTGCGAAGACCCTTCCCCCTTACACAGCTAATTGGTTCAATTCAGATGGATTGCAACAGTGTCATCCTAAATTAACTGCTATTGGTGATTTTGTACACAAAGCAGACATACAATATTCTATACACATGTGATGTTGCCATGTAAGTAAACAAAACAATGCCCATGGGATTAAGGGTCCTGCTCAAACAAACAAAACACCCTTTGTTTGTACAAACCTGCCACCTTTTGGATTTTTAACCACTTGTCTATCCCAATGATCTGTTTGCATCCCAAATCATCTGAACAGATGGTGAATATCTTTCAGAATTTGGATGCTTCTGAATAACCAGAACTATTTATGTAAAAACACACAAATATTCATCACAGCCTATGGCCATATGGCCGACCCAGTCCACACAACCCCACGCAAACATATGTTCACTTATATAACCTTTACTCCCTACCTGACAGCAGCATGGGATCCTTGTCGATGGATTTGCGTACGTGATCAGACTCTCCGGTGAGGGAGCTCTCATCGATCTTGAGGTCGTTCCCTTGGATGAGAACACCATCCGCAGGCAGGAGGTCGCCTAGGAGACCCCAGAGTGACAACAACAGATCAATTACACTTTAGCAGCTTAGAATACTACTTCCTCTAAGAGCCTAAATGAAGTAACCAAATAAAAAAAAAAATATTCAAAGGCATCTTCACATTCATACATATATAAGAATTTAAGAAATATTGAAAATGCGTATATTATACATACATATATATATAGCACCACAGTATTGACAGAAAAACACAGAATTCTTGACATTTTTGCAGATTTATTAAAAAAGAAAAACTGAAATATCACATGGTCCTAAGTATTCAGACCCTTTGCTCAGTATTTAGTAGAAGCACCCTTTTTGATCCAATACAGCCATGAGTCTTTTTGGGAAAGATGCAAGTTTTTCACACCTAGATTTGGGGATCCTCTGCCATTCCTCCTTGCAGATCCTCTCCAGTTCTGTCAGGTTGGATGTTAAACATTGGTGGACAGCCATTTTTAGGTCTCTCCAGAGATGCTCAATTGGGATTAAGTCAGGGCTCTGGCTGGGCCATTCAAGAACAGTCACGGAGTTGTTGTGAAGCCACTCCTTCGTTATTTTAGCTGTGTGCTTAGAGTCATTGTCTTGTTGGAAGGTCAACCTTCGGCCCAGTTTGAGGTCCTGAGCACTCTGGAGAAGGTTTTCGTCCAGGATATCCCTGTACTTGGCCGCATTAATCTTTCCCTCGATTGCAATCAGTCATCCTGTCCCTGCAGCTGAAAAACATCCCCACAGCATGATGCTGCCACCACCATGCTTCATTGTTGGGACTGTATTGGACAGGTGATGAGTAGTGCCTGGATTTCTCCACACATACCGCTTAGAATTAAGGCCAAAAAGTTCTATCTTGGTCTCATCAGACCAAAAAATCGTATTTCTTGCACTGAGGAGAGGCTTCCGTCGGGCCACTCTGCATATAGCTATAAAGCCCCGACTGGTGGAGGGCTGCAGTGATGGTTGACTTTCTACAGCTTTCTCCCATCTCCCGACTGCATCTCTGGAGCTCAGCCACAGTGATCTTTGGGTTCTTCTTTACCTCTCTCACCAAGACTCTTATCCCCCGATAGCTCAGTTTGGCCGGACGGCCAGCTCTAGGAAGGGTTCTGGTCATCCCAAACATCTTCCATTTAAGGATTATGGAGGTCACTGTGCTCTTAGGAACCTTAAGTGCAGCAGAAAATTTTTTATAACCTTGGCCAGATCTGTGCCTTGCCACAATTCTGTCTCTGAGCTCTTCAGGCAGTTCGTTTGACCTCATGATTCTCATTTGCTCTGACATGCACTGTGAGCTGTAAGGTCTTATATAGACAGGTGTGTGACTTTCCTAATTAAGTCCAATCAGTATAATCAAACACAGCTGGACTCAAATGAAGGTGTAGAACCATCTCAAGGGTGATCAGAAGAAATGGACAGCACCTGAGTTAAACATATGAGTGTCACAGCAAAGAGTCTAAATACTTAGGACCATGTGATATTTTAGTTTTGTTTTTTTTATAATCTGCAAAAATGTCAAGAATTTTGTGTTTTTCTGTCAATATGGGGTGCTATGCGTACATTAATGAGGAAAAAAAATTAACTTAAATGATTTTAGCAAATGGCTGCAATATAACAAAGAGTGAAAAATTTAAGGGGGTCTGAATACTTTCTGTACCCACTGTGTATATGTATGTATATGTATATATATATAATTAAGGATTTTAAAAAGATTCTAAATGTACATATAAATTACTTTCGTTATTTTTTTCACTATTTGCCAAATTACTCAATTAAATCATTAAATAAATGTTGAAATTTGTTAAATAAATTATTAAATACATAATTAAATTGTTAATAAAATTAAAAAAATTCAATTAATTATTAAATTACCAAACAAATAAGACCTTTTATTTCTTTTTTTTTTTGAGCTGCTTCAATCAATTCCCAAAATCGGACTAAACGTCTGAAACTGTTTGCGGGCCGGCTCAATTCAGCACAGATCTACAAGTTACTCCATCAAAGCTCACTTTCAGATGTGCCTGACAGTCACTCAAAATGAGCAAATGATCCTATGATGCGGGTTTTAGCTAACTCATTCAGCGCTCCAGTTAGTCCAACAGTAACAAACTGAGAACAGTATGTACATGTCCCACATGCTGAGAAATGTCTCTGATGTCTCTTGCTGAAAAGCATGAAACATAAATAAAACATACTGGAAATATAACAGTGATCTGATGGCTGTAGTTCTCGAGTCAATAGCAGTACTCAGATAGCAGTTCTCTCGAGTCAAGAGTCGGTTAATGGTTACAACAGTTCAGACTTGGACGTGTCTGTGAAAAAACAATGAGCTGCTGATACGAACATGTGTGAACGAGCATTTGAATTGAATGAGGGGGCAAATCGAAAGGTTTTTTTAATGGTTTCTCTTGGTTTATGCAAAAATCTGATTTGATCAAGACTAACTGTTTTATATGCTTTAGGCATGAAAAACATCCACTTTTCACATTGAGTTCTTCAATAATAGAATTTCGTATTTGTGATGTCATTGCATTATAATCAAACTAGTAAATCGGTTCATTTATTTAAATATTTCAACATTTATTTAATTTTGAGTAATTTGGCCCTCCATATTTGAAGGCATAGTGCATGTGTGTATGTGCATATATATAGATAGATAGATAATGAATTATATATATATATTTATATATTCATAATCAATTTATATTATATTGCTTAATATTCCTTTAAATTATTCTTAACACTTAATTCAACTTAATTGTACAAATTATGTACTAATTCAAAAGAGCTCAAGGACACAGTCAATCAGCAGGAACCAAAGCAACTAAGAAAACTTTTTACAGAGACAAGACTCCTAGAGATGTTAAAGTTTTTAATCACACAAATTTATGAGCTATGTATTCATTCATTAATTCATAAAAGTTTGTTGCATGCAAGATGCTTTTTATAAAACAGGTTGAGGAGCCAGTTTTGAACTCTACTGACCATATTTGATTTGGGCAACATCCCCCACCACCATCTCAGCCACAGGGATTTGAATGACCGTGCCGTTCCGCACCACAGCGAAGCGTTGCTCCTGCTCGATACGGCTCTGCAGGCCACGGAACTGCTTTTCTTTGCTCCAGTCATTAAATGCCGTCACCAGCACCACGCAGAGCACAGAGAGCAGGATAGCTGCACCCTCGATCCAGCCCGCCTCCGCCTCTCCCTCGTCCTCCGCACCTGCACTCACATTACTACATGCTGGAGAGAGAGATAGAAAAGAGAGAGTCAGAGATGGAAAGGTAAAAATGTGTGGGAGGAAGGGGAGTTTGAGTGTCTACTTGTGATCCTTTATGTTCTTTTATCCATCCATCTATCTCTCACTCCATTCCTTCTATTCCTTCATGCAACTATACTAATACTTACACACAGATATGGGAGGGTTATTTTAAAAATTCATGAAAGGGTTAGTTTGCCCAAAAATGAAAATTCTGTCGTTAATTACTCACCCTCATGCCGTTCCAAACCTGTAAGACCTTCGTTCATCTCCGGTACACAAATGAAGATCTTTTTGATGAAATCTGAGAGCTTTCTGTCCCTCCATTGACAACCACGCAAATGAAACTTTGAAGCTTCAAAAAGTTCATAAAGAGATCGTAAAACTAATCCACATGAATTGAGCGGTTTAGTCCAAATGTTCTGAAGAGACATGATCGCTTTATATGATGAACAGATTAAATTTAGGCTTTAATTCACATTTACATTCATGACCACACATATCAGCTGTGGTAAATGGAAGCTCAAGCATGTTTGCTTGACGTACGTGAGAACCAATGAGGTTCATTCTTGTGTGTTATGCAGCACGTTTGAGCTTCTGCAAGAGGTTTGTGCATCAAGCAGGTTCGGTTGAGCTTCTGCTTATGTTCGCTGAAGTATATCTGTTCTTCATATAAAGCTATCGTGTCTCTTCAGAAAATTTGGACTAAACCGCTCAATTCATATGGATTAGTTTCACAATCTCTTTATGAACTTTAAATGCCTCAAACTGTTAGTTGTGTAGCTGTCAATGGAGGTACAGAAAGCTCTCAGATTTCATCAAAAAAGATCTTCATTTGCGTTCTGAAGATCGAAGAACAAAAGTCTTACGGGTTTGGAATGGCATGAGGGTGAGTAATTAATGACAGAATTTCACTTTTGGGTGAACTAATGCTTAAAAAAGTGACAACATAAGATAACACCACAATACACACAAGAGCTTTCCCAAAAATATGACAAAAATATGCTAAAATCTTTTAAAATAAACATGTACAATTTGCAGTGTTAGTATTAGCAAATTAAAGGTCACTAGACCTTTTAATGGGAAACTTGAATGGGGCTACGACATTTAACATATCACATTTTTCATGAGCTTCCAATGAACGGAATATTGTAGATAGATTTTGTTTGAATTTTAGATAGTTTTTACTATTTTATCACTGAACACTTAAAACCAATTCACCTTCACTGTCCCCTCCTGGCGGCTGATAAAAGGACAGTCCGAGAGAAATAATGGCCGCAATTTCCAGGATTATGAGGGTAACATCCTGTAGAGCCTCCCACACGAGCTGAAGGAAGGTCTTGGGCTTCTTAGGAGGTATGAAGTTCATTCCAAACACCTGCCGACGTTTCTCCAAGTCCGCAGGATTGTCCGATAGTCCTTTTGATAAGGAAAGATGGCAGTAAAAGTCATTGCTACTTCTCAAATTTTTTAGTGAGACAATTTAATGTTTGTATATTATGTCAGTAAATTAAATGTAAAATAACCACACCAAACTGTCAACCTGTAAAGCCTGAAACACTGTTTCCATTTTTTTTTTCTCCAAATTTATCAGGATTTGTTTTAGTGCAGAAATAGTCAGTACACTGTACACTGGTGTAAATCAGAGTTACGGTGCTAAAATCCCTAAATTCATTCATTATTGGGTTTTTTCTCCATGCAAATGCTTTTGACAACTTCCTGGATGCTCATTAGTCATCACTCAGTTCTGTTAACACCAATCCCTGACCTCTTAGGGTGGCAGGAAAGGAGGGGAGAGGACATTACAAGAGAACACAGGGCACAGATGGTTAAGTCAGTGTGTTTCGGATGCACCACAGGGTGTGATTTTTGGCAGCAAGACCCAGACAGACTGTCACGCTCCCTGCATCTTCACCCTGCCAATCATCACCTGCTGCCCCTGGCAACCTCTCATCTCCCACCAGAGCTTCCCTTTCACTCACTCTAAAGCCTAATTGAGTTACTCCAACGTTTTGAAGGAAATCATTTCCCCAACTCATACCAATTGCCCCAATTAATTCATTCGGTCTCTGTTCGTGGCAAAATATATGCAAGTAAATTAAGACAACTAAGATATGCCAAAGCATTCCTCTTTCAACGGACTACCAAAATTGAAAGACTTTTGCAGTACATGCAGCCCTTTCTTCTATCCTTTCATCTTTCCATCCGTGCCCGTAAGCTTCTCTTTTTGTATCCCTGTCATGGCTTCTGAAGAGAGGTTTTTCAAAGAGCAGCATTAAAGGAGGAGAAAGAGCTTTACAATAAACTTAAAGTAACCTCATCGTGGCTGCCAAATAGCGATGTAGGCAGACCGCATGACTTGGTCTGAAAGCCAGTGGTCAGAACAAGATGCGAATCAATGTGATTATCAGAGCACAAAGTAGGATCATCTACCCAGAATAGACAGCAATAAAAGATTCACAGCCAAATGATTCTTAAAGTCCTTTAATACTTAAATACAAATCTTTGCTAAATAAATTTTGTGCTTTATTTAGTAAAAGTTCCTGATCCTTTAGCGATTCAGGTAGTCAGGAATAGTATAGCCTTTAGTTAAATAAGATTGTTAGTTTTATTTCTTATGCATGATATTTTTGTCTCTTATGCATATGTTGTGATTATTTTAATTCATTTTCGTAAAGCACTTTGATTTACCATTGTGTATGAAATGTGCTATATAAATAATTTCTTGGCTTGATTGTTCAAATTACTATTAATTATTTAGATTATTCTTCTGCCTATATTTTCCATATATATATATATATATATATATATATATATATATATATATATATATGACTTAATTGCTTCTTTTGTTCTCCTCATTTGTAAGTGACTTTGGATAAACGCATCAGCTAAATTATGAAATATAAATGCAATATCAACACTGGTATGCTCCCTTTTTCTTTTTACCAATAAAGCTAAGTAATAAAATGTTTAAAAAAAAAAACATGAATTTTCCCTAAAAATCTCATGATGTTGCTTAAAGACAGGGAGATGCTCTGAAAAAATAGGACTTACATTTTTTAAAACAAAAAACTGCTGCAAACAGAAAAACAATATTACAGAAAGATGCTCTCTTTTCTGATAACATGGGCAAAGCCTGCTTTCAAAAGCAGATAAAGGCATCTGGTATTCTTTCTGTGAACACGGGCTTGTTTTGAAAACGAGTGTTAGTGAATACAAGGATTTACAGGAGTTCTGACATTATTTACTCATCCTCCGGTCATTCCAAACCTGTATAACTGATTTTTTTTTTTTCTGTGGACCACAAAAGGAGCAATTTTGAAGAACTGAACTGGTTGCTCATTCACATTAAATTTCAAAGAATGGGACTTAATCTTTCAAGCTTTAAATAGGACACGAAAGCACCATGATAGCATCATAAAATGGTCCATAGAATCTGAGCACTACATAAACATCTACGACAGCTTAAATTTTGGTCCGTTCCTGAGACAAAATTATTGTACAGCTACAGAAGACCTATATGAATATGTAGCACAGGTCTAATGGACCACTTTTACGATACTTTTATGGTGCTTATGCATCTTTTCAGATAAAAGGCTCAGTCCCCATAGGGACTAACTGCATGGTACACAGCAATCAGTAAAATCCTCCATTTGCTTTCCACGGAAGAAATAAAATCATACCGTTTTCGAATGACCTGAGAGTGAGTAAATGACCACTGAATTTTTACAATAGCTGAATAGCTTCTTTAATAGCTGAAAATGTCTGTATGTTTCAGGATGCGCATGTGATCTTATGTAATTTTGCAAGTGATGTGGTCACATGTCCAAACCAGTGCTACTCACCATCTGCAGGTGAAGTCTTGAGTCTGTGACAGAGGGTTTCTGTATCTATGAAGTTCTCCTGGATCTTCTGCAGGGCCTCGGCTCCCCTGAGCTCCATTAGCGAGCACAAGTCATCCACTGATACCCCAAAATCCCCCTCTTGGGCTCCTCTGTCCATCCCTGGTTTCTTAGGGTGGAACTCCACCGTGCTGTTGCCCAGATCCCCCATGATGGTGTGTGGATGCGGAAGACTGGCAGCTTTTAACGCTATGAGCTAAGAGATGGGTACCTGGGAAAATGTATTATCTTTTTTGTCCTATTTATATTCCTCCTCACCTATTTCTAAGATGTTCTCTGTGTAGTTCTCCATATTGAGACATGAATTGTCAGGTTGTTTGGGGTTTTCTATTCTATGGTGTGGTAGCAGGGGTTCCCCTGAAATATCCCCCCATAAAGAAAAAATCAGCAAATAAAGTGGTAGCCATTGTGCCAATCCATCTCTATGAAGACCAAATTAAGCAAGTGTTACTGATTGTTAAACAATAAAGGGGATCTAATGACACAAGAATAATGTCGGTAAATAACCTGAGGGGAAAAAAAGAAAAGAAAAAAGGAACGTTAAACACAGACAGCTGTGATAAAATCTTGCGACAAAATAGACACATGCACGACTTGTACGCATTTATTTCATAAAAAATTAATGTCATGTAAATAAAACTAATCAAAATCATTATAAAAAAAACAGCTGCACAATGATTTGAGAAGAATTATTTGAAATATTAAAAACTATAAAAGGTTTTTTTTTTTTACAGGTTCATTAATCACAGGCTAATAACCATTATCATAAAACATAAAAACAGCAATGATTTGAGAATAAATTTGTGTGAAACAGTATAAAATTTTCTCATATGCTATGCAATTCAACAAATTAAACAGTAGCTGAAATCGAAAAGGCAACATACAAAAGTATCAAATCATTTTGGCTTGCATGAAGTTAAAAAAATGAGAATGAATTATGTAAAATTTAAGCACACAAAACACGTGACCACTTGTCCTGAAATTTATGAGCAGAATATCCATGTCCTGGGTACAGCCTTTCATCTGTCTGCCTTCAGAATATATTACCACAGATAGTTGAATGCGTTTTAGTATTATTTTCTCATGCGTTTACTTGTTTACCAAGCAGTTTGTTATTGCGACAACTAGCCCTGGTTTCTCCTCGGCTACTTAACCTTTTATCTAAACCTTCTTCTCCTAGATGAACATATCTGGTAGAGTTTTACCTAAAGGTAACGTGCAAAAGTCGACGAAATAATGATTTAAACGTATCGAAATGTGGAGGTGGCTAACCGAGGAGTCACAGGTGTAGGTAGTTTGTGGGAAACAAGTAGCCAAGTGTTCATCATGCACACCTACTGCAATTGATTGTTTACATAATATCTGATGGAAACCGAGGACAATTACTTCTTATCTAAACGCCTTTTGAAATGTTCTCTCTTGATAAAAGGGTTGTATGTGCGCCTCTCCCCAACCCATGTATGTACTTTACAGTGCCGCCTCTCGACGCAAAATCTGCCTTCGCTCAGTCCGAGACACCTGCGCATGCGCACATAAACGCTTGCCCAATCCCACTGCAGAACAGATTTACGAAGGCAACACTACCAGCCATCAGGCCTGCAATTTTGGATGACATTACAATCCGCTTGAGCTCTGCGCCTCCATTTCCCTGCTGTGACACCAACTTTACTGAACATTTAAACCCATAATCTGTGCGCGCGCCTCCACGTCTTTTATTAAAAATGAGCAGAAGATTCCTCAACAAACATGCTCTTTAAACAAGATGATGCCCTTTCCTGGTAACCTTCAGGAATCAGATGTTCACCTTGGTCCACTGTACAGCTGCTCGGAGCTTATGACAGAGCCTGTAGCATTTGTGATATGATTTTTTCGGTTTAATCACGGCAAGAGGACAGCAAAACAAATGTATATTAAAAACATTTAGAGAGGATTAAAATGAGATGCTGCACAAACCGACCAGACAGCAAGGTTACATCCATCACCTGCTTTTCAGTCTACCCGAAACTACTTTTTATTCTTTCCCTTTTTTTTCTTTTTTTTTTAATCTATAAAGGATCCAGAGATACACAGCTCTTTATTAAGTTTATGGCACAATAATGATGATTAATATTTTTTAAATAAATGTTAAAGTGTTAGGAATACAAGTCATGTCAAATTTTTGATTATAATAATGTATTAGTATTTTTTATTATTAATAATTATTTTTATTATTATTATATATGGGCAAATAATATATATATATATATATATATATATATATATATATATATATATATATATATATGATTACATATATATATATGATTATTTATTCTGTAATGGCAATTTTATTTGAATGACATTAAAACAATTGTTGAACAACTCCTGACAAAAATAAATGTCATGATATCAGCATAAATATGCTTTGCACACTGTAAATGATGATGATAATTTCCATGTAATACTTACTATATTAATAAAGCACTTTAATTATACATAACCAGACACTCGACTGCAACAAACAGACAAACCCAACACAAAACATACCTTGCTGACACCTCAAGCCACTTGTGAACATGTACAAATATATTCACTCACCGCGCAGGCCATGCTCCAAGGACATTTGACGTTGAGTCGGAAAAAGGCAGGAAAAACGGAATGATATCCAGTGATTTATCCTCAAATCATGCCCATCATGGAGAACACAAAAATGAAAGTCACATCATTTGACCTTTACGCTATTCCAAACGCAGATGATGCGCAACGGTGCAGAATAGAAATCAAATGAAGGGAGCAGGAGGCAGCAGACGGTGGTGACCACTTCATCTTATGCGGAAGAAAATCTGAATGATGCAGATGAGATTGTACCATGTCCGCATTAATTAATCTGTTAAATACGGCGTATTGTGCAGTCGGGAACGTAAAGGAGTGTCGTTTTGGTCACATCGTTGCTGTTATTTTTGGCGCTGATTGATAGAGTGATGGGTGAAGGAGAGATGTGGGTCTACATGCTGATGATGCCCGTTTGACGCGCATCTCGCGGTGATGGCAGCAGCAGCAGCAGCAGCAGCATCCGCGCGCTGGAGGACGGGTGGTGGGGGAGGGGCGGATGAATAACCCTCGCGCTCCTCTCTCTCCCCAATCCTTTCCTTTTCCCGGTAAAGACGATTTATACTATGGCGAAGGCTTGGTTTTGAATATTCATAACCCAGGCTTTTGCCTTAGGAAGGTAACCAAGCAAGGTAACAACGCAACGTCACCGCGATTAATTAATATTCATAAGCAGGACATTTGCCATTGGGTGGTTGTCACGGTACGTTGGCATGATGTACTTAATATGCATGAGGCAGACATTCGGTATTGGAGGATTACCACGTAGCGTCAGAATGAACTTGTTAATATGCATGAGCTAATTTTGCACGTGAATCACGAAACGCGACAAAAAAGATAACAAATTATTAAAAATGGCTACATTTGTTTTTTAAATATTTTGTTAAGAAAACACTAGATTGAGACAAAAATGTGTCATAGTTAAGCCAACTATAGTCAATCGCCTTATATAATAACAACAAAAAGAGCAAAAAATAAAAGCGGTATGATATTGCTTGTTGAATTTGATATTTAATTCATTCACCTCTTTCTCTCTCTCTCTCTCTCTCTCTCTCTCTCTCTCTGTCGCTCTCTCTCTCTCTCTCTCTCTCTCTCTCTCTCTATGTCTCTCTCTCTCTCTCTCTCTCTCTCGGGTGAGTATCTGAGCATTAATTATAAAACGAGTGATCATGCAGTTATGCATTAATAAAACATCCCGACAAAGGGTTTGAGAAAGAGGGAGCCTTGGTTCGATTAATATTCATTTCACTTTCAAAGTGTTTTATTTGTAGGCTGTGATTGTTCTGCATACAATATTACCAAATGCCAACACACACGCGCGCGCGCGCAGAAAGAAAACTTTCTGCATTTTTACATTTTCAAAAAAACATCACTTAGTATAACTTTATGATTTATCAGTTGTTTCCCTCATGGGGGCCAAAAAAGGACATTGTGTCCCCATAATAACTCAGGGTTTACCAGGACCACACACACACACAAACAATTCAATCATTTAATTTTTGCTACCATAACTTTCATAATCCATTCTTCTGCACTAGTAGGCATTTTTTTTTACTTTGTTTTAATTTCATACTGATATTTTATTTGATTTATGACTAATTTAGCTACTGTTGTTTTTTACATTGCGCACTTTTTGTCATTAATAAAGTACACTAAAACTGAATTTAGAGAGTGGGAAAACAGAAGAGGGGTAAAAACACTGAGGTTATAAACCTCTGTCTCTTATTATTGGCCACTTCAAATTAGCCAAATTATTAAATAAATAATAATGACCTGTTGACATTCTCTCGTGTTCTGTGATGTTCTCCTGCATCCCATGAGAAATTTGTGACGTGTCAACCCCTCTAGTGGAGAAGAAGGGCATTGCCTCCACCAGCAGCCATATCCTCGTGGCTGCGCGAGAAATCTAGACAATTTCTGAAGCCAAGCTTGATGAAAATGATGAATCTTTCATTTATCCTTGAAAGAGTATTTCATTTATTCTTGGATGACGCAAGAAAATGACGCCCCGCCCACACGGTGTATGTATGTGTGTGTGTGTTACCTGAATGCGACTAGAGAGAATGATGCATAAAAAAGTTGGAAAGTGCTTTCATATCCACGTCTGCTGGCATGCTAGACGGCTAAAGAAAAACATGCATATGAGAGCTTTTACAACAGGGAGAGTCTTTCACAAAGCAATGAGCTGTTATCTAACATAAGCACTGTAGGCTATAGCCATTTTATCAGTGCCTTCTTACTCTACTGAGGTGAAAACATTATACCAAATTGGATTGAACTTAAATTCTGAAAACGTATTGAAAATAGGAATTTTATTTTATCCAGTAGATATTGTTTTTAGAAGGTTCTTGTTGTTTAACTGGCTACACTCCTTTTGGATTATTTGACAAGCCAGAAGTCGAACAATGTGCATTTTGCACTTTTTTTCCCTCTCAAATGCCCATTTTAATGAGTTACATTGAAATAAACGTTTTAACGACGGTGGAATGTGCTGTAGCCTATGTAATCCCCTCACATAATCTGTTTGGGGGCCTGCCCCTCTCTTTCTTCCACCAAACACATGATTCAGATCAAGCTCCCTTTTGAGGCTTGGCTAAATAAACGCACAGAGGAAGTACAATTCTAGACCAAAGTTCAACCTCATGCTGTTACCGGTCCGATATTTATGCTAGACACCACTATTAAAACAAGAAATATGCAATGAAAACATAAGTGAAGGACCTTGCTCACTCTTGGCAAAACACTTTCACACGGTTGTCTGCCAGATCAGGGATAAAAACTCCACTGTTGGGGGATTCTTTCACATTGCAAAACTTCTCTTCAGGACATCGCCAAGGACAAGGTACAATATCTCATTCTGCATGCCTTTGTGTTTTAAAATGTTCCATTTTGCAGAAGTAGTTCAGTCAATGTAAATATTGTAAAGAGGAAATGGAGACAATTTCTTTCAGAACAATGTACACAGTCATTTTTAATACAATAAGTTTCACAGTTATACACGTTTGTGCAAATTATTAAAATTGCTTCCACTGGGCAACGTATTCAACAGTACTGCATGCAGGTTTTGATGCTCAAGTCATTGGCATGGAGAAGCTTAATCTTTATATGAATAGCCTTTACATAACTATTTAGCATATATGTGAGGGAAAGGTTTCTGTGTTTAGATAGTGCTAGACTAGAGTACATAGATCATGTAACTATCTAGTTTAGCACATGCAAACAGTGAACTCTTAAAACTGTACATGTGTTCAGCTGAGATCTTGAAGCAGATCTCAGTTTATTGACTCGGTCATTATTCTGAACCTGTATGACTTTCTTCTACTGAATAAAAAAACTTTATATATTTTGAAAGTCCAAAGGGTTCAAACAATATTATAACCCTTTGACTTTCATTTTATGGAACAAAAAAATCATGAAGGCAAGTAAATGATGAAAGAATTTTTAGCTTTGGGTGAATCGAAACACAAATACAAAGTTCACAAAATCTACAAAGTTCAGTTAACTTAGCATTATTATTATTTTTATTTATTTTGCATCGGTGATATTTTGATCTACAATTGCAAAAAGTCAAGAATTGCAATGTGTTTCTCATTCAAAATGATTGACTAATTAAACACACATTTTCAGACAATGCTGCTGCATCCCCAGATCTTACTCCTTGTCTTCCTTTGGACTCTCCCACTACTTTCCTTGGCTGGGAATATCCTAGTGTATCCTGTGGAAGGAAGCCACTGGCTTAACATGGACATTCTGCTACGAGAGCTTCATCAACGAGGTCACAAACTGACTGTGGTCCGTTCTGCAAACAGCTGGTACATCCCAGAGAACACCACACACTATACACCCATCACCATCCATGTTGAGCACCTCAGCAGCCTGGAGGACCCCGAGTACATGGCATCCTTTCTTAAGAGAAACATTGACATTCAAAGAGGGGAAGGATCAGTTTTGTCATTCATTGCCCTGCAGAAAGAAATTATTACTCTTTTAGAAGAGTCTCACAAGTCCTCTGCTGAGATGGTGAGGATCATCCTAGAAGATAAAAAGCTTATAAAAACACTCAAAGAGTCCAAGTATGATTTGATGCTAACCGATCCTGGTTTTGCAGGAGGGGTTATATTGGGCGCGTACTTAGGTCTACCAATGGTGTTCAATGTACGATGGATAACAAACGGAGAGGGGCACTTTGCAATTGCACCCTCACCGCTTTCTTACATCCCAACTATCGGATCCAGGGTGACAGACAAAATGAGCTTTGTGAATAAAATGAAAAATCTCTTGCATTTTGGAATTGGCCAATACATAGACCACATGCTCACAAGGCCCCTCTATCAAGGAGTTGTCAGTGAATACATAGACCCCAACTCCAATGTCTACAATCTGATCCAAGGAGCGGATCTGTGGCTCATGCGAGTTGATTTTGTATTCGAGTTCCCTCGTCCTACTATGCCCAATGTGGTCTACATTGGAGGCTTCCAGTGCAAACCCTCCAAACCTCTTCCAGATGAATTGGAGAAGTTTGTCGAGAGTTCTGGAGAGCATGGGGTGGTGATCATGTCTTTGGGTACTCTGCTGGGAAGTCTGGTTCCTGACATATCTGAGGTTATCGCTTCTGCCTTCGCTCGCTTGCCGCAAAAGGTAATTTGGAGGCACGTAGGAGAAAAGCCATCTACGTTGGGGAAAAACACACTCATAGTGGATTGGTTGCCTCAGAACGACCTCTTAGGCCATCCTAAAACCAAAGCTTTCGTCACTCATGGAGGAACGAATGGAATCTACGAGGCTATTTACCATGGCGTGCCAATGCTTGGACTACCGCTCATCTTCGACCAATTCGACAACATGGTTCGCCTGGAAGCCAGAGGGGTCTCTCAAGTGCTCGACGTTGCAACCCTGGATGTAGATACCCTAACGCAAGCCCTGAGGGACATTCTGGATGAAAATCAACCGTACCAGAAGAACATGCGCACAATGTCAAGTCTACATCGCGACACACCACTTAAGCCAATGGACAGTGCCATCTTTTGGCTGGAGTTTGTCATGAGGCATAAGGGTGCGGCGCATTTGCGTACAGAGTCCTACAAACTTCCTTGGTATTCCTACCACTGCTTGGATGTGTTAATGTTGTTTGTGAGTTTGTTTACGGCAGTCTGTCTGATCTTGGTCTTGATGAGCAGGGCTTTGCTGAAAGTTTTTGTCAGGAAACGAAAAGCCAAAAAAGAGTAGATAGGCTGATATCATTTATGCTGCTGTATGTAATTTATGAACCAATGAGTTAAAGAGTTAGTTCACCCAAAAATGAAGTTTCTGTCATTAAGTACTCACCCTCATGTCGTCCCAAACCCATAAGACCTGTTCATCTCCAGAAGCTAAATTAAGATATTTTTGATGATATCCAAGGGAATCTGAACCACACATAGGCAGCAAGATTATTAATACATTTCTGGACCTCAAAAGGTGCAAAGACATTGTTAAAATAGTCCATGCGACTACAGTGGTTCAACCATAAATGTTGTGAAGCGATGAGAATATTTTTTGCGCACAAAAACAAAATCAAAATAACGACTTTATGTAACAATTTTGAACTGTTGTCATACACAATTGACATAGTGAACGCAGTTCAGCGTGTGCGCGTTTACATCCAAACGCTGGCTCAGTATTGGCCAACGCTGCACATGTGAGCAGCAGGAGCCAGCCAATAATGAGTCAGCATTCAGACGTAGAACATGGAGGTCTGCACTGCCTTCATTACGTTAACTGTATAGGACAACAGTTCAAATTGTCAAATTCCGAAGATGAACGAAGGTCTTACGGGTTTGGGACAACATGAGGGTGAGAACGTAATGACAGAAATTTCATTTTTGGGTGAACTAGGTTGGTTAGATTGCATGGCCATCTGGCTGAAAAAAAAAACATCTTTCAACATTAATAATTTCTCGAGCAACATTTAAATGATAAACATACCATTATATAAAGTAGACAATTAACCAATGCCCAATTCACACTTACCCCTTAATCGGAGAGAGCAAAAGAGCACGCGTATTTGGCGTGCTGACCGAGGGGGAGGGTTCTTGGAATTTGGCCCCAAATACGAGTCTGCCATGTATGTATGAATATATAGAGGCCTCCTCTCATGCTGATTGGATAGATCATTTGAACGTGTTCCTCCTGAACTTTAATAAAACATTTTTTTGGAAGCCTCTTAAAAAGGGTGAAATGAACTTTTTTTTTTTCCAAGTTTAGTCACTAGAGAAGAGCTTGGGACTGTGAGCATTCTTATTGCGTAATCAGCATTATCCAGAGTGACATCACAGTCTATGTTCCTACAGAATTACAGTTTCTAAATAGCTTTCCCAAATTCTCCCCCTGTCTGCCATCATTTAAAAGAAATAAAAATAAATAAAATATTGAGACAATGTTGCTTGGTCAGGGAGTTTTTGATGGGGCCACAAAGCCAGCTTTTGGACTTTGTGAAAATTAACTTTGATTGGCTAACTTGAAACTTCAATTACACACATCAGCTTTAAGGTTTATACGAATACATTTGGTCAATTAATTAACGGTTGCTTTTTTTTTTTTTTTTTTTTTTTAAAAAAGGAACTGCAACGGATTGCGTTTTTTTCATTTGTTTTATTGATTTGTACAGACATTGAATGAACCAGCTGTCTATTTTGCACGTAAATATTTCACTTAACACAACCACCGGCATGGTCAACAAAAAAATAAAATTATTCAAAAAACAGAATCATAATGTGACAGATGGCCGATGACGCCGATGCTCCTACATTTTGGAATGGTGTATTACTATATATGGTTACAATAGGTGAAATACTTTAGAGTAAAAAATAAAGTGCTCCGTCTTCATCTGTTCTACTGTGTCACTTTGAGAATACTCATCTCACCTCTCCAAAAAGTAGCAATCCCATTTCTTTCTCTATGAAAAACAAAGTGTAAAAAAGGTTAGAAATGTCTAGATATTTCAAATCTACAGACCACAGCTCAATTGTCACTGTGTGATATTTAAGGGGATCAATGTCATATACATGCAAGATATAAAGACAAACACTTGAACACAATCAATAGAACATGTAACCTATATAATAGATACCAGTCTGTAACTTTGTTTAGTTCCATTAGGAAAACATTACAAAACGCTTTTCTTCCTTCTGTAATAATAATAATAATAATAATAATAATAATTATAATAATAATAGCAGTAATTGTTCCACAGCTAACTTTTCTAAACATCTGTTCCACTCACCCCACGTCACCAATTTTCTTTCAACATTTCAACAGTTTCATTATATCTTAACAAATGGAAAGAATGAATAATAGGGAGTTTAAAGAGAGAAAGAATGTCTGGGAACAGCTTTGGTATTTTAAAAGTATAGCAAAAACATCTCAAGTCAGTGCGACTGCAAGTTGCTCAGGCATTTTTGTTTCACTTCAGTCATGTAAAAAACACAGGTTGCGCTTCAGATTGGCACATTTTGTGTTATCTTTCAAGACTTGTTGGACAGAGGTTACAGCAGATTATTTCAACACAGAAACCCTGGCAGAGGCCGTTCCTTAGGACACATTTGCTTGAATTCAAATGAGTGGAAATGATTTATATATATTGTTAGATCCAAGTGTGTTTTAAACTAGCAATAACAATCCAAAAAAAAAAAAAATGCTTTTCACTAGAAATCTCAGTACTTCCAAATCTTCTTTTTTTGATAGAACAAAAGAAACCAATTTGTACCTTTTGAAAATACAAAGCCTTAATCAAATACTGCTGTCACATGCATTCCAACTTTACAAAAGCATATCTCTGTATTATAATGATTCTAAAAACTCTCTGCCCAGGAATCCAACCAATAACAAACAATGAAGATTAATTTGAATGTTTCATTTTGATCCAAACATGGATATTAATAGGCCTAGAGATTCCAAATGTCTTAATCGTTTTGGAAAATTCTGGGAAAAGAGCATTTATTAAGTTGTGAATTCAAACAAGAGCGAACATTTGCCAACATTACTGGGTTTTTCCATAAACAAAAGAAAATTACAGGGACATGCATCAAAACACAAGCTGCAACAAAGTATTTCACAATCCATTCTGAAAACCAATTCTCCATGCTCCAGAATCTTCAGATGTTGGACTGCACCCCCTTGAGAATTTGCTAAAACAAGCCGAATTGTGCAATAACTTCAATGATAAAACAGAAATGGAGAATATGTTCTTTTTAAAGTAGTCACGGTTCAAAAGTGAAGTGCAATGTTGCAGCGTGCTATGAAAATTTTGTGTGATGTTATATAGAAACTCTGGAGATTCTGCTTCGTGATTTTGTAATGAAAGGACAAAAGATGCAAGTTCACATTCAGAAGAACTTGAACATGGATGGTTAGACAACATTGACAATGGAATCGTTTCATAATCAGTTGAAGCAACGGTATGTTTTAAAGGCAAATCAGTCAAACTTTATGCAACCTGTCCTTTTTGTTAAACTTTGAGGCGAACACATGTAATTTAACCAGGAAAATTCCTCTAAGAGCAAATGGTTGTGCAACAAAACTTGATGAAAATATAGCAAAAAAAGAACTAATTCACACAAGCCTAAAAACAAAAGCATTAGTGTCAATTACGCAGGAATAAAGACAAAAGAAACTAAATGCCTTCTTTGTCATATACTTCTCTCTTTCATCTTTTATTTCCACAACTTGAGATACTCAAAATAAAATAGAAATAACGCAACTTTCCAGAACACTTTTAACACCTCTTTCGTCCACATTTGCTAAAGATGCAAATCCCAGCCTCTAGTAAGGTATGTTTCTTTTAAGAGTCACTTCCTCTCTGTTTACATTCCTCACTTTTCTTCAATCAACCCCCTGCCATGTATACCTTCTCATTAGTGTCCAATCTCTGCTCATCAGGGTCTCTCTGAATTCCCTCCACTTACCGAGTCAATCCCACCACTAGGACAAGGGACCCTCCCTGCTTCCCGTGCCCGCACCGGCACCTCCTGCCACCAGGTTTCTCAGCAACTTCCTCCTGCCAGCCTGGTAGTCTTCCTCATCCACGTTCACCAGGAGCTTAATGGCCTCGTGACCCACTGCCTGCTTCAGAGAGTCCGTGATGAAAACGCCCTTCAGGGCTTCTAATAGCGAGCCATTGATGTAGTCCCGCCAAAAGGCGTCCAGGTAGGTCAGCTCTGAGAACTTGATGTCACATATGATGGAACCCAGGTCACGGGATTTGAGGATAGTGTTGGCCTGGTTGAAACGCTCGAACTGTCTCTCCAGCGCCTCTTGTTTGTTGGAGAAGACATTGCCTTGTAGAGCTGACTCATGCTGACAGTACTCCGCACGCACCCTCAGTCTTATGTCTGCAAGTAAAGGAAGAAGGTTAAAAAGGTGGCTTTTATATCTACTAACAAAAGACACTCATATTTTAGGAGTTTTGCTTGTCAGCCCTCAAACGTTCAAATTGCACATCCATAATCATACATACCCAAAAATGGCAATGGCTGGCATCAAAGCGACTTTCAAAAGGTTGCCAAGAAGTGAGAATTTTGTATGAGATTTAATTATGATACATATTCAAAAGTTTTATTCAAGTCACTTTGGCTACTTTCACACTTTTAAATGTGACCAATATCATATTCCTGTCTGAACAGATCATGGTCCTGAACTGACCCGTACACACAAAAGAACTTAGATGTCACGCAGCACACCGTCATCTAAACATGGAGGACTTTAGAGTAAACCATTACACATTTATTTATTGTATGATGTTCTGCAGAAACCAGTGAACTTATGTGAAGGCAATATAAAAAAAACACGAGGATACGAAAAAAGAGAGCAGAGTTTTTAAACATTCTTGATTTTTTGCTTGTATATAGAGCTGTCACTGTAATACTTATGAGTTCTGATATCACTGTCCTTCACTGACTTTCACAACTGTCTTGATAGCGTCAGGTATGTAAAATCTTTGAAATGGCTCCCATAAGTACAGAACTGTGACAAATGTCGATCTAGTGTGACGTAAAAGTTGCACAAATTCCGATTTCAAAACATCAGACCTGTTTCGGATTTAGGACCACATATAGAAGTGATCCAAAACAGAATCGCAAAGACCAGATTCCATGTGATTTGTGTCGTTCACACGGTCATGACAAAAACAGATCATATGAGCAAAACAAAACAAAACCAAAAATCGGATTTGGGCCACATTTACCTGAACATAGTGTCAGATCTGAACGTGTCTGATCATGGAGTCAGACTTTCTCATTCTGGATCATAAACATTGTCACTGTCATGACAATCAGCATGCATCATCTTTTTTTTTTTTTTAGCAGATTTGTTGGCTTACCACAGGTCTGTTTTTCCCTGCAGTCTGCTGTTGCGTGAGATCTTTTCCTTTTCCTGCTGGGAGGAGGTGGGGTGGGTTTAGCACGTGGTGGGCATACCTGGGGTCCTGATGGAGGACAGCAGATCAATGGCTGGGGTCCTGAGAAACAGATCATGATCAAAATCACTACCACAATGTCCGTTTTGTAGTACTTGCATTTCCACTAATCACTATTAGGTTTAGGAGATAGAAATAATCTGAAGATTTGGATGATTTCCAGGTCAGAAAAAAAAAAAAAATAGCATTAAAAATGCAGGAAGCAATGTTAAGGCTGGAATACACTACGTGGCTTTCACCCCAATTTGCGGTCTGGACAAGTTGCTGAAAATCAAAACAAATCTGCAGATTTCTGGCAGATGACAGATTTCACAGAAAATCGCATAGTGTATGATGGGCACACATTTTTCTAGTATACGTTTAATATTTTAAGCTGGTTTTAAAACAAATATTGTTATGCACCTCCTAGCAACGAGGTGCGTGTTTCTGCGTTAGTTTGTTAAAAGTCTGGTAGTGTGTGATTGAGTCATTGAGTCAGTGTGATGTCATGGACAATGTGGACTTTCGGAAACAAGAGCATTTACAAACATTGGCTACAGAAGCAGAGTGTTAGCTTAATGCTAATTCCAGTATAGTTCGCCACTGCATAATTCCACCTAGCAGCACCAATACCATTGTCTCTCTTGTTTGAAAGCTGTGTACTGCATGCTCCTATTGGTCAATGACACAGATGTGACAGAAGCCGTCATGAAGGACCGAAAAAAAATTAAAAGTGCAAGTCTTTCTGATGTATTTCTGCCTTCAGTCCTCTTCGGAGAGTTTCGACACACTCTGAAAAAGGCTGAAATGCATCAGTGTACAGTGTTTTAGTCATTTTTAATGTTTCTAGTGTGACAGCCATGATGTGAAAGGGCTTTTTTGGACTGAAAGAAGTGCCTTGGATTATTTTCTAAAAGTATAACCCAACTAATGAGCACCTTCTGGGATTACTTCACACACAAGGTCCTTCCAGCAAGTAGCATTCCAAGATGCTTTCTTTAAAACGCTAGTCTTTCTGTCGGGGCTTCGTGAAGCGTCGCAGATGCAGTGTTGGTTGTCGTCCACTATGACACGCCATAAGAGATAAAATTATCGATTCTAGCACCCTGGCCGTTATTCAACATGACACCCTACCAAAATCAGGCTGATGTCATGTATAGTCTGAACCCGGCATTAGTGCATTTCATACAAACAATGTGGAAAAGCTCCATTAGTTAAATATGTCAGCTGTGTGGATGCTAGGGCAGGGTTGACATTATTGATTTCTTTGATAAACCAAGACATTTTAGTCTATGCTGTCTTCAGTTGATGCATGATCAAAACTTCACCAAACATTATTTATAGCACACCTAGCATCTAATAATTGCAATAAGCTTTGTGATTTTGTCACTCTTTGACACCCTTTATTCTCTTCCTCTTTACTGAAAAAGCATAAAGATGCTGAACAAACAGGCTTAAAATACAGATGAAATAAAGGTGAATGAACATCAGAAGGTATGTTGAAAGAAACAGTACAACTTACAGAAACATATCATCACTCAAAAATGGAAAAAAATGTTATGTAACATTACATTCATTATTTGAGTGTTGATTATTAAATAAATTTGATTAATTAAACATTACTTAAAATTTATTTTCAGTTTTCAGCTAAATGAACGCTTTCATCTCAGTTTGGGTACGCAAAAAAATTCAGGCAAATTAGTGCATCACTACCAAAAATGCGTACAGCACCATCAAGAAGCCTAAAGCATAACCAATAGAGGACACACCTGTTCTTCTGTGAGGAGTTCCCTGCTGGGACTCTCCTGCTCCTCTGGGAGAAACATAACGGACTGACGTCTCCTCCAGATATTTATCCACTGGATCTGGACACACTGGGAAATAATAAGCAACATATTACATGTTCATCTTGCCAAAAAAAAACAGCAGAGTGATGAAACTGTATCTTCACTGCACACAATAATTAACTGTGGGCGAAAGTGACAAGAACTCAAACCTGTCTGTCTCTTGCGCAGAGTGACGTACGGCAGCAGGTCATGGCGAGTGATGATGCGGAGCAGCTGAAGAACATGCCGGAAGTTTGTCTCATCACATCTCCCCTGACGTTCCAGCGCGAGCAGGAAATCCCGGCCGCTTCGTATCCCTCCTCTCTCGTACTCGTCAATAACGTCCACAAAAAGGAAGGACAGCACACGCACATCACGGTGCGTCAGCTGTGCGCCCACAATATCAAACATGCGGTGAAGAGAGTAAAGCCCATACGCGTCGTCCACAGCCTCCTCCGGCCACGGCTCCACCCGGCCAGACGCAGGTCTCCGAGACGAGGAGGAATTACTGCAGGACGCCGGAGCCAGTCGGCTTAGAGAGAGCGCAAGGGAGTTACCGTGAGTTGTTGCGGATGAGGATGCCGCAACCCAGCCTCTCCGAGAAGAGGAGAGCCCGGAGCGGGAATAGGAGTCTATCGGGGAACGAGAGATGTGTTGCCTGCCCTGACTAGATGAAGAGTTCTGTGGCAAGAGGAGGGCAGGGTTGGCATTCCCATGCTGCTGTGAGGTCATCACTCTTCACTAGGCGGATGACGGGTGAGGGGGATGGCTGAAGGCCCTGTCAGCAGTGTGAAGCAGCTCGAACTCTGTCAACACACTCGGCCCGCAACTCTCACCTCCGACTTCACTCTGGAAGAGTTTATGTTAAAGCATTAGGTCACTGACTCCATGACATATTGAATAACAAATTGATAAAGATGATAAACAGACGAGGACAAATTATCACAAGACCTGGGTGAATTTTACACTTATGTAAACAGATCTATTGCTCAACTGCGTTTCTAGACTTCATGTCAGAGTTGCCATTGCTCAATCATGCAGCAAATCTAAATCATATAGATGACATGTTTACACGTCACATCTACAAATAAAATCCTACAGATTATATATTCTGATATATCTATTATCTACATATAATATATAAATGACACATTTTGAGATTATATTCTACATAAATTGTACAATTTTACACTGATATCACATCTATACAAAAAAAAGCATACAGATTATAAATTTTAATCCCATCTACATATAAAAACATAGACTCCGATATCACAGCTATATGCAAGTTTAGACAGATTTTATACTGGGATACAAAATAATACAGCACATATACTCTGATATGACATCTAAATGTAAAATCACAGAGATTAGGTTATATATTCTGATATCACTTTGACATGACATCTACATAAAGTGCTTCAATTTAAGAACCTATTTGAGTATAACTAGTGTAGCAAACTTATATTTAAAGCCTGTTTGTACAGTTTTTACGTAATAAGACCAATAAAAAAAGACAGAAAATATTTAGGCAGAGGGTCAGATTATTTACTGATCTGGTTAACTTGCAAATTAACATCTAACAGGCTTAAAAGGATGAATATCAGGATGAATCAAACATTTCACTTCCATATGATTTGGATTTTATGCGAGTCTAGTAAAAAGATGTATGTATAAGCTGTTAGACATCAACAATCTCCTGAAATCTATCTGGACAGCTGTGTGTTGTTAGCCTGTTTCTTAGCATACACAAGGAGGGGCTGTAGAACACAATGATATGTTAAGATTATATACATTTTCTATGTTAATATCTCATTGCGATCCCCTCTATTATTTCTACATTCCTAAAGACACTTAAACGTTTTTTGCTATTGATATAAACTTCGCTTAGCAACTGACTGCTGGCTTGCTAACGTCAACAGCGTGTAGCAACACTGAATGTACACAACTGTCTTACCTGTTTAATTTCATGAATCACTTTGCAGACACGGTGACTATGGACGTGGACTGTGGTCTGGTCCTCATACATGTACAATAATCGTGTGTGGGGATAATTTAAACGGTTTGGTGAAGCTTGGTAATGAGCCCATTTTTTGTTCCTCTGCTAAAATGTAGGTACATCCGGGACATGAGCAAGCGTGGGGCAACATCCGGGGAATGTAGGAAACGCTTTATCAAACAGACAATAAACTCTCGTGATGTGTATTTTTTTTTTTTAAATTGCTGCTACGAATAAATCTACAAGAAAAAAAACGTTCATCAGAATAGGTATCTGTATAGAATATAAATATTTATTTTTTTGATCACGAAAAACAACACTGCATAGCTCCTTTACATTATGAAAGATCACCATGGTAACCACATTTTCATCCAAAATACAATTGGCTTACTAGCTATTGTAAAATCTTAATAAATATAAATAAGTTCATCTTCAAACCTGCAAGAAGCTGTTGTAATCTTGGCAACTTTGTTTAAATCCTTTTTTTATCAATTCAGGCTGATATGAAGTCAGTGAAATCAAAATACACCCCCACCCCCCACACAGAAAATTCACTTTTAACCAAAAGGCTATTCTAGGAAAATAGGTCAGAGTCACCTGCAGCTGACTAGAAAGTAGCAAATCAATGTTAATGACTGGCGTAATTAAAGCCTATACCCAGCAAACAATTTTTGGTTCCCAGCGGGTTCTGGGGAGGTTAGTTTATGGTTATAAATATAAAAGCTAAGAATAGCCATTAGATAACATTCTGAATATGTTCTCTTTAGTTTACAAAAGACCAGTGGTGTAAAGTATTTGGGTAAATGTAATTAGTTACTGTACTTCAGTCTCTTTTTGGCTAGTTTTACTGAGTATCAAAGATATTAGCAACTTTTACTCTCTACTTGACTACATTTTTTGAATAAGTAATGTACTCTTTACTCCAATACATTTGTGATGAGTAATGCAATTACATTTTGCATGGCACCTAACTTTTTCTGCTTAAAAGAAGTGATATCTAAGGGCATTGAAGATACAATATCGGTAACACTTTACAATAAGGTTCATTAGTTCACATTAGTTAACTAATGAACTGCACTAATATAGCATTTATTAATCTTTATTAATGTTAATTTCAACATTTACTAACACTTTAAAATCTTGTTAACATTAGTTAATGCACTGTGAAACTGTATTTTCATTAAAGAACGTTAACGAAGATTAGTAAATACAGTAACAAATGTATTGCTCATGGTTAGTTCATGTTAGTTAATACATTAACTAATGAACCTTAATGTAAAGTGTTACCATAATATCTTGTGCGTTTTGCCTTTACTCGCCCAAACTTGTCAACAAAAGTTACTTTACATGAGTGCGAGTGCATTAGCAGGTAGTTGCTGAATCGCAGGTGTTTCATTTATGAGATGCAGCCGGTGATGAGGCCGAAACCAGCAACTCCAGTGCAAGTAGACTTTGACTAGTTATAATTTTACTTAACATTATTTTAATTATCTGCTATACTGAAGATAAATTTTTGAAGGATATCAGTTTACTTATGGCCTTTTTGTGCACTTGAGCTTAACTGAGAAGTTCAGGAGGCTGTTGTCATTGCTAACCTTGATATATTTGAATTGTGAGCTGTTCAGTTTTATTTAATTTCTTATCCTCACTGGCATGTCTCTTAGGTGTTGAGGACTAGTGCATATTTGAGCCTACAATTAGTACGAGTGAAATACTTAAGTACTGTTAAAATCAGATACTCTAAAGGTGATGATACACGGGGCAACTTTTTTAGCAATGTTGCCGACCGATGTTTCTTGACCACTTTCCCATTGAGATTGGGCAACAAATTTCAATCTAAAGTATCCAGAGTCCCAGAAGTATCCAGAGTATCCAAAAGTTGCCCCATGTATCATCACCTTAAGACATTTGGTCAAGTTGTATTGGAATTGGTGACTTGTAATGGAGTCATTTTCGCTGTAAGGTATATATACTTTTACTTAAGTGTGGTTTTCAGGTACTCTTTACACTTCTGCAAAAGATCTCCCTGCAATGTTCTGGGAAGGTTCGTTTTTGGTTATAAACAAACCTAAAAAAAAAAAAAAAACATATGTCAATCATATGTCAACATTAGGGGAATGTTCTGTGTTTGCTGGTTATTGGCTATTAGGATGAGCCCTTAGATATTTCCCAGATTTCTGTTGTAACTGGCAATGTGTCAGTAGCACAAGAAAGAAATCTGCACTTGTTTGCGCCATATTAGTTAGAAATATGAAAAAGATAGTCAGAAACATGGGAAAACCTTTTAAAAAACACTTCTTAGCTGGTATAAGATGGTCTCCTGGCTTAACCAAGTCGGTCGCCCAGCCTGACCACCTAAAAAGTGACCAAAACTATTTTAAAACCAGCCAACAGACCAGCCTGACCAGGCTAGAAGACCAAATAAGATCATTAAAGAGTGAAGAACCCTTTCCCTTCAACATTAAACAGGAATCCTTAAAAACTGGTTTCATTCCAAGAGTGAAAATATCCTTAGTGAAACACAATACATTATTCTTGTGGTATAATCTGTATATTGGCATTCAGGATTCAGTATCCAATGGCACAAGGCTGCTAAATTGTTCTGTGGCATCCACACATTCCTTGTTTTTGGACCTCCCTGGGATCTGTTAAAACAAAGGAACCGATTTAAACTTAGAGAGAATGACTAAAATGTACATAACACATAATGATGATGTTCTTTATGATATACTGTTAAACTACCTGATTCATCAACACACCTGATTGCACATAGCTTTTCCAGAGCGGACAAATGTGGCAAAGTGTTCACAGTTAAACGTGAGGACTTTGTAAGTAAACTCCTGGTCAAGTAAAGCGTCTCGTCGCTTTCTGATTTCATCCTCAGGCGAAGGCTGGAGAGCGTGACGGTTATTGCTTACTGAAACACGAGCTCCTTTAGGTACATTAACTTCAGACAGGAGCTGACGCCGTATTTTAGTTTCTCCAAGCAAAAGATCACCACAAACAGGGAAGACAGCCTGCAGACAACCCCGAAACGTACTCATCAGCTGATTTTCATCTGGTGTGGAAAAAGCAGGTTCGGTTTGAAACAAAGTGTTTAGCGGTGATCAAGAATAGAAGAAATAAGAAATAAATGCACGAGTGATCCAAAAATACTGTGTATATATATATATATATATATATATATAATTATGTTTGAATTCATTGCCTTAATTAGGTTATGCATCACAGTAGATCAAATCAGGTGACATTTGAACCTATAGTGTAGTGTATACAACAGTGTATGAGTTTTATTTATGTACCTTTCTTTAAAAATTATATTTTTGAACCTCAATTTCAGACACATACCTAAAATCTAGGGCTATAAAAACATACTGAACATTCAAAAAATCTAATCCTAAAAAAAATTCTATTGGGGTAACTTGTCACAATGGAATTTGGCTATTATCCCCTTTGTATAGTAGACTGTGTAGTATGTAGGCCTACAGTAAAGTATGGTATAGCATGACTGTATCGTTGTTTTTATAGAATTAGTATTAGGCTAGTATTAAAGAGAACGTCATCGTGCTTACCAGCAACCCCAAAGTGAATGACGTATCCATCTCCGTCGTACACGCCCCAGTGTGAGTAACCAATGGGATACGAGAACTCGATTAAATCTCCGAATTGCGCGCTGGATACAACTTGCTCAACCTGTGCATGACAGATTCAGTCTGTCAAGATACCGCCCGATAACAGCTGTTACAGGTTTTACAACAAGTTTGACAACATATGACGGCTGCATTCCTTGAGGACTTGACTTATAACCATCGCTATGGTGTCATACGATTAAAGTAAAATCATTACCAAGTGTCCAAAAACATTATTGGAGAACGGTCTCCAATTGCGTAAAGTAGCCTAAAGATGATCCTCAACTGATTCTAAATAATTCTATATTCTTTAAATAAATATTAAAATATTTTTAAAACAATTATAAAAGGGTAGTCCAACTACTTAATTAACGTGACATAAAACAATATTTTATTAGCTTATAGGCTTATTTTGAAATATTAATTCTTATCATTCACGCATTGAATATTTGTAAACGTACCTGTTCTTTGTAGTCCATCTCTCGTGTGGTTTAGTCGTTAAGAGCAGAAACTATAAGCAAAAGGATTTAAATGCCTGCCGAGCCTTGTAGGCGTGGTCACCAGCAGGACTTGTTTGTGAGGACTTTCTCCTTGCATTGTAATTTAGCTACTCCACCTTCAAATCTTCTGCCACATCTGCAGGGTTATTAATTCCACTGAATGCATTTATGATCATTTCTTGATATTAAAGTTAGAAGAAAGTAAGCGTCACCTTTAAGATAGGCTGTCTTGTGATGGCATGACAAACATCCACAACACAATCCACTTTATTACAGTATTACCATGATGAATGAGTGACAACAGGCGTCCAGAATGACAAACTGTGAATTTATCTAATTATTCAAAGATCCAATCCACGAAAACTAAGCAAATGAAGCTGTTAACAGACATCTCAGAGAGGAAGCACCAATGCTGTATGTCAACTAAATCGAACAAAAAGTCATTTTTGTGGAATACAAATTCATAAATGTGAGCAGGGAATTACACATAGTTTTCAATGCACTGTTTAGCAGTGGTTCTTTAACCACCTTTTGGTTTAAATGGAGTCCAAGATTCTTCTGAATTATGCCTTCCTGCATGGAAATGTTTATTCATTGTCTTCTCTCAAATATCTTGATGATTTACACAAATTATGGCCGCTTTTTCCTCTTGTTCTCCTCCTGGATTGGTTTGGTACATCTTTTACTTCTTGTGGTTGCCAAACTGTACAGCCATTTGGTCGCTGACGCAGCGGAACGTGGCGGGCTGCACCTCCCAGTACCTGATCGGGTTGTCAAAGAGACTGATGCCGTTGTAGAACACCCTCTTCATCCCAAAACCAGTAGGGCAGAAGTCATCCACCCCAACATTAGTGATATTGTTTGAATGGAGGTAGACAACCTGTAAGGAGAGTGTGGTTCAGTTTATTTAGTATATAGGAACTAGAATCAGTAAAATTCTATACAAAAGCACACCTGCAGATACTTCATATGAGGAAGACCACTGGGCACACTGGGCAGACGGTTGTTGTCAAGGTGCAGCTCTCTCAGATTGGTGAGGTAAGATAAAGCACCATGCTCAATGTGGCGAATCTGGTTACTGCCAAGTCCCAACCTAAACACAGAGACAGAGGGGTTTTAACCACTAGAGGACACCCAAAGCCAACTTTATGCCATAATGTAAAAGTTCAACTGAGGAAATGTTTCATAAAATTACAATACATGTTTACATATTAATCACACTAAATAATTGGGTATGTGTACGGTTTACCTCTGCAGCTGAGTGTACTGGCTGAGATCCACAAACTCAATGGCCTGAATCTGATTATTGTCCAAATGAAGCTCATGAAGACTGCTGGGAAGGTCTAGCAAGAATAAAACACATTCCAAATGGAATAGAATGCGGTGCATTGTATTTAAAACATAATGGGTCACATTCCATGAAGAAAAGAATTTTGTATTCTGCACCAAAACACAAATACACCTTTATTCTGTATATATATGCTGTATATATTTGCTGTATTATGTATATATTCAATACAGCATTTTCATGAAACCATTTACGAAATAAAAATGCACAAAAATACCTAATCGTGGCTGAAAATAAGTCAATTAATTAAATGTATTTGAAATTGTAACCATCATACACATTACCTTTGGGAACCCCAGTGAGTTTGGCTTCAGAAATGCGCAAGTAGTTCAGTTTAAGGTCCATAAATGCTCCAGGTTCGAAACCACTGTTCTGGAGTGGATTACGACCCATTTCTGCAATAACAACCAGTGTTTGAGGGACAAATAAAGTATTTAGTTTTATTTATGTAGAGATTTTTATCAGTAAATGTTGTTAAAAAGCAGCTTTACGGGACTATAACTTCAGCGAGCAACCATGACATCATGATTCATACCATATGATGTCATTAGCACAGTATACACACAATAAACACACAGTCTTACCAATGACATGCATGTTGTGGAGGCCTGAGAAGCTAAATGCCGGCACCTTCTTGATGTGATTGTCATGGATACGCAGCTCCACAAGGG
Source organism: Zacco platypus (assembly GCA_038088235.1). Classification (NCBI taxonomy): domain Eukaryota; kingdom Metazoa; phylum Chordata; class Actinopteri; order Cypriniformes; family Xenocyprididae; genus Zacco; species Zacco platypus. The sequence goes on from CM076073.1 coordinate 7,234,988, forward strand.
ATGGAGGCAGGTTTTTGGGGATGGAAGTCAGAAGGTTGTGAGAGATGTATAACTTCTGCAAACGCTTCAAAGGAAGGAATGCCTTGGGATGAACTTTGGAGATTTGGTTATATCTTAACACCAGGGCCTGAAATGGGACAGGGGCTATGAATAGTTGAATGCACAACATAAAGCACAATATTGCATTCAGACATTCATTTACAAAATGACAGCAAATGTAATTGTGATTCAAATGATAAAATAAAGATATGTTAGCTCTCACATAGAGATTGGTCAGTCCCTTAAAGTCTCCCTCCCTAATCTCTGTGATCCTGTTGCTCTGCAGGTCCAACAGCAGTGTGTCTGCAGGGATATCATATGGCACGTAACCTAACCCTGTTGGGGAAATATGCACAAAGAATTGCTAAAAATGAGGTCTGAAAAAATCAATATTGTGGATCAAATGTTGTTTAGGCTGTTGTTGCAGTTGTAATTCATATTTTCCAGGATAGAGGAAAGCTAGAAAATGAAATCAAAATGACAATATTTACTGATTTAATACATATTCTGTTCTTATATTGTGGAATGTTAAAAGACTTTAAATTTCAGCTGACATCACCAAACCCTCATATTTTTAGCTACTCCCCTCTAATATCTGTCTGCCCACATTTCACAATCTGTCTGATGGATAAAATTAGGTCCTGCCCAATTTTTTTCTAGTTAGCGGTGTCATACGAGAGACAGGAAAGTAGTGCCGGTCAGTTATCGTCCCATGACGTATTCAGTTATTTTTTACCTTGCTACTTAATACAACATAAAATTAAGATTATATTAGTGTTTAATATAGCATAATATTAAACAGTAGCCAAATAGAAAAATACTCTGAAAAAAAAAAATAGATGAGCGGACTGATATACAGTGTTACCATGGGTAGATGATAGACGATAATTAGAAAATATCCATCCGCAACACTACTGGTAAATCATTATCGAGTATTCCAGTGACCCAGACCGGGTCACAGCAGCGCCATCTTCGATTTTTAACGGAAATGCGACGTTGCGAGGGATAGACATCTCTTCAGTGTACTGTTGTACTGTTATTTGATGCACTTTTGAATTGTTCTGCTGACAAAACACTGCAAAATATCTTTCCAAGACATTTCAGTAGACAAAAAAAAAAACTCAAAGCAACAATAGCTGTGAAAAATTATAAGTGACCTCAGATACAGCTTTTTACAGCGTATGCAATTAAAAACACGGTAGCCTAAGTCTATCTCTCACAGCCTCGCTCTCGTACCTGTCATTGCACTGCTCTGAATAAGGTCTATAGCCATTGAAATAAAAAAAATTTAAATATTAAATCGATCATGCCACTTTTTAGGATGCCTTTAGAAAGTAGTTCATTTAAGAATCATGTCTACCATATGAGTCTTTGGGTTACCCAGGTTCACTTGTAAACTTTTCAGAGGGCTATAATTTCGGAAATGTTTGGTAATTCTCTAGGCTTCAGGACTCTGTGTGTTTGCTGTGCTCTGTTGTTGTGTGCTAGCATTCCCCTCCGAGCTTCCCATATAATTAAGATGGAGCCAGATGACCATGGCTCCACGTAGCACATTACAATGTGGAGAGAGAGAAAAAGAGGAGAATAGCTGTTTTTATGAACTTCATAAAAGAGAGATAGAGGGAAACAGGGCAGCTGTGCTTGGGTGGTACCTGGCATCCATTAAAAAAATGTCCATTTGCTTTTAAATTCATCATTCCTGGTGAAACCGACATCATAGTTTATGGCACGTTTGCTGTACCGAGTAGAATAACCAGAACGTCTGTCTTCTCAGGTGACCGACCACACGCCACATGTGCTGTCTGATGTGGATGGGCCAGATTAGCGGTGTGTCTGAATTGGTATCCGTTCTCGAGCTAAATTTGATCCTGATCTCATTCAGGCCTTTGATGTGGATGTTAAAACCTGACATTTCTGTTTAGCTTTCAGCCAAAATTTCCTCCTCACTTTCCCTACTTTCAGCCACAACTTTGATTTACTTTTATATGTGACTCATTTTCATATCATTGTGTTTCAGACACACCACATTCATTCATACTACATTTTTAAAATGTCATGGGAAAAATGATAGGCAGGTCTTTGAAGTTTGCTTGATGTTACAGGCTAGTAATTTTGGGATAAGTTGGATGATATGAAGGGGATATCCTGTTACTCATTCCACCTATTCACTAACCAGTGTGACATCACACTTTGGTTATCAACTGGTGAGTTGCAGCCCGAAAAAGGGGTCACAAGTATGTTCTGAAAGTGTTGAAAAATATTAAAATGCGCAATTAATTGTATGATTCTTTTAAATTGCTATAGTACAAAACAGTCCATTGTATTCTCAGTTTTCATATTCATCCTGTGCATGCCACATGAATCATTTTTCTCGGGTCTATATTTTCAATGTTTGGTTTTACGTTTGTGCAGTAAACAATTTTGGCACTGTGTCGTCCCGTATAAAATTTGGGTCTAGAAGCAAAACCTCTCAGACTAAACAGTCATTATCTTGTCTGTCTATACTAAGACACCGTCGCAAACACATATCATCTTAAACCCACCTAAATCCGAGCACTGTACGACTCTAAGGTCACACCGACAGCCAAATGGGCATGTGGGATGTTCAGGTTGGTATGGATCCACGGCTGACCCTTCTTCCTGGTCCTTCATCATCATCATCAGCTCTTTCACATCAATGTCCTTCCCAAAGTCCCAGAATCCTTTCTGCTCAAAGGGAAGGGCGGAAGAGTGTAGTGGCAGGTGGGCAGTGCAGAGAAACAGGAAAGCCACACAGACGGACAACATGGCTGCTACGTTTTTAATCTGCGAAAAAGAGAAAGAAGTACTTTCAAAATATGGCAGTACAATTGTTTTCCACACTTTTATAAAAACCATAAATGCTACCAAGAGCTGATTCTGGTCAAATCCAACCTTCTGTGGTCTCATTAAGCTTTGAATATGCAGCCGCCTCGCTGACTGTCACAATAAACCAATCTGCTCTCCACATCGACAATGGGGAAAATATCTCGTTGTTACTAAAACTAAAAGCTGAGACAGGGAAAGGCTTGTTTGGGTCAGATGCATCAACGTGTGCAAATGTGTATTTTCGTAACCTGTCTTCATGCTATATTTACACATTTTTTTTCTCTCCCAGAACGGGTGTAACGTCATCAGAGTGTATTTTTGTGTCCTTTGTCCAGCTGAAACCACACTGATGCAACGTCAGTAGGCGATGAAGACTACAAATCTAGCCATTATTGCTCTTTTAGTGCATTTGATCATTCTCTACTGCAGAAGAACATTGGGACACATGTACATAATTAATCACTAATAACACTAATAACAGTCCTATCCTAGAGGAAAATTTACTTAGATGTTGCTCTTTCATAGCCCAGGGGATTTTGTTTCATTTAAGTATCAACAATCTCAGACGTTTAGTCTGAAATTCCTTAGGAGATTCAAAAATGGAAATAAATTAGAAAGTTGTTGACATAGCAAGACTATAAAGCTATAAAATATGAGTCGATTACATAGCTCAGATAATTTAGTGCGAATGACCAAAAGTTCATAACCAAACGGACTTTTGATATTGAGATCTCTTCTGAAAAGACTTGAGGAGAGATTTTGGGATGTTTTTCATAGAGAAAGAAGAAAGCAAATCTCCATTTGCTCTCCCTTTTAATCTCACTATTGTCTGAGAGAAACAATTGAGATATTAAAGAGATTTTATATGTGATATTTTGCTATTGAGGGTGCATTTACATGTTAACGATGTACTAAAAACTGAAGTTTTTCCTTCGTGTTTTTTGCGCACAGACAACAATGTTGTTGAAATGATCCTGTTCAAACGAATCCACGAAAACTACTAAAAACACTTATGCTGCCAGGCCAGCAGATGGCAATGTCATTTGGTAAAGAAAAGTAAAGACGTGCATATAGACTGAACATGTAATACGAATGCGCATGATGTCACTGTTTTCACAAAAATTCGTCTTTTTTGTCGTTCACACAGACGTAATACAGAGCCCTGCACATGACATGCAAGAAAAAAAATTAAATCATGTGCACGATTTGTTAATTCGTTTCCTCGATTTACTAAATCGTTTCCACGATTTATATGCGCATGGTTAATATATTGAGGGAACGAATTAGTAAATTGTGCGCACGATTTAGCCTACTATTTTTTTTCCTGCATGTCATGTCCGTGGCTCCATATTACGATGGTTGTCGTGTAAATGAAAGTTTTTAGTTTTTTTAGTTGAAAATTTCTGAGCCCTGCACATGACATGCATAGTAAATTGTGCGCACGATTTGGCGTACTAATTTTTTTCCTCCATATTTTTATGGCTCCATATTACCATGGTATCAATTTCAAAAACTTGCACTTTGAAACCCCTTTTCAAAGGCTTGCGTTTTTAGAGCGCCAATACGGCATTGTCGTGCAAATGAAAATTTTTAGTTTTTTTAGTTGAAAATTTCGGAGCCCTGCACATGACATGCAAGAAAAAAAATTAAATCGTGCGCACGATTTACTATTTTGTTCCCTCGATTTATAAATCGTGCGTGAACAAAATAGTAAATCGTGCTCACGTTTTAGTAAATCGAGGGAACGAATTAGCCTACTATTTTTTTCTTGCATGTCATGTGCGGGGCTCCGTAGAAAATGGTGTCGTGTAAAAGGCCCCTAAGACTTCCTACGTCCAATAAGAATAACTGAAGATATTAAAATGAAATAAAAAACTAAATAAAATATTATTAAACTTAAAAAAACTATGTGAAAATTAGAAATGTTGCCTTGGCAGCTAACTCAAACAAATAAGTTTAAGTTAAAGTACTAAAACTAAAATAAAAGAAAGCATATAGAAATGACTTAATAATAAAAAAATTTAAACTTAAACTCAAATTAAAATGAAAACTAAAATATGAAAAAATAAAAGCTCATTTAAAATATTGATAAATACTATAATACTATATAAATAATACTAAAATAACACTGCTTCATTTCAATGTGCAGACGCACTGATCCACACATTTTATTAGATTCTGTGACCGTCCAGATCCGCAGCAACAAGTTCTTTTTTGTGCCACGTGTTGTGCGTGTGGTTTTAAATTGCCTCTGAGCTCTTTCTCTCTCTCTCTCAATTCACTCCCACACCCTTTACCACAGAATGGCAAAAGAACCACATTACTGGCACGTTTAACAGATTGTTTTTGGAGAGCCACCCTGATTCATGCCCCGAAATAAAGACACTTCATGTACCAAAATCATATCCTCTTAAAATATGACAATAATGTTATGTAATAAACTGGAAGACCTAATTTAAAAGCACACATAATGATGACGTGCACAGCCTGATTTTGACCACTGCCAGAACAATTCTATTAACAGTGCAATAAGAGTACTTATGAATAAAATGATTTTAGGTTCACCAGAAGTCTTTGCCTAAGTCTAAAACACACTGTACCCACTTATCTATGAGCTTGACGTAAATTAGGCTTTTTTTCTTTAAAAAATATCTTAATGGACAACTAAGAATAAGGTTTAGTTGTCTAGCTTTTTTCTTCAAAGATGTACAATATCAAAATGAAGCCAAATGGTCGTGCAAAATTACATTGCATATTAGAGAGATGAGATGGGCTAATTAAAGACTACATTACTGAATGTTGTCAAGATTACAGAGTTGACGTGGATGACTGGGTGATGCATAAAGCTACGAACAACATTTCTCAAGGTTTTTACAACTAATTAACGTAGCCTTTTTTCTATTTAAATGAGCTAAAAAAGCTTTGTAAGCTTTTCAAAGAATTGAACTGGTCATGATAGAATCAGATCTATTAAGTTACCGTCGATCAGGTGCACAAAACTGAAAAGGGAGCGTGTTAGAAAGATAAATAAGATCATCAAAGCATCTTACCTGATGTGCAAGATGTATTCAGAGATGATTTCTTCTATTTTGAGATTTCTGATGGCAAACAGATTTTATGGTTTGATCATTGTTTTGGATGACTGTCTATTAGGTCCTTGGCTGCCAGCAGTCACTCAGCACTGAAAAGTACCTGCAATTCAAAACACAGGACAGCTTGCAAAAAGAGGGAAAAAAATGTGTATTTCAGACATTCCCTCTTAAGTTGTCTTTCCCTCCCACTGTTTTTCTCCTTCTTTTTGGGTGAAGAGAGAAAGAGAGAGAGAGAGAGAGAGAGAGAGAGAGAGAGAGAGTTAGATAGTGTGAGTGTGTGGGCCGGTAATGCCACCAAAATACTATAGTTACCATAGTTATTGTTATACTTTTAAAGAGATGTAATATCGAACATTTTCAGGATACATATTATTAATACAGTATCCATTCACAATCCATATATATGAATGAAATGGGACAAACAGGTGAATAGATTTAAAATGTGAAGTAACAGACCAATAATATTACTAGTCAATCACAGATACAATCATAGATAGATAGATAGATGGATGGATAGATAGATAGATAGATAGATAGAACACCAGATAGATAGATAGATAGATAGATGATAGATAGATAGATAGATAGATAGATAGATAGATAGATAGATAGATAGATAGATAGATAGATAGATGGATGGATGGATGGATGGATGGATGGATGGATGGATGGATGGATAGATAGATAGATAGATAGGACACCAGATAGATAGATAGATGGATAGATAGATAGACAGACAGACGGATATAGATAGATAGATAGATAGATAGATAGATAGATAGATAGATAGATAGATAGATAGATAGATAGAAAGACAGATGGATATAGATAGATAGATAGATAGATAGATAGATAGATAGATAGATAGATAGATAGATAGATAGATGGATGGATGGATGGATGGATGGATGGATGGATAGATAGATAGATAGATAGATAGATAGACAGACAGACAGACAGACGGATATAGATAGATAGATAGATAGATAGATAGATAGATAGATAGGACACCAGATAGATAGATAGATGGATAGATAGATAGACAGACAGACGGATATAGATAGATAGATAGATAGATAGATAGATAGATAGATAGATAGATAGAAAGACAGATGGATATAGATAGATAGATAGATAGATAGATAGATAGATAGATAGATAGATAGATAGATGGATGGATGGATGGATGGATGGATGGATGGATGGATAGATAGATAGATAGATAGATAGACAGACAGACAGACAGACGGATATAGATAGATAGATAGATAGATAGATAGATAGATAGATAGATAGATAGATAGATAGAAAGACAGATGGATATAGATAGATAGATAGATAGATAGATAGATAGATAGATAGATAGATAGATAGATAGATAGATGGATGGATGGATGGATGGATGGATGGATGGATAGATAGATAGATAGATAGATAGATAGACAGACAGACAGACAGACGGATATAGATAGATAGATAGATAGATAGATAGATAGGACACCAGATAGATAGATAGATGGATAGATAGATAGACA